>VZRR01007832.1:167173-409961 GCA_013398015.1 Oreocharis arfaki | reverse complement strand
CCCCCCCTTTCCAAATAAGTAGATTGGAAAATTTTTTTCCAGGTGGTATAAAAGTCAAGGAGGTAATGCAACTTTTAAATGTAGATTGGGTAAAAAAACCTGCAGCTAAGTTAAGTCTTGTAATAGAGAACCCTATTCTAGTGCTTCTAGTAATTTCTAGCTTTCCTTTTAACTCTACATCCATCCCAGTGTTCTGCCTGGGATAGAGGTATGTAACACCCCAGCTGCTCACTCAACAGGGAGCATGTTTGCTAATCTTGTTTTTTCAGAGAACTTTGGCAACCTTAAGAGCAAATAAGTTGAAGCAGGAAGAATTTCATCCTTTCTTGGCTCATTCGTGGATGTCAGCTGGCAATTGATGTTAGGCCTTTTTAATGACAGTTCCCACTGGTTTAAATATTGTTTTCCATAGTTCTCCACAATCTTCTCACGCAGTAATTGTATTTGATATCTACTAATCATAACAGAATGCAGGCAAGTTTCCTGATGGAAATGTAGCATGTGAAGTCCCTGCACCCAGCAAGCTGTTTAGCATGGCCCATGGAAATGCGCTTACAGCTTCATCCTCTGTGGATTAGAGGTCTATTTCTGGCTGCTCTTGCTCAAGTCATGCAGAGTGGAGGCAAAGAGATAGTTTAATTGGCTTTTCTGTGGCATCCTGCAATGTCCTTCAGAGTTCTGTAGAGAAGCATGGCTTGTCCTGCCAGATGACTGTGAGATCACAGTGGCTTACTGAAGAACAAAGTGCAGAGGGACATGAAAAGGCAATGTTTTTGAAGTTGTGTTTCTTGCCTGTATCAGTAAAGGGCTATGTGTAGCTGTTCAGGGTGCTCAGATTGGATTAACTAGTAGTTTGGTATCAGGGGTACTGGTGAATCACTGTAGACTTACAGCAGATGGATGTGTGTTCACTAAATCAAACTATAATTCTGGCTAGGTATTAGTTCTAATTAAGACTATATTTTTTTAATTGGACTTAAAAAATAATAATTTTATTATTAATATTTATTAACATATTAATATTTTTAAAGTTCCATTGTAATTAATTGAATTGGTTTTTGGTTTTTTGACCGTGTAAAGAAAGCATTTCAGTATCTTCAGTGAGGTTAAAATATCCTAGCGGGTCGCTTCAGTGTTTAAGATATGTAATTGCAGTGTGGATTGATGTCTGTTCTAGACACAACAGGGCTGATTTTAAGTATGCCATCTAAAATACTTTTCAATGACAGGAGCATGGATTTTCTTGGTGATGAATTTTGTCTTAAGAAATAATCAGCATTCCTACTTGTAGTGTATGAAGTCTATGCTGCAGTGTTATGCCTACCTTCAGAGAAGCAAAATATTGAATACAAAGCAGGATCTCCAGATTCTTTTATGCTGTCAGTCCTATTTCCCAGAGTTGGGACTGCACATTTACTACTTCATGTGGTCTGTGGCATGACTAATAGGAAATATTGCTCCTGATTCTTTTGCTGTCTGCAGGTTAATGTAAATTTATTTGTTGCCTGAGGCACAGGATTTTGATTCTTGAAGTGGGGTGTAAAGAAAGTCTGGTGGGAAGTGAGCAGTTGGAAGAGAAAGAGGGTAATAGAGAGGAAAAGCAGGTGTAGGACAGACCATGACAACAACAAATGCTGGTAAATAGGACTGATGTTTTAATAATGGTACACAAAGACATACTGCTGTGTTTGTACTGAACCCTGTGGTGGAAGGCATCATTCTTTGTGAGGGTGCCTGGCATGTGCAGTAGATCTTGCAGGCTTCCAGGTAGGCAGGTATTTACTGAGTCCATGGCCTGTACAGCTCAGTAAAAACTAGAATGACAGACAATGCCCATAAAAGAAAAATAAAATGGTTGTATGTAAGCTTTATATTAGGAAGCTTTGCGTATTAGGGTGGGTTGGCACCTGCAGAAACATGGGGGCGTATGGGGTGTTAAAAAACAAAGGCAGAGAATGTTAAGTGTCTGAACAGTTGAGAGCAATTGCTTAGTTCTTACACTTTTTAAATTGCTATTGCAAAATCTCAGCAGACACTCTGAAATTTAATCCCAGCCACGTGATGTGCATCCTTATGTGAATAAGATTTAACAATGCTGAAATTTCACAGCTAAAAGAAAATACTTCCAGCTGTGTAGTACAGGTCATACTGGTAGAAGCAGATGAGCAAGATGTCCATCACTTTCACGTGACAGCATTTCCAAGTGAAAGTTGTTATAATTCAAATGTTGTCAGATATCACATTACACGTGTATAAAATTTACCATTTCTGTTCCCAAGATTATATTAAATCTGCCCTGTGTTGTCTACATCTCAAGAGCCTTCTTGCATATAGATCTTAAACCCTTGCATAAAAATACTCACTTGTGTTGTGAGTCGGCCTGGGTAGGCGGTCAGGCCCCAGACAGCTGCTGGGTCACTCCCTGCCTCCCATGGGATGGGGGAGAGCATGTGAACACTGAAAATGAGAACACTTAGGGCTTAAAATAAAGACAGTTTAATAGATAAAGCAAAGGTGAAGATACACAGGCAAAGCAAGATGTGGAATTCATTCACTGCTTCCCATTCACTGACAGATGTTTAACAGTTTCCAGCACAGGGGAGCCTCATCATGTAATGATTGCATGGGAAGATAGATGTCCTGGCTCTGAATGTTGGTCCCTTCCCCCTTCTTTCTTCAGCTTTTACAGTGTTTTATGGTATGGAACATCCTTTGGTCATTCGAGATCAGCTGCCCCAGCTGTCTCTCCTCACAGATTCGTGTGCACCACTGGCCTGCTCACTGGCATGGTAGCCTGAGAAACAGAAAAGGCCCTGGTGCAGTGTGAGCACTGCTCAGCAATAGCTAAAACACTGGTGTGTTATCAGTGCTGTTTTGGTATACACCATGAGAGCTGCTGTGAAGAAAACTAGCTCCCAGCCAATGTCAGTATTATCTAGAAATACAAAATCTGTGCTCTCAGAAACTTTCATCCAGCCTTCTCACAAGAATCAAAAGATCTAACAATGGGTATGACTTCCAGCTTCCCTCAATCTCAATGTCATGTTTTTGGTATTTCACACGCAAATACAGGTTGACCTTTTGTGTTCAAGCCTTGATGGTCAAGGTCTGATGCCTCAAAGGATTTGTCTAAGAGATTCCCTATGTCTTTACAAAGGTTACTCGGTCGTCCATAGCTATCTTATTTTTTATAGCTCCCCCTTCTGCTTTCTCTCTTCAGCTGTTAGATTTTTCTAGCCAGTAAGACACAGTATATACCTTTACTCTTAAGTGGGAATAGCCAAGCAACTAAGAAAGTCATTATTTACATTGCTATATGTTACTGTAGGAGAGTTGAATTTGCCTTTGAAGGACATGATATTTCTATTTATGGTTTAATGATATAATGAGTTGTTGTTGGAGTTAGTCCCATGGCACGTATGTCGTTTGTGCATGTGAGTCATGGGATTTTAGATCCGTATCGGAGAGAATCATCTTAGTAAGTTTTAAGAAGTCATTTTTGTAAGCACCTGTTATACGTACACAATGATTAAGGAGTATTGTCTGCAGAACTCTTTCTGAGCCTTCTTCAGGTCCATCCATCTTGCAAGCTGCACACAAATATAAGCAAAATCTGTGCATGCTTCAGTCTGGTTTGATACAAGCAGCCTTCAGCCCCAAGGCTGTTTGAACAAGTGCTGTGCTGGGCTGGGTATATGCATTCCCTTAGGAATGCAAAGTGTAAGATTCCAGTCTCCATAGAAAATTACCTCCAGTCTCCTAGTGTTCTGTCTCTGATTGCTACAATTGTGTATACTGTCCACTGAGCCAGTAAAAAAACCTCTTCCACCCATCTTGTTTGTCATTCGGGTGGTATGAGGTGATAGTAGTTTTACATGGCTTCTACTGAACTTGCTTCGGAATTTTTTTTTTTCTCCTGTTTTAGCAGATTTTGGAAAGGTCTATAGGGATTGTTGGTTGTCTGCTTGTATTTCACAATTCACTGAGAAAGCAAACCTTTTTCCATACATTATTTTTGCTGCTTCCACAGTATTTCCTGCAATATTGCTCAGCCAACGTAATGGCAGAGCAGTGTCCTTCACCTGCTGGTTTTTCTTCTCTTAAGGAAAAATGCAGAAGGAAGGCACATTTCAGGAATGCCTTGTCTGGTCAGTATTTCACTTAAGTCTTATTTTCTGTATTTTTGCCTCCTTTCCCGCCCCCCCCCAGAATATAATTGAGAGTGTCTATATATTAGTGTTGCGTATTTTTTAACAATGTCTACATTCTTTTTCTCCTCAAATTTCTTTGGCACTAGAACCTCATACAGCAAACGTTCTTACTTGTGGTGGTGGCGCTCAGGCAGAACATTTCCAATTAGTATTTAAAATATGCTTTGAGAGAGATGTTGTTAATGTTTTGGAATCTGGCTGTTCTGTTATTGTTTGTTTTGTGTCTATCCTCTGGTTCTTCTAGAGGTGCAGAGGAGGAGTTGAAATTTTATTCTTTGGCAACATAGATGGGTAGCTATTATTCCAAATATTTGGATTGCTCACTTTTCTGTATGTAGAAAGTGAAACTCCCTGTTCCATTGAGGGAGCCTAAGGAATATGATCAATCTCTTCCATTTACACAAAAAGATTATGCATCATGGGTTACTGGTGATTGCAGGAAGTAGCGCGATGCGTACACTTGAGCGTATTTGTAGGGGAATGAATGTCAAATGCTGATCTAAGTGAGAACCTTCACCTGTTCTGTAAAAAGGGCTCGGAAGACATCTGGTCTGGGCTAGTAGAAACAGGGTGGAAGGGTGTGTCACACTTTGTTTCTGTGGATTCCTTTTCCTGTGGAAACTGTAGGCAGCAGTGAAGAGCAGTTACAGGAAGGATGCTGCAACTCTCTGAACTCCCAGAGCTGTGTTTCACCGTGTAGGCTCCCAGCTGCAGCCTTGTTCATCTCCCTACACTACCCAGTGCTCTGCCTCAAACTCTGAGGAAGCCCAGGCACTCACCACTTCTGCTCTCCCATGTGTCCTGGATAGAGTAACCTTCATAAGAGACTAGGAGTTTTCTTAAATTGTTCCTAATAGTGTGTTCTATTTTTATTTTTTTTTCCTTCAGCGATCTGAAGAAGAAATACAACATAACAGCAATTCCTAAACTGGTGATTGTGAAACAAACTGGAGAAGTCATTACTGACAAGGGAAGAAAACAGATCAGAGATAAAGGGCTATCCTGTTTCCGGAACTGGCTTGCCGGTGCAGATATCTTTCAGAATTTTTCTAGCTAAAATGTTGGCAAATAAAAGCAAGAAAAGGCATCATGGAAAACTTGGTAGAGCTCTGAAAAGACTCTTGCTTTCTTCAGAACAAGAAGAGTTAGGCTTATTTATTTATTTATTTATTTATCTTTGCTTGTAAACAAATTTTGGATTTGACTTGAATACCAGTTATTCCAGTGTCATAAAATGCAATTATTGTTGTATTTGTATTGTTCTATCTACTGTATTTAGTATGAACCAAAGCATTCCAAATAATACTGAAGAACTTCAGATGACTAGGCTGTTTAGACAGTAATAATAGAAACCTGTGAAATCTATGCAAATGCTTATTTCGCAAAGTCAACACAGTAAAAATAAATGCAAAAACCTATTTACTTGATGACATTTTTTTCAGGCAATTAGCACATTTTATTAAGAAAATGAAATTGTTTGCTTCAATAAATTACTGTTTATGAAATATGTCTCCTGTATTTTCCTTATCTACCTTAACAAGATAATCAGAAAATGTCATGACTTTTAAATAGAACACATTTGTTCGTCAGTAGTGAAGAAATATTCTTCTATTTTAGGTTACTTTTTGTGGGATTTATTTATATTTATTTATAGTTCTGCTTAGTTTTCCTTAGCCCTGGATTTTAGAACTTGTCCCCGTAAGCTAAGTTTGGGATTGGAACTAGATGATCTTTTAAGTCCTTTCCAACAACCCAACCTATGGGTTCTGTGATGTCTGCTCTCGAGATAACATCACATCAGGTTAAGAAGAAGCTGTTCTCTATCTTTTCTTTTGCCAAAATATGTAGAAGCAATCATCAAAAATTATTGCAGGTCTCTCTGACGAATGCTCATGTTGTTTCTAAAGCACAGTTTGATTTGCTGTCTCTTTGTGGTTGGGGTGCCAGCCCAGACAGCCATGCAGTTAATGAGCCAAGAAAACCCACTTCCCATGCAAGCCAAGTGTTTGTTGATTAAAGACTGTACTATTGGTCCAATTATAAGCACTTACATTACTAACACTTGAAGTGTGGTATACTCAATTTGGAGAAAAAGAGCCTGTGTCCGTCAATTGTAGCACGCCAGTTGTGGGTACTGTCCCACCAGATCTTTGTGATCCCAGGAGAATCACAGCCGTCTAACTGCACCCAGCATTCTGACTTCCTGTCCACCCCCTGGGCTAGGTGCATTAGTGCAGAGGCATTTCAGTGAGGCACCCAGGAATGCTGGTTCCCCAGAATGTGGTTGTTCTACAGACACTTCTTTGCATGCTGTTATGATCCAATTGGTATTATTATTATTGAGGTCCTTTAGAAATTCCTCTGCCCCAATTCAGGTGCAAACGAGACCATATGCCAGTGACAATAATAAGGGTTTTATTTGATGGTGAATAAGAGAAAGAAAGGTAAAGCATAGGTGGCGGGGACAGAAAGAGAGTGACAGGGACAGAATAAGGAAAATATCACCACTCCATGGATCCCAACAATGTTCTGTTGATCCTCGAGGCTTTGCCCTATTGTGGAGGCATACCTTCCCCTCGGCCTGAGCTGATTGAACAATGGGTTTCTTTCAATCTAATCAGCAGTTCGAGCTGCAGTCCAAAGTTCTTCAAGAAAGTTTCTGAGGCTGTAGCTTCTTTAAAATTTCATATCAATGTTTGAGGCATAAACTATTTTCAGTCTCTGACATATGCATTTTTAATACAAACTTAATCTTTCACTTTTCTTCTCAGCTGAAAGTTAATATAAAATATCAGCAGCTCTTCCTGAAGCATGAGTTAAATCTAGACTGGTATTCTTCAGAACACAAGTAGTAGTTGGTACATACATGACAGGTTTTTTGCTTTTCATGCCACTTCTACCCTGTGCACAGCCTGGTTTTGCCTTTCATATAGCTGAGGTTTTTGTTAAGACCAGACACAGGTAAGAGTCTGTTCTCTCTGCAGGTAATATTCATTAAAGGGCAGCCCTAAATTTTTTTCTGCCAGTTTCTATGAAGATGGACATATAAATGACCAAAATCAAGCAGAAAGTTTTAAGTCTCCTACCTCCTCAATGTCATTTAAATTTCTCTAGGTGAAGTTCAATGATTAGTCTCATGATTCCCTGATATTAAGAAATGCTGTCAGTGTCAGGTGAAGAAGTTGCTGTGGAAGGTGCTGTTTCTATCCAAAAAAACCTGCATTTAAACATAGTGGTACAGTCTCAAAGAAAAACTTCAAAGAGAAGTTGAAGTAACGTAGCACAGGGGTGTTCCTACGTAGACTTCTCTCATGGCAGGAACTGAGATGGGAGCCCTAAGAATTCAAACAGATAAACAGAACTTGTAGGCAGGTTGTAAACAGATACAAGCACTCTCTTGGAAATGTTTGTACTAGCTGTTCCAGTTACTCTGCCTACTTGGATTTATAGGACATTGACAAATCGATAGATCCTTAGAACGGTAAACAACCATTTTGCATAGGCAGTAGCTAAACCTCCCCAGTCCTTCTCATACAAATAATCCTTAGTGCAGGCACAGGGCATCAAAGGACATATTGTTCAGAGATTACTGTTTTTCCAAGTAAAACACGAGGTCACATTTTCCATGCAAACATAAAATTTGCGAGTATTGTTACGCTTGAAACAAAATTATTTTCAAAGGAAGTTATTTTACTCAAATAAGTGAGGCTTTATCCCAGAACAAGGCCATTTACTGAGATTCTCTGCTTTGGTAGTAGCTTCAGCTGGGTTTTGGAAGGCACTCAGGTTTCTAGCAGGACTGCCAAAGTCCTAAGCTCTTTTCAACAGATAGTATGCCTGCTTAAGCAAAGAAAAGGATGTTTTCAGTCATGTTTCCTTAATGCAGACATCTGGTTATGCTTATTTCTTACTTGGAAATTAATAGGCATATTGTCAGCCTCAAATGGTACATTGGGGTTTATAATCTCTGTTTTATTGTGCAAGTGACTCTGTCTCTCTGCTCCTGGTTTCCCCCAGTATAATGTCATGTTGAATGCCATCTCTGAAGACTGAGATGTCTGAAGGGTGCTCTGGAGCTCCGGGTGTGCTGATGCAATGCCAATGCATACACATTTTGTGTGCATACATTGGAATGCAGCTGTATCTTGCTGGCATCACCAAAACAAAATTCCATTATCTACATCTAGATAGCTCCTCTCTACAACCTCCTGAAGCTGCTATCACATGTGATCCTGTCTGGTGAAGAGAGCAGAGACTGAAGGGCAGGTGAGGTGAATGAGTTGAGATCTTGGTTGAATCCTGGCGTCACAGTCCTGGCTTTTTCACCAACACTGAAAAAAAAAATTCTCTGTTCCCTGGATCCATATTAAGTGCAGCAGATAGCTGTGCTTATGAAGAGTGCTGCTTTTACTCATACCTTAATTGACACCTATCACCAGCAGCAGCATATTCACATTAACGGTATCTCCATTTATATTTGAAGTTGACGCATTATAACCTCCTACAAGACAAATTCAAACAATTACACATTTAAGGTCACGCAAGAGTATGATTACATGGAGGATTTTACTGTGTGTGGTGCAGAGGGAGAGATCAGCTGGAGAGACTAAGGCAGAAGTATCCCACACGTGAAAAGAAGAAAGGTGGAACTAACTGCTTGATGTGGAAGAACTTCTGATGCCGTGAAGGAAGTCTGAAGTTGGTGGGACTTGGCCAGAACAAGTGTAGGGTTGTGATAGTAAAATTCTACTGTATTTGTTTCAGTCTTCCTGCATTCAAGATAGCATGACTTTCTTTAGAAATGATCAAGATTGACCAAAACAAACTCCCCTCCAAACCCTTCAATTAGACGGTAATAAATCACAAAACTTCAAACCTTTGACTTTCTGCTCAAGTTGAGAGAATAAGCACCAACTTTGTCTGAATCCTCTAGCAATGTCCAAAACCAAACAACTTTCTGGCAGGTTTGTGGAAGCAGGCCTTGGCGTGGTCAAAATTGGGTCAAGGGCACAGCAGCATCACGAGTGCGAGATGGAGAAGCTGGACAGAGGTATGTGAGTTCACATGGATGCAGTTTCAGGGTTATCAGGAAGAAATGGATATATCTGCTGGAACACAGTTCCCTTCTGTAGAGATGCTGCTGGCTGATGTATCAAACACATTCACGGAGCAGTTTGTATCTGCAGTAAATGTATGTAAACCATAGTATTGTGTTATGTCACGGTTTGTACTGATAGAGAGCTGAACCTCTTTCTCCCTTCTGTTCTATAGATGTAGAAATAACCTTCTGACCAGAATCTGTGAAGTAGACTGTGTGTTTGCAGTATGACAGGTTAGAATGCACAAAAGTGCGATAGCCTAGGCCACCTCTTAGTCATTTATGTTCTGTTGTACTTTAGGCTTGAAAATTTCTGACCACATGAACTCAACTCTATGAGTCCATGCAGCATGTTTCTTGCTCACAAATTTCGCAGTGGTTTGTAATCTGCTTACCTGATGTGTTTTAAAAAGTCCTGATGCACTTGACCTTTGAAGGAAGACCTTAGTTTGAGATATTTATTTTCAGTCTCATCCTAGAACATTATTATCTAGTGGTCAGATGCCAAAACACAATATGCAGTATAAAACAGACTCTTCTAGAAGCTATGTTAGAAAGCATTTGTTTCATCTTTGGGAGCTTAAAGAAAAGAACTTGATGGGACCATCAAGTGCAGTCTGGTTATGTCACAGTTTATTTTCATCTGTACTTGTTGACAGACTGTACTTACTGACAAATAATTTGTTGCTGCACTCCAGCTGCACTTCATGAAGGTAATCCAATGTTGCTGGGCTTCCAGAAGCGTTCTTATGTCTTTCAGAAGGGTGGTGTAATTATGCTGGATAGAGCTCAGGTGATTATTGAAGTGGAACATGGGTGGGTCTCTTCTACTTAAAATAGTAAGGGAGTGGGTGTTTGAGAGTTATGCAAGCTAGCAAGAGGCACAGCCATCTGCAGCTGCTCCTGGCTAGGAGGGAGAGAGGAAAGGGGGAACGTGTATTAACCTGGAGTTCTATTAACCTGGCCTTCAGGCACCATCTCTTGCTGAAGACCGAAGGCCAGGAGTAGCTCAAACTGCAGGCGAGGGTGAATAATGGAGGGACCAGACATACCCCTCTGTATTGGCTGTGCTTTCTGCGTGGAACAGAAAAGCCAAGATCCAGCAATAGAATCCAAACTTGAATCCTCATCAAATGGTAAAAAAGAGGCAGGCTTTGTCCTTTTCTAGGGAAGGTGAAGGAGAAAAAAGACTGTAAACTGTGTTTGTCACATCCTCCCTCTCCTTACTCTCTGCTAAGACCATGTTAGGAAATCCTACTTCTTCAGCTGTTGTAAGATGCTCAGATTCCTCTCTGAACACTTACATGTTTTATCTAGGGAAGAGATTGTCTATTCCTGAGGACTCAGGAAAAAGGCTATTTTAATCTCACCAGGTGTCACAGCTCACCAAACACAGGGTCAGTTAATGCAGGGGTTAGCCCTGGAGCAGTAGTCACATGCCAGTGTTCAGCATAAAACCTTTATTTTTCCACCTATTTCTCTGGTCTTTGTCTTCCATACTTACCACTTCCATTTTGTACTGAAGTATGCTATCTCCTAAAGTTTCATGCATTAGTAAGAGAAAATCAAGCAGACTTTCTTTGTATTCAGTGTGAATTATAAAGCATGTTAAAAGAAAAATGGATTCCTTTTTAAAAAGTGAACATATAAAGTTAGACTAGTGAGTTAAAGTCTGGAAGTTAAGATGGAAAATTAAGTTTAAAATTCGAGGTCTGTGTACATATGTCTGATTTAAATAGGCAGAACTGTGATTTATATCACTTGATATCAAGTGACCGTGCCATAAAGAGATCATCTTAAAGCACACAGAAATGAAGCTATCCAACAGTATATTACTTTAAGAATTAAACTGCTGTTATAGGACCTTGAAAACAAATGTGAAACAATTGGCGATTGACCACGAATAATTGACAACAAAGAAAGCTAAGAGGCATGTTGATCAGACAGGTAAGCATTTCTAGTTCATATCAGTTACCCAGGGTGGTACAGCAGCTAACAAATACATGACAGTAAAAAAAAAAAAAATTAAAATTGTTCATCTTTCTACCATGCTGATTTCATGGCTCATTTATGACTTCATGTTTATCAGGTTTTTTTAAAAAAGTTCCACTCTTACCGGTTTTACTCCTGGTACACACCACACTAAGAATCCCTCTCTCTTTGAGCTTGTCTTGAAAAATTAAACTGTTGCTTAATAATCTATTTTATTGAAAAGAGAATACGGACTCACACAGCTTGCAACTTATTATGGCTTTCTGAAATTTTAAAAAGGCACAAAAAACATGTCACAAGATTTTTAGCAGCCTTGAAACACAAAGCCTTTTTGTCCCAGCAGTGATTGTCCAGGATAAAATACCACTTCTTTAAAGAAATATTGTACTTTATTCCATGAAAGGTTGCATGGAACTCCAAAATTTTTTGACTCCCCTAAAACTGATGATAAACTTGAGAACTGCTTGTCGGTCTTTAATTTGTGTCTTTGGATGCACAATATTTCAGCAATGTCACTGACCTGATGCCCTACAAGGTAACAGTCTGATCCCAGTGAGAATACTTTAGTGGTTTCTTATCGTTCTAGTTTATCATAGCAGGAAATACGTTTCTGTGTATAAAACCACAGCAATGGTAAAACAGTGTTTCTATTTAAAATTAATTAAACATTTAATATTTTTTATTCACTCCCCTCTTTTCTTTTTGGTTCAGGTTGTGAGAGAACACATTATTAGTTACAGGTGTGTCTGAAGCTGCAGAAACTGTTTCAGAAGTAAGTTCTCTGTCTTAGGCAGATGATATTCTCCGGAGAAAAACTAAATCACATTCATACACATCCCTGCAATGCACAAATGTCCAAACAAGACCAGACAGATTCTTGAAGAGAAATTCTCCCTTATGCTAGAACAAGGTCTATTGCCCATTTAAATTACATTTGGTTCTAAAAATAGGATTTAAGTGAGGTTTAAATAATTGAAGAAAGATTTTCAGCACAGCACAGAAATTTGTATTTCTCCCTGGCACTGTTCTCACCACAACCATTACATTGATCTCCAGGCACACCATTTTCTCGGCTTACACCCTGTTTCTCTTTGAGAACATTTCTACCACTTACATAAACATTAACCTTAATTTTAGAAGAAAATACATTTTAAAATAAGTCCCATTATGTATCAAAGTAACTATTACTTCCCGTATAAAATGTACTAGTATTAGCATTTTGATTAGCATGCTCAGATATTATGATTCTTATAATTGGACATTCCAAGTGTGGAACAGCAATATTCTTGCATTATTTTGCACCAAGTGGTGATCTTGAGCTGTGTTGCTATAGACTAAAGTAATAGCAAAGGGAAATTGATGGAAGTAGCAATGATAAGAAGCAGAATGTTTTTTCTCTTAGGACTCACAACTGCAAAAATAAATGGAAGGGCATTGTTTTTAGTATGAAACTGGCAAATAGATTCACAAATAGAAACTAGTAAGCAAAAGAAAAACAGCAGACTGCAGGTCAGATTTTTAAGGTTCTTTTCCTAGCCTCCAATTAAACAAGAGGATTTGCCCGCTACGAAAAATGATCTGTTATGAGAACCAATTAAGCAATTGATGTTTTAATTTAGTCTTGTAAGACAAGCCTTTCCTTCCAAATATCAGAATCTGTAAAGCTGTAAGCTGGACGGGGAAATGCTTAAAAATTTCACAAGCAAAAGTGGTTAAGACCATATTTTTAAAAACATTTTGACAGGTTATGTCGTTAACCAACTTCAGGGAAGGCAAGGCAGCAGCTAAATGCAGAATTATTTTCTTCTGTGTGACTGTTCATTTTGACTTTCTTCTCTTGTAGGTGAATCTGCCTGTTCTCTGCGATTGTCGAACCAGGTACTATTTTTAAGCACTTAATTTAATAAAAGGTGATGATCATTCTTTGCTCTTTGGTTGTTGATGGCTTTTTAAACTTCCTAATCTTCTTTCCTTAAATTCTGCTGAAATCTAACTCTGAATGGAAGGGTTTATTTGATGGTAAAATCTAATAATGACACTCTGTGCCTCTCTGGTCACATCCACCCAGATTTCACCATTATCAAAACACTAGTCATCTCAACAGTCCTGGGAAGCAGTTGATATGATCTATATTAATTTTACTGAGCAAGAAAACAAGACATAATGAAAGTACCTGGAAAAGTTGCCTGTGAATTTTGTAGCAATGCCAGGACCTGAACACAGATTGTGGTGTGTATTTGATTCCTAAGCCAGTGGTTACTAAACTACAACTATGGATTCATCGCACAGTTGTGGTAAAGAGTCTACAGACATTTCACAAAACCATACTCCCTTTAGAATGTTTTCAGTTAGAAAAGTTGATTGTAAGAGATTGGGAGAAGTTATGCTGTCTTGGTCTGAATATTTGGAAAGAACCACATTTTCCTGTGAGTATGAAACAACAGAGCCAAAAGGCCTGTAGCTTTAATTGCTAAATAAGTTTGAGCCTTCATACATCTGTATTTTTCTCTTCAGAAAAGTATGAACGAAAAATGCCATCATAACAAGTTGTGTTACATGCTCACACCAACAAATGTATGTATATCCTAAAAAATGAGAGACGGTGCTTACTCCAAGAAAAATTATATAGCTGCAGTACATGAAAAGAACATGTGCTCCAAGAAAAATAATGAAGTTCCATAGCACACATGACACTAGACATAATGTAGAGCCCAGAAAGAATGCATAGTCACTACAGGCACGTTCTAAGCCTATTTAAAGAGACAGGCTGTTTGTCTTTTACTTAAATCCTCTTGTGCTGTGGCTACTGCACCCATTTTTCCAGGACATGTCCTTCTCTCCTGCTCTCAGCATCTTGCCCAGGCAGATTTTTGGTAAAAGCAGTTTATGCCTGTGGTTTTTAACCTCTGGGAAAGAAGGAGCCAGAGTAGTTGTGTGGGAGAGAGAGCAGCAATACCTCTGCCTGCAGAGCAGGACAAGCTGAGCAGGCAGCAGCCAGCTTCTGCACAGAGTGGGCGAAGAGGACAAGGGAAGATGGCCAGCTTAGGATGAGGAATTTGGGGAGCTGTGTGAAAAGAGTGGGATCATCCAGAGTGGGAGAAATAGAATTCTCTTTTGCAGCCATATAATTCTGAGTTGAGATGCACTGGGGGTCTCAGGACAAGCTGGGACTAGAGCAGAGGAGCTGAGAGCTGCGTGTTACATGAGGGCCCAGGAGAGATAGGGTTACACTGGAACAGCTCCACTGTTCACTCAGACAACTAGGCAATCTAAGGTTTGTGGGCCAGAGAGTCGGCAAAACACCCGTTAAAGCCGGGAGGCCAGGCACTACCTTAATTTCTTTTTTGAGACTGGAACGCTGTTCTATCACCAGCAGACGTATCCAAAGGAGCCACAAGGTGACTGGTGCACCGGGTAACAGCACACAGGGTATTTTTCTGGCTGTTTGCTGTATTGTGGGTGGACCCTGAGGACTGTGCTGCCCAGGAGAAATGCTGAGGCCCACTAGAGAGCTCGTAGGGCAGCTCTGGTTCGGCAGCTGTAGTGCTGCTCCGGTCGCTCTGCAGTGTGAGTGGCGGCAGTGTGAGGCTGGGCGGGGGCCTGGGTGCTGCACTGCTTTTTGGGCTGGACTTAGTACCACACCAAACCCAGGCACTGCTTTGCTCACTGCAGCATGACAGCTTTCCTCTAGCTGAGCTCTGGCAATTGAACAGAAGTCAACCCGAGACAGTTCCTCTTGTTGGTAACTTTAACCCAGCTGGCTTTATCTAGAGATACATTATTGCTACCATTTTTCTCCCTTTAAACACTTTATTGGTGAAATATCCAACACAGTAAAGTTAGCTTTTTCTAAAAACTGCTTGCCTTCTCCTCTATTATGTTATCCTGAAAGACAAGCTGTCTGAATGGTTTCTTTCTTTGTGCACTGGTCGAATCTTCGCTTTGCCCATCTCACCTTTACAAAAGCCAGTTGAATCTTCAAAGCACTATTTGGTCCTTGAGCAAGGTATGGCTTATTGTCTCATCATGTGTCCTCCATTCCAAATAACTTGAAATTGAGAGAGTTTGAGCAAAGTCTTTGAGAGAGTAAGATTTTACTTAGTCACTGCAGTTCCTACCCACACTTATACATACATGCCTACATACACATATGAATACATATACATATATATATATATGGAGAATAGAAGAAAAACAAGCCATTCTAAAACCAGAACCAGTTTAATTTATTCCTGTGTAGTTTTGCTGTGGTTCTTAACAGCTGCTTTCCACAGTGGATGACAAGTGCTGGGAATATTTTTCTTGTGTTGAGAAGAGAATGTTTATTAATGGTTAATATTCTAGCAGCCATGCTTACTATAACAATCCTGTGTATGCTGTTGGCAGTGACCTACCTGTAGGCCTGTGTGCTTCCATCATAAAGATATCCTGAGACTGCCCTGCATTTTTGTCATTGCAACCACGTGGACTTCAGAAGCGTATCTGGGCACAGATAACATGATGCTTTCCTTAAGGCTGTCCTCAGCCTTCCTGTCCTTAACCTGTCCCCTCCTTCTTGCTTTTGCTCACTCTCCTTCACCCCCAGTTTACCAGTTGAAAAGTTCATCTTTTACGAGGTTCCCTGAAAAGATCTGGGCAAAAACAAAAATCAGCTTTCTTAATAAAATGTAACTCCTCAGGACAGCCCATTTTTAATGTCTGCCACTATCACAGCTGGACAGTCCCCCACTCTATAACGTGTTTTTCAGTATATTCCATAAATAGTTTTAAGTCCTCTGAAGTTAACCCTAAATCACCTCCATCCCACCACTGTGTACAGTATGAATTATACTTCTAGAAGATATGATCTGAACTGCATGGTGACAGAACAGAGGGGATATTTTTAAAGCAAAGCAGTCCTAGCAAGATTTGGCTCTTTGTGGCGAAGGTCTGTGTCATAGCTCTTAGGCTAAAACACTAAAAAGTGGTGCTTTTCACTCTGTTCTTTAAGTAAAGAGAATCCTGACTGCAAATACCTGGCTTTTAAAGGGATGCCTCTGAGCCATAGCCCTAGAGTTTTATCCCTAGCCAACACACTGGATTTTTAAATAAATATTTAATCCCGATCCTGTAGCATACCACACATTCTCAACTCTGAATGACCCGAACATACAGAAAGAAAATGTCGGGAGGTTTAAGCGCCTGCTTTAATAGGACTTGCAGGATTAACAAACCTTGCCGGCATCAGCCGGCTGGAACTTTGCCTCTTTCCACTACAGCGGTTTCCCACGAGAGGGCAATGTCATCCCTACTTTCCATCCTTCAGTAACAGAACGCTCCAGAGCTTTGTCAGCCTACACATTGCCCCCTCTGCTGACCGATCTGCACAGTTTGCTGCGTTGTTCTTTCATAAACAGATCTCTTTAACATTGAGGTTATTAATCTTCAATAACTGTTCTACCATTTGTTGGCAAAGGAAATACTAGTAACTGGGAGACTGTTCGCAGGCAAAGGCACTGTAAGCTCCAAAGTTATCCACCATCATGTGAGCCCTGAACTGATGTCCTCCTTTAAAATACTGTAATTCACTTGCTATATAGGTTTGTAAGAGGAAAGCAGCTTCAGACTTTAGAGCTGGCCGGCTATCCTTAAACCATACGGTTATCGAGCCAATGAACAGCTGTTGTGTTTTTGTGTAATTGTTACTGAAGGGGAGCTGTGGGGGGAAAAAGTTGTGAAGAAAAAGAGGGGAATCTGTTCAGTGATCTGGCAAATCATCAGTGCACTGGAATGCACTTATGTATGTTGTCCTGTAAACCAACCTCATGTTTCAATAATCTGCTGTAAGAGCTCTTCATATGTATCAGGAACAAACTATGTGTCTGCTGTTTTGAATCCAAGGTAAGTCATGCCCTACCCCTTCCTCCCATATATTTGTTTAAAAAGTGCAGTCTTTGGAGCTGATTTTTGTTCTTTTTGCCTATACAGGCAGACAGGACAAACTAGAACCATCATCCATCCCAGTGATACCAGTTGTTTTGCCATCTGGCTTGTCAGCAATGCAAGCACAATATTGCAACATCCAACTCCTCCACAACATTCTCTCTTCACCACAGCAGCAGCAAAGATAAATGGTATTCCAGAAGAAACATCTCAGCAGAAATCCATGCCAGGGCTACATCTCTGAATCTCACAGGAAGCCTTTAATATCTTTCAGGATTGAGTCTACATGAATTACCCAAGTGAATGTGTGTCATGTCCAGGGCTAGGTATCAGAGCTTCCTGGCTCCAGGCCTTCAGTTTTGCCATTTCAAAAGGTAACTGTAGACACTGGTAAATGTTCAGGATTGCAACTGGTGAAGCTTACACAATACTTTCCTTCACTCAAAACATTCCTTTAGTCAAAACGCCCTTTGCTCAAAGCTTGTTTAAAACAAGTTTTAAACCCCTAATATCAAGGCGGGGGGACGACAACTCCAGTTTCAGTTGCAGCATTCTCATTATTCTAATTGAGTTACACCTCTTTTTAGTAGCCAAAAACAGCTGTCCAAAGCAGAAAATACTAAAATTGGACTGATTTATTTTTCTCTGAGATATATTTTCAACCTGGTATTTCAGGGATCAGAAAATTCAAATAATTGATTTTTTGAAAATATTCTCACAGGTGCCTTTTCTGCATTCCTCTTGCCATTGTAGATCATGTTCACTCAGTGCAGTCTTGGCTAGTGTGATTGTTGGTGTGCTGCAGTGGTGATGCTTTCTGGAGCATTCAGTTGCTGCTGGAGACGTGTGATACAAAAGGAACACTGTTGTCTGCTATGAGCAATAAATACGCTGTGGTCTCTTGGCTGCTTTGTGGTTTCCATTGCCTGAGCACCCTTCTAGACTCATCCAGAGTCTCTTCTGCTACCTGAATGGTGTGAAAGAATTAGAAGAGGGCCATAAACATCCATAGGGCTCATGTTACAATTGCCATTTATCTCCTGTCTTGCTTTATCTAGAGATTATTTCTTAGTTTAATTCTCCAATATGGTAAAAGAGCCCGAACTCATTTAAGGAGCCTTTTTATTTCTCATTTTGATCCCTTTGTTTAGTTGTTTTGGGGTTTTTTGTTTTTTTAAAAAATTTCAAGTGGTATACATATTAAAAAAATGTGAAGGTTATTTTTTACCACCTAAGTGCGCTCCCCTGTTGCTTATTAATTTCACATTTTGTCTAGATGCAGCCTGAAAAAAGTCAGATGCAATTCTGACGGAACAAGCTAAATAGATTCTCAGCAGTTACACCTATGGAATAGAGCCACACTGAGGCAGGCAGTAGCCTGGCAGCTGGGCTGAGCTTAACTGTATTGCACGGCACACAGCTCTGCAGCAGCAGGGCACCTGTGGCACAAATGCCAGGTGTTCACTGACCCTCGCATCTCGCATTTGGAATAAGCTTGATGGGAAAGAGTAAGAAGTACGTTTCAAAGCATTCTTTGTCCAACTAAAATGAACCTTGTCTCTAATACAACTTACTTACTGTCACTTGAAATAACGTATTGTCCCTTGCAGTCCTGAAACTTAAACCGTAAAGTGCATGCTTGGGATTAAAGCGAGCTGTTTCCACAGAGCATATACTCTAGTTTTTGGGACCCTGGTTCAGAGTTTTGGGGTGTGTGAGATACCAGGAATAGACTTTCTTTTGCCCATGGGGGATTCTCTTTTAATAAATCTAGATTGCATTGCCTGTGTCATAAAAACATAGACCATGACATATGTGATTATGAGAGCCTCTCAGCCAGATTTGGCAAGTCACACTTCTGTAAAAATATTTAAACAAGGCAACTGAATCACCCAAACTGTGACACTGTGGTTTTGTTGAATGATTTTTAAACCACTGTCATTTTTCTAGACTACATGGGTATGCTTTGAAACAGAACCTTTTGAAATGAACCCTAAAGGCACTTTGGGAAATAAGGCAGTTGGAATCGAGTGATTTTTTCTTTTTTAATTGGATCCTATGATTATTAACCTCTCAGTTGCTGGGGAAGAAATCTAGATAAAGGTGTCAGTCACTCTTATTTGCACTCAGCTTATAGAAACTGACATGTTTTCATTTTATCTTTCATGGATTTCAGCAGAGGAATTCAAATGTGCACTTTGTTCTTTTCTTTAAACTGAGAACCTGGGAAATAGTCAGTTTGAAAATTATGATTTTAAAAGAGGTATATATATCAAAAAGACAAATACGGTTTATAGAATGTCTGCACATGCTGTACATTGTTATAGTTCTACATTTCTGAAGTCCATGAATTTTATTTCTGTTTCTTTTAATTACATGAGTATTTCTCTGAGGGTTTGAAAGAAAAAACCCATGCACAGAATGAGAGAACATGGTATAAGTTTTGTTTCTTTAACACATTTGCAGTAAAAAAACCCAAAAAGATCTGTACAGATGCCCATTCAGCCTGCAGTGATAAGCTGCTAATTGTTACTGGTGCAATGGGCCCTACAAATTATGCCATTATCCTTCAAAAGCAACCTACCAGAAGACTGAAGCCTTGTGACAGTGTCATAACTCACTATTTTCCTATAGTGACAATGGAGACAAGTTTGTTTCTCACTAAATCCCAGAACTGCCTGTCTCCTGTTTATCATGTCAGCTCCTAAAGCATCACTGATGGTTTCTTCTCATTTTTTTTAACCCGCTACTACCCACTTCCTCTCCTTACAACAGGTGGGTTTTGCTGTGCTACAGGATATGGTCGTGATGCTCTTTGCCAGTCATAACTGGTAAGTGATTACCTCTGGAGTGCTGCAGAAGACACGTCAGTGTCTGGGAGCTGGAATTGTGCAAGTTAGTGTATTTCCTATCTACTGGGTGTCAGATGAGAAAGGTGGCAGCTGTGCTTCTGAAAATGGCAAGCCACAGCACAACACTGGGCAAAAGTGGGTTGAGCACAATAGAGAGTGCCTGTTAGTTCAAATTAAAAAGCAATTTTCAATGACTTGTTGTACTGACTGTAAAAAAGGTGCTTGGTCATCAGAGGAATAGTCTTCTGCCACATGCTGCCAGAGGTTTCATTTTGGTGGCGTGCCCCTATGAGTTTCTCCCATTTGCAGAGCATTACTTGAATCATGAGTATAGGCTGCTTCTGTTCTCTACCTGGTGAATGCTTCTTCTGGTGAAGTGTAGCAGAGCAATTCCTCCCCAGAGAAATCAGAGCTTGAAGAATGGAGGGTGGGAGCAGGCACCGGGTTCCTGGGGAAAAGAAAGCCCAGCAACATCAACCGTGGCAAGGGACCTCTGGGCTTTAGGGCTTTTCTGATGAGGACATCCGTGCAGTTAGGGTTAACATGCATGAGTGCACTCAAGAACTCCTCATCGTACAAGGTGTAGGACAATTCTTGGGAAAAGTCCATGTTTGGGAGAGGACAATTCTTTGTTGTGTGCTTTGTGCACCAAGGATCACTTCTCTGCTTAAGGCTTGCAGTGGCAAATGCAATATGATGAGCCATCCAAATTTCATTGCCAACCCGTGGAATATGGATCAGATGGATTACACTTCACAGTTAAAATCAACAGTTGATTGAGATTAGTGTGTGTGATTAGTCTGACTAATTAGAGTACTTTAACACAATAAACGGCTTGCAAGATGAAGCCTCCACACTCTCATGGAGATCTGTTATTTTTGTGATCTGTGCTGTATAAGCTCTTAAAAAATATAGTGTGAATAGAAGAAAGCTGTGTCATGACCCTTACTATAGCAATAAAGTATTGTTTTTGTTTCTTGGGCAGCTTTTATAGAAAGCATTGAGCTCACCATCTTGTATGTTCTGCAGTCTGTGTGGCACTCTCAGATTTGAAAGCTATGTCTGAAGTGGCATGAAAACTTAGAAAACTGTTTCCATTGTGTTATATATCTATACATAATATATTTATATATAATTCCTTTATATACAGAGTCTGCCCTATGACTGAAGAGACAGTGAGAGTCATTGTCTCCTGAGGGAAAGCTGCATGAACCAGTGATGAGGGAAAGATACTCAAAGACATACTGGTTTATTTTCCTTCCAGTTTCCAAATTTCACTTGCTCTGTGAAAGAACAAATCTTACAGCTGTGGTTTCCCATGAATTAAATGCAGATGATGGGGGTTTTTTTAATTGAAAAATGCATTGAAATGAGAGGATACCAAAGTATGTGGAAATCATCTTAGAAATCAAAGGTCACCTGCTGTGCTCAAATAGGGTAATGTAGATGTAGGCGTTATCATTCTCCATAGTTTAACACTCCTATAATAGTGTTGTGAGGAGTTTCCTTCTTTTTGTTTCCTGGATTTTAACCCCTTTTATTCCTCTCACTCCCTCAGACCTATTTTGAAGCTTCTGGCATAGATGTGGCATAGTACCACAGCTTAAAATTAAAACAAGAAAGCTACAAAAACCACCCCAGTTTCAAAATGCACACAATTATATCTGGACCCCATTGCCTTCTCTGTAACTTGAAACTAATGAGGATGAGTCTGGGCAGTAAACTTTTTCTTAGAGGTGGATTCTCTAGTCAGTCATATCCATGCTGTGTGATCCCAACACCTGTAAATATGATTTTCTTGCTGCAAAGTAGGGAGAGGACTCTGTGCTCTGCTCTTTTCCTTGGTTCCTGTAGAGGTTATTCATTACAGCAAGGGGGTGGTCCTGATGGCTGCTTATGGCAGGAGTGACACTGGCACCACTCCTCTCCTTCCACTTTCATTGATTCAGGTGGTCAGGTGCTGCTGGAAGCCCCGTGGACTGCCAGCCACAGTGAGAACAAGACTTGTGCTTCCTTCAGTCAATGATTTATCTGTTCCATGGAGAGGTGACAAGTAATTGAGCCTTCTCCTACCGCTGATTTGCAACTTCGACAGCTGACAGTAAATATTTGTGTTGGGTCCCATGTTAAAATTCTCCATGGATCTCATGATGCCTTAGGATCTGTCAGATCTTACACACAGAGAATGAATAGAGATGAACTCCCCCTATACTGTGAAAGCAGGCTTACGTATCCACTGGGTAGCTGTAAAGAAGCTTGCACCATGTTCACAGGACCAACCTTTCCATTTCTACTTAGCTGACTTCTAAGCCATTTCGTTTTGTTCTTTTCTGAATTCCAACAAAGTGAATACACTTTAAAAAAGAAATCTGTGTCTCAATAAAGTGCAGAGTCTGAAGTAACACTCCTGGTTCTTCTTTCTACCTGACCAGAGGTTACAGAGCTTTCTTCCTTTGCTGGGACACCTGTTTGAGCAGCTATCTTGCTCCACAGTTGTTTTCCCCCTTCCCTTGTCCAGGCTACAGTTTTCTACAGTCCTGTACCTCCCCAGGTAAGGGCAGCCTGGTCTGCATCGTGAGAGGTGGTGGGGAGCTGCACATTCAGACAATCTTCCCCGAGAAACGCTCAGAGAACTGAAAACCCAGCATCTTTAGTGATTTCAGACCATCTCCCTGTCTCCACTGGAGCCCAGCTGCTACTGACACGAGGAAAGAAAAAAAATTTTCTTTCTTGCCCTAGGCTAGGCACCATATGGTATTGTTTTAGGAGAAAATGTGGGTAAAATGTTAGATCTTGCAGGTTTTTTTAAGGGAGAATAAAAGAATTATTTCAATTGTGATGCTTGGTATTGCAACCATTCTTTTCTTACAAGTTCATCGTTATCATATATTGAAAATACACATGGTGTGTTTTCTTTTCCAACCCAATGGCAAGACGTGGACCACACTTTTAAGGAATGTAGTCTGAGTGAAAGAAATATGGCATGTATATTGAAGAACTGCCTGAGGGAATGCTCTTGGCTTGTGGCACAATCAGGATCAAGAGATGAGGTGTCAGTCTTTTAGTTTGCAATGTGTGTTCCTTCAGTATCAATTCAAGGACAAGAATGAGCTATCGCAACACACACTAGAGCAGTAAACTGTTCCCTTATGTTCTGGGGGTGAAACAGCACACAGAATGGCAGCTGCTGTTTGAAAGAGTTTGAGGAATTCATGAATCATTAATATCTCCATGACACTGTCTCTACCATGCAGAGTATGATTCAATCATTTTCTTCATACCGTGGTTCTTGACACGGGCAGAAAGGCAAGAGGTACTGGGCTGGACATGCCTTTGTTGAATGGCCTGGTGATGGTTCTCTCAAAGTGTCCTGAGTCTCCAAACCTTTATGGTTCACGTCTCAGGAAGATACCTTAAACTGCGATTAACTGGCTGAAAGTCTTTGTCCTCAAGAATTCAGGTAACGCTGAGAAAAATAAAAGTCACAACTAGACCCGTGCAAACTGTAGTGACTTTCAAGAATTGTTGGCAACTGTAAATGTAAGGTTTGTACACTAATAGTCCACTTCATGTTTTGGAAGACTCACAGTTGGCAAATAATTTGTTTCCAGTATTTCTGTGTTGTTTTTACCATTGTACAAAATGTTCCATGCTTAGATAATTCTTCTGAAAGCAGACATAAATTTAACAAGAAAATCGCATCTCAAGTGGTATATTTGGGTCTCAGAGTACCCTTACTTAAAAAAAAATCCCTAAGGAAATAGAGACTTAGGGCTTTGCATAGGTCAAACAGTGACTCAGTGATCCAGCTGAGATAAGATGATTGACTCCCCTTTCCCTTTTTTTACCCCATCTATTAGATCCCACTGCCAGTACAAACAGTCTGCATAACTTGGTAAGGAGGTTAAAATGTCAGGTCGAGTTCATTTTAAATTGCTTGAGCCACTTGTGGAATGTAAACTCTATGATCAAGTTTGTATTTAACCATGAATCTTCAAACAGTTCAGTACTGAGACAAAAACTGATTGCACAGCAAGCTATGGCTGCCTGATAGATACAGGCCAACAGTGTAGGTGGATCTTATCTTCTGCTGGAACTTCTAAAGTGATTTACTATCTCCATATAAGAGATGTGTTTCATTAAAAAAGTTAAACGCAAGTGGCTACATCAGGATTAGCTAACACCTGGCCTTGCTAAACAGGACTTGCTGGAGTATGTAAAAATAAAACTACTTAATCAGCTATTAAGAGTGATGAAGAAACAGTCATGATGTTTCTGCAATTTAGCATAATAATGAAGCAATATTCTGTAAGAAGATAAAGGGACACAGGGCATGTCCTGCTCCGAGTGGAAGGAATAATTGCACCATGTGCAAGCATTTCAAATCAATACAGCTTGAATTCAGAGCAGCTAAGGCAGGGTGGCATTGACTTCAGGGCAAATTAGCTCCACCAGTCCTAATCTATCTCTGGAGAAGTTTGTTGAAAAAGTAAGAACTGAATGCCTTAATTTCTGCCCTATTGTTTGCATTGCACTTACTTTCAGGTAGAAAACATGGAAATATATATTAAGAACTAGTCTCTGCCATCAAGCTCCCAATCTGACAGGCAACAGGGACAGGTAAACAGCTGGAAAAGGACGCTTACTTGGTTCTGCGTTATTTCTGAGAACTGCTCTCTTGTCAGTTCAATCAATTCTGCATTCATGCTCCAAGCCCCTCCTATCCTCACTAACTAGTTCCCTACAATGAAGCCCAGAGCGGGAGAATTGCAGCAAAAGGCAAACCTGGTTTAAAGCAGGGTCTCTGCTCATACAAACTGTGTGGATGCAGCAAACTCAAGCCCTTTGATCACAGCCACAGAAAGCTGCCTAACCAGCCAAAGGCTGTTGAACCAGTAAAGGCACCCAGGGTTGCTCAGCCAAATGCAGCGCCTGGAGCAGGCCTCTGCTGTTTGCTACCTGCTCACTCCTCCTCATGCCTGCAGTTCTACAGCAGCCACATACCAGAAGAAGACATCCCACAGACACTTGTGCATCTCTGCAGGCACCTCTGGACCTGCCCATGCCTGCAGGGAGCCGAGCAGATGGGCAGCCCCCTCATCCTGCAGACCTGCCTGGGGACCCTGCTGCTCCTCTGCAGCGATCACCCAGGATGATAGTGCCAGAACCGTCCTCCGTGTGGCTGTGGAGAGGAGGAGAGGATGTCACAGAGTACATGGGGGTTTGGGTGCCTCCCCCATGTCCAGGGGTACATGAGTACGTGCTGTAAAACACCCTGTGTGTCAACTGCTGCTGTGTAGAACATGATGAGACAATCCTTGGGTATTAATTTTATTCAGAACACTTTTTTTCTGTAAAGCATTAGCTGTAAGGATAGAAACACACATTCTCTTGCTCAATAAGAGACCTAGAGGCAAAGATAGCTCTCTGTCTTGGATTTCTTCTCCTTCCCTGACATCAGAAAGTATAAACAATTTATTTTTTTCTTCACGAGAGCTTTAACAGGAGACTTTAAAACTCGTCTACCTGACTGTCATTTGTTTCCTCAAGTAAGTCAGCCTCACCTTCATCTTGACAACATTTCTTAGAGACCCTGAGCAATCTTATAGCCCCACTCCTTTGTCAGCCTGGTTGGCCTTTTAAATTTAGAAAGGAGAATGGCAAAAACTCCTAGCAGCTCTCAAAATGGAAGTGAAAAAAGAGAACCCCATAAAATTTCAATGTAAGCAAAAGGAAGCCAATTTGATATGCAAAGCAGAACATCAGTTCGCACTCCCACCCCTCTCCTTTCCCCTCTCAAAGCACCCTGGGAAAGTGGAAGCTATTCTCTTCCTTTTCTGTCATTTCCCTTCCTCTGCATAGTAGATTGTTTTCAGCTGCATAGCTGGAATGGTAACCCTCTTCTTGCCATCGTTTTTTCTTTTACCTTTGGGCCTGCTAAATTAAGACAGTCTTTTGTGTTTGACATAATGAGCCTGTGTCAGCAAAATTCAGTCTCCAGCAAGAATTGCAAGAGATGTTGTGACATCAGGAGTAAATCACTCCTTGAAACACTTCTGAGAAAAACAAACTGTTGATTTATGGCTGGTTTACTGTTAAGGCTTTCATTTGGATGTTTCAAATTAGTTTATATTTCTGAAAAAAATCCTATAATTTCCAAACAGCATAACTTTTCCTTACTAACATAATTAAAAATAATGACAGCATTTAAACCCACAATTAGACCCCAGTAAAACGCAGTAAATAAAATAGTGAGGAATTGGAATTTTCCACCAATGTAAGCATCAAAGCACTTTTCTGTCAGACAGCTTGTTTCACATCCAGAACCTAACCCAAACATTACCAAAAAAGGACAGTGAGGGAGCAGGGTGGCATTAGACATGTTAGAGCGCTCCTGCTTCTATGAGCATTATTGCTTTAATTTTTCTATACTGATGGGAAATAGCCAGAAATTTAGAGTAGTATGCAGCAAGTGAGGAAGAGAGACTGAATTTACAAGTATTTCAGGAAAGTAATACCCTGCTGAAACTGCAATGAGTCATTTGTACTAGATGTTAAGAGATTGTTGTGGCGTGAAAAATACATAAACTTGCCTCGGTGTGTTGCTGTAGCACACACATTACTTGAAATGATTTATTCTGACCATGATTTAATTAAAAACTAGTCAAGAAGAAGTCATGGTAGAGTTACATCAGACCAGCAGTGTGTCTACAGAAGGGAAAAAAGAAGCTGGTTTTGTGTTTGCATTTTCAAAAGACACCCTAGTTTTTCATGAAGTCTGAAGTAAAACAAAAAGGATGAAATGGAGGGCAGTGTAAAAAATACACAACCAGATGAATAATTAAGGCCTAGTCAAGGGAGGAAAAGGCAGACTGGATAATTCTGTGGGTAGAGCAGATCTATCCAGCAGAATCTGAGAGCAGGACCTGGCCCTCAGCCACAAGCTACAAAATGACGCTTGTGAGGATAGGACAAGACTGTACAGGAAGAAATACACCTTAACATGCTGGGACTTACTGGTGCTAAATTAACCCAGAGAGCAGTTGCTCATTGTAAATTAACCATGAGGTTATTGCTTTCAGCAGCTATTAGCACAGATCCTAGCTTTATCCAGTGGCAAGAAACAGCAAGGCACAGGGAATCAGGGATAAAATGGGTTGGTAATTCACATGCCTGCTTGGGAGATAGTCATGACCGGCTATCTCTGGGCAAACCACATCCGCCTGTGCCTCATAGGATAATACGTTCTTACCTTACCTCAAGAGAACACCGAAAGTTTGCTCCCAGACGATGCTCAAATACCTGAGAAAAGGTGTCTAAATAAAGTTTAAGTCACCTAACGAATGGTTTTTTACCATATGGAAGGTCCCAAGGCTGTTATGCTTTGCTGTACCTGCAACGTTCCTTTGGCAAGATATATCGATCTTAAAAAATACCCCTCAGCCATCATCAGCCTAAAGTGCTTGCAGGTGCTCTGCGCAAGACACAAATACAAATACAATCAAAACCAGCCCCACTTTCGCTCCCCTCACTCAAACAAACTCTCTCCAGTTTCCTGTTAGCGTTTCTGACTGCGCATGCTGTGCATCCCCGGCACTTCTATTCCTTCCCAAATCACAGCTGCTGGCACTTCTTACAGTCACTTTGCTCATTGCCTGCCTCTCTGTCTCCCTACCTTTCCAGCAAGCTTCGAACTGCTGCACTTTTAACAGTGAGAGACCTTCAATGCTGATGTGTGACCTCTTTTTCTCTCTGAGGGCAAGCATTTAATGACATGACTGCAGTCCTCTTCTGCACAGTTCTTACCCTCAGTGACATGATGTGCAAAGGATTGTCTTAAACCTCTATTGTGGTGTTTCCTAATGACGCGTGTTTCACTTGCTACATTAGGCCTACTGCCAGTAAGGCAATGAAGACATAAAACTTAGCAGCTTCTATTTCATTTCCTTAAGCGTAAAATTACTTTGTAGCTGAAAGCAAAAAAAATTCATTTAGCAAGCCAGGCTATTACAGCAGAAGATTATAAAAGTACATTCTGGAAGGAGATAGGGAAAGAGCAATATAAACAATAACACAGGAATATGTTCAATTTTTAATGATGTCAGTGCCTCAAAGTCCGTAATACAGATGAAGGAGGAAGCCACCCAAGGGCAAGTTAGACAGCCCTTGGGAAGAGTGAGGAGGTCGTCTCAGGGAGTTCACAGTGAGCCTGTGCATGTTGGTGGTTGAGAGGCAGGCAGTACTGCAAAAATATTCCTTGCTTTGCTGTTTGTTTTCATTCCTTCCTCATCAAGATCATGGAGAAATTTCTACCCTTCCAAGGGAGCTATTAGCTCTACTAGCCCATTTCCTCCTCCACATCCTGCAAAGCCTGAGGTCTCCAGGGATGACTAAGCCAATGCTTTTAAGAAAGCAAAGAAGTGAAATGGATATAAACTCAGAGTAACCTCTGTCAAAGCATGGTAGAATACAAGTGTGACCATGAGCTGGATTCTGCTGAGATCAGTACATGGGCTGCAGGTCAGCACCGTTCTTCTAAGATGCCATAGATTTTTAGGAAATAGGAAGAACTTGAGAATGAGCCCTTTCAAAGCTGGAGGGTAAGGTTGATCACTTGCCAAGGTGCTCCTTCAGTGACAACTGACTGGTAAACTCACTAACTCCAAGCGCACTGGGGGCGTGGGAGACAGAAAGGGGGGGAGCACTGAGAGAAGAAGCACAAGCCAACACATTGGGAGTCGATACAGCTTGTTAAATGTCACGTTTATAGAAATGACAGATTTTAGACACTGGCTTTTTGCATCACAGTAAAAAAAAACCATTTAAGCACAGCACTGAGACATTCAGTGTTGTGAGCAGTTCCTGACTTAGCCTTTAAGAAGATACGAATGGCCTGATTAATCTTTCAGTTACATGCTTGCGGGTGAGGACAACCTGTCTGAATTCGGGCCTTTAGTCATCTACAGCTGGAAGCTGCATGTCCTATAGCTATAAAATGTAGTATTAACTGGACACAGAGATTTCCCTCTTTTTCCAACTGCAAACTGTTACACAAAGACTTTGAGTTAGAAACCAACTAGCTGAGTTCACTAAGAAGGAATTTCTTTTTCCATTCCGCATGCCGTAGAGGTATGGCATGTGCTTGATCATTGCTGACTTTAGTAAACACCAAGCAGAACAATCAATGAAACTCTAACAAAATGCTTTTTACATTGCAAGAGTATTTTTAAAATAATTTTTTAACCCCTATTAAGAGGAAGGAGAGAGATGTTATTCTTGTCCGTCATAGTGCTGAGAAATGCAAAGAAGAAAACAACCAGAGGGTACATGGATATAAATCAGCTTGAAAGTAGCACTTTCTTCTGTATTGCCACTGGCAGCTGCTCACACATTGTACAGCATATAATCATCTAACTGCTGAACCTAAAACATTGTATTGGGCATTCTGATAAAGGATACCCAGAAGCCTCTTTCGTTGTGACTGGAATGATAGTTCCAGTGGATGGATGGCATAGGTTCGTGTCGGGGTGGAAGAGAGGGCAGGTGTATTGTTAAGGACATAGACATGTTTTGTGTCAGGGGGACATTTCTTTTACCAAAGTGTTGTTAGCTGGAGTCAAACCCAAATATTTTATTTGAGTCTAGATTGAATATTTTGTTACATCAGATGATAATGGTTTTCATAGCTTTCTATCAATTTAGATCATGAGTGGTACTTCTGCTACTGTGTTTCCCAGAGCACACAAATTTAATTTTTGATCAAATTAATGGCCTAAATTTGCCAGTATTGATCAGTCATCAGTATTAAAATAAATTGTTAATTTTTTTCATTAGTATTTTGCAAAAGCATAGTAACCAAATGAAATACTGAGGGAGGGGGACAGTGGTAGTGGGGGGGAAGTGAATATTATAATTTTAGCCCAGTACACTGAAAGATAAGCCAGCATTAGATAAATATACAACTTTGTGTTTTGACAGGAATGTGCATCTGTTTCCCATTAACTTTGCTTGAGACAAGCAAGGAGTCAAGGTTTCCCGTGATTTAATTTGAAGAGCAATTTGGATTTCCTGTGCCTCAGCTGGAGGTATTATTGGTATGAGACCAGAAGTGCCCTAACTGTCCTAGGAGTTTCATGTTCCACAAAGAATAATACCTACACAAATTTAAACAGGATGTCACGAGGTGTTATATGTGGGCTCTCAGTGCTCCCCAGTGTTTCTAATATAAATTCACATGAGTTCCATTCTCTCTTTTTGCCACACAAAGCGACCAACTTGGAAAAGATAATAAGCTAGCAGATGCTGTTCAGCATAACTCACGGTGTAATTCTGTCCAGCAGAGGAGCTAAAATTCCACACCAGAGTCCCTGAAAATGACATGGCTGACCTGAGTAGCCAAAACTTGTTCAGAGAAAAGGAATAAAGCCTGGACAGACAGCTGCCAAGGTCTGGTTGTGCATGGTGTTCAGAAAGGTCTGAACACATTGCCTGTGACAGCAGGGTCCTGTGATGTTTCTCAGGCTCTGTGCACAGAAGTAGAGACACTCTAAACTCTTATTTTCTTATTCAAATCATGGCCCTAGTTTCTGTGACCAACATATGATGCTGATGGTGTATTTGCACAAATAATTGAACATTATTACGAAGATAGTGACCATCTGTTAGCTCCTTTTAATGGATTTATTTGCAAACTATACTTCACTGTCTTTTGAACAAGGAAATGAGTTATTTTGGGCCATTCAGATTGTCAAGAGGTTAATATATCAGCACTTCTATGGATCTCTTCTGCAAGTGAAATCTTAGTCCCGCTGGAGTCATCTCTGGGTTTTGCTGTAGGGCTTGATATAGCTGATATTTCCACCTCTGGGGCTCCCTGATGACTGAGAGAGCTCTGGAGATTCAAGTATAAGAATTGTGATTTTTAACAAATCATGTGCTGAGGTAAATATTCTTGCATACAGAGAGATTTGTATCTAAGGTACTTGTCAATTATGTTTCCTCCTGACCAGAATAACCCACAAGACACAGGGTTTTAACTCAGCTACCTCAAAAGGGGCAATGCTGGTTGCTGTTTGCAGCTTACTTCCTTTGAGCTTGTGGTGTTTTAGGAACTTGTACAACCTATTTTAAATTTGAGTCACTGTCAGTTTTGAGGAAAAAATTGCACTGTTTCTTTGATAGTGTAAATTTTATTGCTTTTTTTCTGGTTATGGTTTAACTGTACTGGACTCTGAAGGATCATCCCATTACTGGATATTCAGGAAGCTTCAGCTTCAAATCATTCTGTTGTTTAATGGTCCAGAAAGAGAAAGTAACCTGAAAAACTGTGTGCGTGATTGTGACTGCAGTACATAAATCTTCATAGTGAATAGAAAACATGAAAAGACTTCATTTAGGCTGTGATGATACAAACATTAGTATTTTTTCAAAATTCACGCCTTTTTTTTCTTGGGTTTTCATTGCTGTTGTTGGGTCTTCTAAATGTTCACTTTGTATCCAGGAATTTCGATTTTTTAGGTGAAAGCCAAAGGAGCAGTTTTGACCTCATCTCTCCTGTTTTGGAGGCCCTATTGATCTCAAAAAGCAGGAAAGCAAGAAGAGCAGGCTACCCTGCTGCTCTATTGAACTTGTTTTGGGCTATTCCAGGCTATTCCTGGAAAGTATACATCTTCTAGTGCTTTTTTCCCACTATTTACATATTTTAGTGTATGAGATTTTCGTTTTTCACATTGAGATTCTTCAGTGTTACTGATCCCACAGCTTAGACACCTCATGATTTATTAATCTGTATTTGTAGCTGATATGTGACGTTTGTCATATCATTCCACATAAATATTCTCTCAACACTGCAGCAACATTATCTAATAGAAACATGATGAACAGAACTTCTGTGTTTCTCCATGACTTTTTACTAAAATAGGAGCCAAATGCTTACAAATCCTAGTCAGGCAGCTGAAAATTTGATTTATGACATTCACTACTAAGTGATAATTATTCCTAAAGAGACAGTATTCTATTGCTATATATAGAGTGGTAGTGATCTTGAAACAAAATTGATGAGTATTCTCAGCAGGTATGGAAAAGTGCACCAAGAGGTTTATTTACAGTCAAAAACTGTTCTATCACGTATGGTCTGGTAACAAAATACAACAGGTTTTGTTATCTTTTCCTATCAGACATTTTATCTCAATTTAAAGGCTCTAGAGATCTCTTACAACCAGTATTAGTGCAATGTCATCCCTGGCTGGAGCTCAAAACATTTCTGTAAGTAGCATGAAAGGAACCTCTTTGATGCTGTGACCTCCAGGTCAGATACGGCAGAAAGATACGGCAATACCAAGATGAAACATGACTTTAATTCTGAATGATCAACCTTCTCTCGCTTCTCCAGATCCAGATCAAGTTGCTTTTGTAATTAAATGCTGAAACAGCAGCTAGAAGTGTGACCTAGTCTACTTTGACAGTAATCCCTCAAGAGTCTTCAGGTTTGTAATACTTCTTGCAGTTGGTGGTTTCAACTACCTACTGTTGAAATATGTGTAAATCCTCAAGAATTTGCTCTGTGGAAGTAACATTTGACCATACAAAACATGGGCTGGTTTGAAACAGTGTATTTTTTTTTTTTTGGCTGGTGCTAGCATGTATTTTCTTGATCTCTTCATGAAGCCCTGGCCATGCCAGGTTCTGAGAACTCTCTTGGTGACACAGAACATCTGTTGCTGTCCATGGAAACCTTGGCCTTCTGTACTCTGTGTCACCCAAGAGCCATATGGAAAATGTTTACCCAGAGCCATTTGTAGCACTGTTGATAACACAAGTGAGTGCTGCTTTTTCACATGCATTGGTGCATTTTTTTGAGCAGTCAGAGCGGCCCATCTCTGCCCAAGCCATACTTTGGAAGCGTATGCCTGTCTTCAGCCAAACCTTTTCCTTTCCTGGAATGTTTCCAAGGTTTCCATATGTTAAAACAGTGTTTTCCCTTACTAAATAAATAAAATAAAATTGATTTAGTTGGTTTTCTGTTACTAAATCAAGGGTTGAAATGAAAATGGCAAATACCCAAATGTACATTCAATGACTAATGTGAGAAAACTCTTTCTTACATCCCTAATGTATTTCCAAAGCTGTGCCAGAATTCTGAGAAAATTCTGGCAGCTGAGCTCAAGGAATCCAACACTTATTCTTTATTTCATTATATCTTTCATTAAGAAAGGAATGGTCTCTGACCCAGAGAGTTGAATAAACAGCCTTGCATGGGCTTTGGTGGACTGTGGATCTGCCCTATGGGATTTAGCTGTAAAGGCAGTTGCTAGGTTTTGTCCCACCTAATTATAAACATCTTTATGTAAACATATACGAAATCACATCAGTCAGGGGAAAGCAGAACATGACTATCAGTACTACTTTAGTGTCTGCTTGGAGATGAGAGGAATCACGTCCAGTGAGTTCTTATATTCCTCTATACAAAGGGGAACTCTGATCTTGAGACATTTCCATTTAGTTTAGTCAGATGAATCCCATCAGAAAATCTAATTTTCAGTTCTTCCCCTGTGAGTTCCCTAGCAGTTCCTAGAATATCTCTTCAAAAGATGAAGCATTTATCAAATAAAGTGTGCTACAAAAGTCAACACTGTAATTAGGATGATTATTGCAATGCGTGTTTAATTTGTAAAAGCAATTAAGAATACCTGCTCCTTTATGTTTTGGGTTGACATTGTTTAAGAGGTAGTTGTTCTGACTATTTTAACAGTAAAAAATGGACTAAGTTTTTCAACTAGCACTTCAAGTTGCACATCTGAAAGAGATTAGGTTGTTTTGATGTGGTATTAAATCTGAAAAAATTGGCCAATTAGGTCTTCTTCTGCACTTGTAACTCTCCACTATGATCCTTCCCTTTAGAGTCTGGCCTGAAGAACAAAATAAACCAGTGCAAAGAAGACACAAAACCACTTTGCCTGGTTTATCACTTGTAAACCCTGTGATACTACTTATGACAAAAAAAAAGTTAAATCATATCAGTGTTCAAAAAAAGTTAATGCTTTTTAGCACCACAACTTCATGATTTAAGGAGAAAAGATTAGCAGTCTTGAAATTCACAAGCAGATAATCATTTTAAAAACGTGTCACTGGTTCACATTTGGAGACCATGACAAATGGGAGTCTTTTCCACTAGAAAAAACACATTTAAAAAAAAAAAAAAAAAAGGAAAATAGTCACTATATTCAACATTATTAATAAATTATTACAACTTTGTCGGAAGTGTGGGAGAAATGCAAAGGTACTTTGGGGGACTTTAAATAGAGCTTAAACTCTTACCTTTCATTCACTATTGTAGTGGCGGGAACACTTACTCTGCATCAGGAAAGCTGGACTGCGTGCTCATCTCAGCCTCAGGGATTTGCAATAATCTTTTTCAATTCTGAAGAAAATGAGTGCTATAATTAGCAGATTGTACACTAACCAAGCCTGTGGCTGATGATGGAACATTTTGCAGCCTAGAGCGCAAGCCCTAGAACTGAAGAAGCAAGAATTTGTAACACAATGTTATTACACTTAGTTGGAGTTGTATACGAATCTGTGAACCATCAGACATTGGATATGACTGTTGAATCTGTTAAGAGCTGTGACATGTGTAAGCTATTTAATTCCTTGCTCTCAGTTTCTGAAAGTACATAAAATCCCGCACTCTGAAATTCATTAAAACACCATATCCTTCACAGATATTTATATGCTTTAACAAAATGTAGTCTTCTGTTTCAGGAAAAGAGAAAGCTGAGAACAAAGATTCTAAGAATCCAAGGGAGCTCCAGCAACTAAAATAGATATTTCAAGCACCCTAATGATAGGTTCAGAGAGGAGGGACAAAAAAAGGTTTGCATAATGTATGGTCCTGCTGCACTTCCTAGAGTAAAAGAAGACATCCTCACAACACAAACATGACAGTAAAAAATGTAAGGTCACATTCCAGATAGCTTAAAGTTTATCTCCTTATACCGATGTGATAGACAGGGGAAAAATAAAAGGTTGTGCGGAAAAAATTATGGTTTTTTTCCACAGATGTTTCAAAAAGGTGACAGAGACTGTTGGTATGAGCAAGCATAATATTGTATTTTTAATTGCTCTCAGACTACTTAATGAACCAGTGTGGACTGTCATAAATAAACTCTACACTATGAGTGACATTTGTCACATGGGCATCAATAGTGTAAAAGTCAGGCATCAAACTTCTCCTCTGAATCAATGGAAAGCTCTTGTCACTCTCCATTGACCGCAGAAGAAGCTGAAACTGTCACACAAGGGCTGAAGCTTAAGAGTAAGTGAGAAGATCTGGTTTTGTCCTAGCACAACAGTGCTTTGAAATGATGACTCCTGAAGATTGTTATTTTAGTGACAGTTTTTAGAATTTTTCTGAACAGATGACTGTAGGGATGCTGAGGAAACAGATTTGTTTCTTTAGGGTAGAACCAAGAGACAGTAGAGAAGTGAATTTTGAAAAGACAGAACCAAACTCTATATATTCAGAAAATGTTATCAGATCTCTTTTAAGTAATTGAGGCAAATCAGTAGTCACTGAGCTATAAAACCATCTGAAAGTGGGAGCACAGGTAATTTTTTTTTTTTACTTGACTCTAGTATAATTTTCATGAACAATTTCTGCCTTTATTTGTAACTTAGAATATGATTCATCAACTTGAAATCATTATAAACCCTGCAATTTTTATTAGACACTGGAGTTCATTGAAAAGGAACAGAAAAGTCGCTATCTATGAAAAAAAAGTTGTCCCAAGTTTTCCTTTCTCTGTGTGTAGTTAACTATCCATTGGAAATAACCAAATGATGATAACCAAAACAGTTCTGATTTGCGTGAAGTGAGTGTGAGAAATGAAAAAAAAAAAAGAAGTGAGAAAGACTGTAACCACAGAGGCATTGGACACCACTAGGAGTGTTTTATGGCCGACTTCTCAAAAAACAAAGACAACTCCGTCTTGTCAACCTAGGAGGATATGCCATCATCACAGAAGTATCAGCCTCTGTGACTGGTTTAGGTTATTGTCACTGCATTTACATAAGAAGACACATAAATTAGAGCCTTTTACATGCTTGGATCCCCTATCAAGAGAGCCAACAGTGCTGGACTTTCAGGCACAGAAAATCAAACACCAGTGATTGAAAATTACGCTATCAGGTGCTTGGCCATGGCCAGCTCTTCCAAAGCAGTTGTCAGACATATCTGCGGTAGGGTTACTAATTTGATAGACAATAAAAGATTATCTGGTTATCACTTCCTGTCTTCACCTGAGGCAGTACAAGAAGAATTTCTGTATTCAGAACAGATTTTTAGGAAAAACAGCAGAAGTGTCACAAATAAATTGAAGTTTATAGAGGTAATGAAAAGTACTTAGTAGCTGATGGAGCCTATTATTTAGGAGATCCTGGTTGAATAAATTATTTTTGTCTTCAGTTTCTTCCAGACTAGTTTGTTTCTACCTACAGATACAATTCCTCTTTGGAAGCGAGGAAGTGCAAATGGCTGATGTTTGGCACTCCAGTTGGTTCTTTCCACACAAACACACATGAAAATATTAATCAATACCTGTACCTCCAATATCTATTTCGGAAATAATTACATCTTTGTCGTCCATGTATGGAGCATGGTTGCATAGTAAGTTTCCCACCAGAGCGACAGCTGTTCTCTGGCATATCAGGCCACCAACGTACTCTAAGTGATCTTTCCCTACAGTGACTTTGTCAAGAAGTTTGTGATTTGTCATTAAGATCCACTGTAATAGGTTGTTCTTGCTGGTTTTAGCTATGTTATTTTTTAGTGAAGTTCGTCTCAGCCAGTGGCTTCAGAACAGTAAATGAAAATAGTGTGCTGTGAAACAGCAGGAGCTGCGAGCTGTTGCTTTGCACTGACATAAACCCACAGAAATCCAGTGATATAAGTCCACCACAGAATCGATGACACACAGCGAAATACAAAAAATACCAATGCTTTTCAGTCAGTAAAACTGTCTTTAAGGTTATATACACTTATTTTGCGGTGATGATAAAGCACCACACTAGCATTAATGGGATTTATTTTTTTTTAAGTAGAGAATATTTGTGACAGGTTGCTATTAAAACTGGGGTGGAGACCAGGTCGTGTTCATCTTCTTTCTGTCCCATGTATTGTGTGGTGATTAGCCCATCTTATTTTCTCTCATGACACATTCAAATCAGATCAATACCTTCTTCTTGACAAAGCTAGCCATACTTGTCTAAGTATATATTGAACAAGTTCTGGCTGTTGGTTTTGGCTGTGAAACAGGTACCTGTGAGCAGAACTTGGTTGGCATTAATATTGCCATTCACAGCATCTGTCTTGTCAAGCATCACACCAGGTAGTACGAAAAACAAGCTTCATTAGTAAGTTCACAGCATTGGTTCACAGGTCATTGGGTAAAATTTGGCAGTGTGCGTTACTAAAAAGAGCAGAACAGATGTTTGGGGTGTTACCCTCTGAGTTTAAAACCTGAATCCTACTGGGTTGCTCAAGGATGACATTGCATGGATAAATAAAATAACTGAGAAAAATTATACTAAAATTACGCAAGTGTCTGGTTTTACCTTGCTTTGACAGTCAAACCGTGGCAAAGGAATGAACTTTCCCATAATTTGGAAACAGAAAGCTGGTGTCTTGTTCTGCATCGTGCTGAGACCTCCTTCTGACAGCAGAAGAAGCAGGACAAAGTGATCCCTCTCTTATTTTCTAATTCACTGTTCTCAGAAATGTGTCACTCTCCCAAATTTTTAATCTTGTCACTCTTCCCCGAATATTTCATCTTTCTGTAGCATGCAAAGCGTACCAGTACATTTCTGGATAGCATAACTAAAACATTTGCTTATGTATTTTTAGCACAAACCTGTGAGGCAGTAGATCAATTAAAGTATCTTTCTGTTGATCCAAGGGAGCATATCTGAGAGTCAGTCTGCACACATGATGAAAGCTACACCAGTAAATACAGATGCATGTATTATTTGGTTATTTGAAAGGACAAAAAGACAGCTATCCAAGCATGCTAGTTCTATTGCCTGCTTTTGTGATGCTGATTATGCCCAGAAGTATGGTTAAACTCAGAGGTTATCTTTCCTTTCCTTCTTAGCACACTGACCTCCACCTTTGATTTCTCTGTCTGCAGACACCAATATTTTTTTGTAACTCAGTATGAAAGGGACAAATGCAACTTCATAGGTTCATAGAATGTGCTGAGATGAAAGGGACCCATTAAGATCATCGAGTCCAACTCCTGGCCCTGTGCAGAACACCCCAAGAGTCGTACTGTGTACAGTATGAGAGCATTGTCCAAGGTCTTGAATTCTGTCAGGCTTGGTACTGTGGCCACTTCCCTGGGGAGCCTGTTCCAGTGCCCAACCACCCTCTGGGTGAAGAACTTTCTCCTAACACTCAATTTAAACCTCCTCTGACATAGCTTCAGGCCATTCCCTTGGGTCCTGTCACTGGTCACCAGAGAGAAGATATCAGTGCCTGCCCCTCCTCTTCCCCTCATGAGGAAGTTGTAACTGCAATGAGGTCTCCTCTCAGTCTCCTCCAGGCTGAACAGACCAAGTGACCTCAGCTTCTCCTCATATGACTTCCACTCCAGACCAAAGACCATCCTTGTTGCTCTCCTTTGGACACTCTCTAATAGCTCAGTATCTTTTTTATGTTGTGGCACCCAAAACTGCCCGCAGCACTTGAGGTGAGGCCACCCCAGAGCAGAGTAGAGCAGAGTGGGACAATCCTCTCCCTTGCCAGGCTGGCGATGCTGTGCCTGATGCACCCCAGGACATGGCTGGCCCTCACAATGGAGAGCTTGGAATATTTAAAACAATTTGTTAGGCAGTGAAAAGAGCTCCTTCAGACTTTCATGTCTCTTTCTGTATGACAGATTTTCTTAGGACTGGTACTAGGACAAGCAAAATTTGTGTTTTATTATACATATATATATATATATGTATATAAAAATGAACCCAGTTTGGTTGGAACCTGGTGCTAACAACACCAAGGTTGTGGGATCAATCCCTGATCCCCATCATCTTAACTCTTAACATCTGCTTAAGAGTTGGACTTGATTCTTGTGGGTCCCTTCCAACTCAGAATCTTCTGTGATGCTGTGAACCTGGCAAGACTTAGAAAGATTGAGAAAGTCAAATAGTACAATTCTCAGTATAAAGCCCATCACTATGGATAAAACACAAGTAAAGATAAGGACTCACAATAACTGTTTCTACCAAGATCACGTCAAAATATAAGAAGCAATTGAAAGCCTTACTAGGCCAAATGATTTCAAATGTCAAGAGAAGAAAATTCAGACTGCAGTTGAAAAGCGATTGAGTCAAATGTGAGAAATGAGGGAACTCATTTGAGAGTATCTTCCTGCCTGTGCAATAACAGACCCATTAATACAAGCCAAAATGAAAAGTTTGAGGATATACAGATGTCTGTGTAAAGGGGTCTGAATTAAGTGCTTTAACTTAGGCATACATCTCCTCACCGACTCTAAGGACACTTAGGGAGCCTCACCTCTGAACCTTTTTGTCTGCTAAAGTGACAAGCATGAATACATATATCTCACTGACTTCAACATATTCACAAATTCTTCTTTCTTAGGCTGTTATTTCACTTCTATAATAAGGAATTCCCTAATTTTTTTAGAAAACTTTTCAATAGACTTAAAGAACAAACGAAATAAATATGCTATGGACATTATTTATTTACAGGAATCAACACGTGATGATTGAGGCATCCTTAGCAATTTTGCTTTTATTTGAAAAACAGGAATACTGCTGAAGTTTACATTAAGAACTTCAATGCTGTCCTTCAATCAGCGATGGTACACATCCAGTCCAGATGAAAGGAGAGCAGCTGTAAGAATCTGCTAATTAAGAAATTAAGAATCTTTTCACCTTAGATTTCTTTACATCATTGAATACCTAAACACAGAGGGCTGGCCCTAACATTCAGTTTGACATTTCAGACACTTACTTAGTCCCTAGAAGGGGAGCTGCAACATTTTCACGAACTTACTGGAAAATTCAAGTGCTGATATAAGGGTAAATGCACTGGAGTAATTTCTCTGTAAAGAATGAAAAATGCTTACCCTGGGTTTACCAAATTAATAACACCTTAAGAACTACAGAACTTCCATTTTCAACATTTCTGAGAAAAGATTCAATTCGCTTCAACAAGGGCTTACAAAAGGTCTGTTTCAGTTTAGAGAAGTTGTACCTTTAAGAAAGTTAAATAAATAACATTATATCAGACAAGCTAAATATTGATAGATAGCAATATATATATATTCATATATATATTCAAATGACAGTTTTAAAAAAGTGCGTATTAAACAAGTAATCTAGACACATGTAAGAGCAAATCCAGGGAATGAATGTGGACAATGATTAGAGAAGCAAAGAAATAGGCGCTGGTGGTTTGTTTATTTTCTCCTGAACAGAAGACATAAGTGACTGACATTTGTATACAGTCTAGAATCACACCAAAAAACTGTCCTAAGGAGGTGGCAGGATTTCCTGGTACTGGTCCATCTTTAATTTTGTGTCTTGGTACCTTAGGTCCCAGATTAAATAAGTTTAAGAAAAGAGACAGGAAGAGCTGTTTCACAATTTTCTTTCTGGTTATACAAAGGACGAGTTCCCTACGGCTCAGACAGCTGCCACACGGGAGATTTCTGGGTGAGAAATTGCTGTGTTTACTCGGCCTGAAAATGACCTCTCTCCTGTCTACCTCTAGCCCATTGTTAATCAACCAGCTCAAACAGGGAAACAAACTGGAGGATCGCTTTCCCTCTTCATGCCAACATAGATTTTGTACCCACTTAAAACCTGTCTGGGATGCTTGTGTGATACAACCTACTGGCAACAGAAACATGGCATAGTCTTTCACCCTCTGGTAATCTGTCAATTAATAGACTTAGATTATAGTCTTTGCTAAAGTGAAGAAAAAAATCAGTGTTTATTTATTCTCAAAGGTCCCATCAGGTAATTAGATGACCATTTTTATTTCTAGATAAGAGGTTGGAAAGCAATCAGAATTACTGTGACCGAGCTGCTTAGAGACTATTAATTAACTGCATTACTGCGACTGAGCTGCCTAGAAACTATTAATTAACTGCATTAAGATTTTGATACGAAGTTTCATAGCTGTACTGCCTTGATAGAGTTTTGGAGGGTTTACAGTCCTTCAAAGCCCTGCAGTTTTATGTGCCATCCAAATAGTTTGCACTGCCAGTTCGCCTCCATGGGTATGAGGAATGCTGGCAGCATGAGCAAGGGGTAGGTGTCAGCTCTAACCAGTGCTGCAAAGAGCTGACTAAGATGTGCTCGGAGCTTTGACAGCAGACAGGCTTTGCCTAACCTCAGAAAACAAACTGAGGTGAAGCTGGTCTGGTCAACTGAAGCTTCCAGAGGTGTCAGAGGCAACCAGCTAAATCAGAGCAAAAGACTACTTTTTAGCCTTTTCTACTAGTGAGGGCAGTACAGCTCATTCTCACCCTGCTGAAATCATCCTTCAAAAAAGTCTGCTCATATTGAAATGAGCACAGAAGACATGCTCTGGATTTTATTGACACAGGGAGAGTAACAGAGAGATTTCTATGCATTGTAAGCATGCTAGAAAAAGTTGTGTGTGCTATAAATGAAAGAAACATTAATATTTGGGTCAGCCTTCCTGTTTTGAAAATGAAATATGGAGTAAAATGAAATGCCCACATGGGGGAGTTATTGCAGAACAGTTAGGGCAGCTTCCCTGTTCAAGCAAGCACTCCCAGTGTTTGCAAAGAACCGTCGAACTGACAGTGGTATGGAACAGAACACTATTATTCTCTGTAAGCAAAGCACTGGGCACCTCTCATTTGTGCCTTCTTCATGTGGCAGGTTTGTCCAGATCACCCTTTTCCACATAAGTGAATAATAGTGACAAATACACAGTATAGAATAAAAAGCTCTGAATGTCCAAATATGGCCTGAATGTGCCCATGAAAATTATTTACACTTACTGAAAAAGACATCATTCTTTAAAAAATTGTGTGCAGCCATGCTTGGATATCGGCTTCTGATTGAACAAGAAGTTTGAAAAGAGCCTAGTACCATCTATCATTGTTAAAGTTTCAGACAACATAAACTGAAAGTGACATGTAGCTGAAAGGAACTTCACAGAGTTTGCTATGAACACAATAGGGCTGGCTGTAGCTGTTCAAACAGCTCTCTTCATGTCCAAGAGTCAGGAGCACACATGCACTCATCTGCTGGGGCACTTTGAATGCCCCAGGCAAAACAGTGATGCAATAGATATCGTATGCCCTCAAATCAAAATCAAAAACATGCCATCTTTGCTGGGTAATTCCAGACGGGAATAAAGGCATGCAGCAAGAAAATGCATAGCAGAAACAGATTTTACTTTTTAAAGCATCACTGAGACAAGAAAGAGAAGCCTCATAACTATGGAGAACTAGGAAAAAAGTAGGCCATGAAACAGTTCTACAACTGGTAGACACCAGTGAGATACAGAAAAATCCCTGGAGAGCTGCATGCTTAGGCATGAGCAGTTTAAGAAAAGAAGAATTTTAGGCACCCAGATGTTACGTTCTGGGGATTATAAATCAAGTTAACTCAGCATTTATGTGATATTCTGCAGATGAATAAGATTTTTTGGCTCTGCAAAGAGATAAATCTACAGTTTATTAGCAATTTGCAAGAGAACAAGAAAATGAAGATCACTGTGAGGCTGGAAAGGCGTGTCAATGGTTTTCATGTCTTTGAAAATGAAAGCAAAATTTTGACTGTGTAGTAGTTACATTTAATATTAAAATTTATGGCACTTATTAAAAAAGCAAATGAGCACTTGCACTCCAAAGTGACATAGCCACTTCTGACAGATAAATCATCAACTTTCCTGATACTACTACTAGTGGCTGTGTACTGGGTACACAGTGTTTGGTGTTCCTGAACAGTTGAAGATATTGTTTATAAATCATATAAACTTGTATTGCCACTAGATGGCAAAATTTGTGATTTCATTGATTTGCTCAAATGTTTGAGATCTTTGCGATCTGAAAAACTCATGAAGCAATGTGCTGCACTGATCTAATAAAAAATCAGATGATTTCTCATCCTTTCCTGAAAGAAAGTCAAGAATGTGTCTTCAGCAAGAAAAGAAGGGAAAGATGTTAGATGCTTTGACAGAATTTACCCACTGTATAAAAAGAGATTATTCAGGTAATGCAAATTTTAGATGAAGATGGTAAACATTGTTTTTGAAGGGTTGGTTACAGACACTTTCAAATCACATTTTTAAACAAGCACAAGAAAAATTTATAACAGTACAAGGCCTGAGTGCAGAAAACATTTCACTGACACATCAGATGTTTAGTGGCGTAACATTATCCAACAAGCTTCTTCCTAGGGGAATGAATCTAAGTATGTGCTTCTGATCCCATTGTTATGAAGAGATTTGTCATTCACTCTGGATAGACCAGAGCTTATCTCAGAGTGCCCACTGTCTCGGTGGAATGCTGTGCAATAAGGATCACTGAAAATCCCCGGATTATATGACTTTGATATGTGCCTACTCTGTGGCAAAACTTCTAAAAATTCTTCCTTCTAATGTGGCATCCAGATGATAGCCCAGTTAGACAGATACACTAAGTCCTGTGTCCATTGGTGCATAAAATAAAGCCTCAGGGAAGATGGGTCCAGCCCAGTTATATCACGGAAATCATCGAAACAGAGATAAAGTCACAAATCAAGGGTGTAAAATAGCACATCTTGCCAAATGTTCAATGATGGCCTGATCCAGAGATAGTTGAAGTCCATGAACAGACTCATATGGCTTTTGCAGGACTTCAGTAGAACTACTATTTTGTTTGTATTTTTCTTCTTAACACAGGTGTGATAGAGCTTCCTATTTTTATCTACTGGTCAAAAGTAACAAAACCCTTGATACTTACACTATTCACTACTTTTAGCCTAATTTTGAAAAGTCTGCATTAGCTGTATATGAAAATTTCTATTTCTGTATCTGAGAAATATATGTAAAATTTAGTTCATTCTGTTGCTAATGAAGTGTTAGAATATCACTCCTACTCATATCCCAGTCTAGCTTATATTTATTTTAGCACAAAAATAGCAAAGGAAGTAATAAATTTAAACCAGCCTTATATGTCCAACAACGCTGTTTTGCTCTGTGAGCAACCATGCTTTTCAGCTAGAAGCTATGTAAAATGAGTAATAATTAAAACCAAAAAAATCGAATGCTAGTTCTTTATTTTGGAGTGCGGAAAGATTTCTAGTATCAAGATCTATCCTGTAGCTAGTGATTGTAGGGCAGTGAGCGAATCCATAAGAATAACCAAATTCAAAGAACGTGACTGCATGTCTCTGGTGTGCAATGTCTTTTACAAGAGAACACGGAAATGTTTGCTGGAGGACTTGCAAAGGTTTGTCTCCACCAAGAAGATTCCCAAAGGTGTCTCCTTGTGTGTGCTGGTGGACGCTTTGTGCTAGATGGTGCTCCAAGGCTGACGGTGATTTCAGTTTGACTGGGTGTCACAGGCAGTGAGCTTCAGCCAAGGCATTAGAGATTTTTCATTAGAAAAATAGAAATAAGAAGCACTCCTGTGATTCTTAATTAAGATTGCCAGCTGGAAATACACTGTTGTGGTGACACTGCTAGTCTCCTGGAAGTGTATAGCGAGACTTTTCTCTAACAGAAAGTGAAATCCCTGCTTGTATGTCTTCTCTCCTCAATCAGGTACTTCAGGGTTACGCTTTGAAGCCTGTGCTGCTCACTAATAGTCTTCTTTTACAGGCGGCAGAAAGAAGTGAGCATCTTCAAGAGAGTTCATCTCCTTCTGAGACAGATGGCTAAGACAAGTTTTCTTCTTCAGGAAGAAATCCTTTACTCAGGCAGAAACTCTTCATTTTACTGTGAGGGTGGTGAGGCACTGGCACAGGTTGCCCAGATTAGCTGTCATGGCCCATCCTGGAGTGTTCAAGGACAAACCGGATGGTGCCCTGAGCAACCTGGTCTAATGAAAAGTGCCTGTGTCCACAGCGGGGGGTTGGAACTACAGGATGTTTAAGGTCACTCCAGCCCAGGCCATTTCATGATTCTATTCTCTGATTCTATGAAGTCATCTTATTTTTCTCATTTGCCTACAAAAGAAGCCAGGTTGGGTAGTGAACTTTTAAACTTTTTTAAACTATAATTTCTTTAGTTGAATAAGATATCCCATATAAAATGGGAAGAATGAATGAATCCCATATAAAATACAGGAGACAAAAGCCATTAATATGTTTAGGACGTATGGGGTAGTGGAATGTATAGTGGTAATTTGACTGGGGGGATTTCTGCAGATCTGAGTCTCTAATATGATTATATAGACTCTGGTTTCCAATGTGAGTGTAAACAGACCAAAGTGAGGAGGGGCTTCACCTTTAAACAACCTTCCTCCTATCAGCATTTGGGTTAATGACTGGTGTCATTCATGGGGTGTCACAGTAGAATTTTCCTTCTTATCAGAAAGTGCCTGCAAGCCCAGTTTGCTTGCATATGCACAGATCAGCCCACAGGAATTGCTGATGACTCTCTTCCTTATTTTTTGCAGGTACGAAGCAGTGAGCAGCTACAAGCAGTTTCTTTCCCAGTATGCCTGTCTAGGCTGAGAGAATTTTTCTCCTCGTCTTGGAGCCCTTTCTTTGTTTGGGCAGTTTCTTTGTGTGGTTAATCTTCAACATGCTTCATCTGCTTCCCATTCTCCTGCCTGCAGCCTAAGGCAATTACCTCAACTCGTCAACCAATGGAACAGCTTAGTAATGATCACATTTCTTCTGAAATAAATGATTGTTTGTATAATATTAGCCCTCAGGCCGTAAATTAAGTCTGGATAGTGCCAAGAAGGTCCCCAGGAAAAAAAGCAAATGCCTTTTATTCTGTTTAGTAAACAACAGAGTATCCAAATATTTATACATCTCTTATTATGTTGCTTTTAATCTTACTAAAAAGACCTTTAAAATGGAGATTAAGTCTCATTTCAGTGAAACAATCACATAGAATTAATTAGTGAAGAAATAAACACAGCTCTTCCTTGGCCACCGGGAACAAATATATCAAGAGCACTTAAATCTTTCTTCTAGACAAGAAGATCTCAGTGTAAGAGGGACTGGAATAAACAAACAAAAAAACAGGGTTAGTTTCCTTTATCCTGAAGTATTTGTTAAGACTTGCCAATTATGTCAGAAAGCTACGTTCAGTACACCACGAGTTTGTCAGTAACTAAATTAGTGCAATCTGTAACTTTTGTCGGGGAGAGGAAAGCTTGAAAATGAGCTTTTAAATTTTACAGTAAAATGTTCAACAGCAATCAGGTAATCTTCATTCTTTCTGATATTCTCTGCAATTAATACCTTAATATCAGTGCTTGATACCTTTAAATAGGTTTTTCTTCTCTTAACTCATTCATATTGAAAAATAAATGAATGCTGAGACAGACCCTATGTTACAATCTTCTCACAATGTTTAAATTAGGTTTAAATGGTCCTTGCTTGAAGCTGGAAGAGAAAGGGCTTGGGCCGCAAACTTTTGAAATATGACTCTTTAAGGGAAACTAAACTTCAGAATCATAAGTTAGATTGATTTTCAGCATTCCAAGTCCTGTCATGTGGAACCAATTTAATGGCCTAAACCTCAGAAGGGGGCCAAAGGCAGAGCACCAGTGGAGGTGACTGCTGTCTCTGCTAGTTAGATTCAATAAGGAAAAAATCTCATTGTTAAAGTTACATGTTCTGTGTGATTTTCAGCTGCTGGCAGAAGTCCAGTGTAATAAAAGCTATGAAATGGCCTGCTTATAGTTAAATGCCTGAGTGCATATTTCTAGAAGACTTGTTCTGTTATATTATGTTTTAATCTCCACAATCTTCTCATTGGAATGATATCCTCCCCCAGCCCCTTTCATATTTAATCCTGAGGACCCTTTCTAAGGATTTCTAAAAGTGGAAGCAGAGAAAGAACCACAGCTGGAAGAAACTATACTGCTGCATGTGTGGGGCAAATGCGTGAAAGATGGAGAAAGAGAATGCTCCCTGTTGAGCAATTTCCACGATTTGTCAGGATAGGGTAGTCACAGCTTGATTTGTCCTTTGCAGTACACAGGGTATTTGATTTTCATTCAGCTGAGGAGGAGAGACCCCTTTCAAAGAGATGGTCTTGTAATTCAGAATTGCCTGGTCACCCCTACATGAAGCAGCCCCAGATTAAATTAACTTCTGACTAGACTATTATGAAATCACATCTTTTATCTTTCCTACCTAGAGGTTTCAGCTCCAGAAAACTGAACAGAGCATTTGCTCATCCTGTTAAAACATACTTTCAAAAGGGAGCAGATTGTTGGAAATCAGCTCAATGGCTAGAGGATGTTGTTTAGCAGATTTGTGTCTTTGCTGCTTTCAGGAAATTCAAATCCCTGCTGCCGGTGAAAATGCCAAAATTGTCACTCAAACTCTTTAATGTTGTATCACTGCAACAGCTTCAACTGACAAAATCGTTGAGAGGATTCAATTGGGAATATACCTGAGTGCTCTGAGAGACCATACAGTGGCACTCCAGGGAAGAGTATTTGCATGCCCTGGGATTTCCCAAGGAAACAGAACTGTCTTTGAGAGCAGGAAAGCAAAGGTAGCCTAGTGTGTACAAAACCTATAATTAGGAAACATGTTAAAGTGCCTAAGGAACCAGTAATTTTCTAAGTTTTTTTCTGTTCTAACAAAATAGAAGATCTTATTGTGGTGAGACAGGAACACAGAAATGTGGCAACTGTGTGGTGAGTGGAACTCTTGGGTTTCAGGAACAGACCTATCTTTGACAGAACGTTTAGAAGGCAACAGTACTCCAAAATCCATCTTAAAGATCAGATTTGAAGTTAGACAAACTCAATCCAGAAGTAAATCTCAATTTTTTTTTTTTAGTAGAGTGTTACTAAAGGAGTTATTTCATCTTCGCAATCATGGTTAGTAACAGAAATGCATTTATAAAAAATAATGTCTTTGTTCTGTTCAGGTGATCTTTTCTTGCCTTTAAATCCGTAACTTCAGACTACAGGGTGAAAATTTATAGCATTGTGATTGTTACTTGCTGAGGTTCTGCTTAGGGCTAATGGAATGCACAGGCTTTAACAAAATAACATGTAAATCTTGCTCTAAAAGCCACCTTTTCTTCTATTTTGATTAACTTGAGCATCTGGAACAGCATACCAACAATAGTAGTGTGTTACTTATCATAGTTATTTGCTCTACAGGAGTGAGTAATTCCTGGTATTAGAGTCTGGGGCAAACTCAGCAGGAAATGAGATAATGGCATTCATGTCATTAAGAAGCCTAGTGGAGAGGGATGAAAATTAAAATAATAAAATCCCAGTAGCAGAGTTTTTCAAAGAGTGGAAAAATTATCACTTTTGGTTAAAAATTCCTTCATCAAAATGTAGTTGCTTTGCTAACCATACAAACCTGTATGTCTTTATATGCTGGTGGAGGACGACAGACTCACGTTTTAAAGATGCTAGTAGCAGTCAATTTTGCTAGAGCTTGAATGGGTGCTTACACACTTTTTCGAGGATTGCTGAAAACTAACCAGGTTATGACAAACCTGTTTTGGCATCAAGATTACAAGTTTATAATGCATTTGCTGGTTGCTTTTCTAATGAGTAAAGTGGGGATAACTTGTAACATCTGGCACCTTCTTAACAAACCTACAAAGATGAAATCTTTGTATCTTTAACACCAGGTGGAACTGCATGACTTAGAGGATTAAGCAAGATGCTAACAGCAGTCAAACCACTTATCCCCTAATCATTAGACAGAAGCATGTGGCTAATGCTGGCCTCAGAAGGATATGGATAGGGTGTCCTTTGAGGGTACAGAAAGTAACCACTTTTTTATCCTTGAAAAACGGCAGAGATGGACTCGCTGTTCTGTTATGTTTGTCTTAACATTGGGCAACCTTGAACTACATTTTCACCTCGTTCAGGGAAAAAAAGTGCACATCTAAACCAAAAGCTTTGTAATGCTATAGTATCTATAACTTGGTGTAATTTCAGAGCCCTCTTAGTCTCTGCAGAGCAGGGTTGTGGTGACACATGGCTGAAACCCCGATTCTGAGGCTACGTAGTGCGGTGCATTATGGTGGGGAAATTAACACTGGCAAATGAAATGCTTGGGGATTTTAAAGCCCTCTACATTAAAGGGGCAAGTTCCATTTCCCTCAAGCTGTAAACACTCTTTGAGCAAAGAGATATGCTCCAGCACACAGTTTTCAAAGCAAACTCTGACCCGACTGAAGTTTGTGGGAGGCCTGCCATGAAGGTCACTGCAGATGAGGCTGGGAGCTCTCATTAAAGAAGAGTGGCTTGAGTCCCACTGTCCCACAAAACTTTCTTTCTTCCTTGTTCTGGAAAAACCCACTCAACACTGATGGCTTATTCAGCTTGTAAATCTGTAAATAGGCAGCAGATATTAGCTCATGATTAAAAAAGATAATGTCCTCTCTGCTTATGTGTGTGTATGTCTGTGTGCTTGCATGATCTGAAAAACTGACCCTCACTGGATCAGGACTCCCACAGACATGACATGCTGAGGCACAATCCAAAGTGTCTCTTCTCCAGATCATGAGATGCTGGAACATACAGACTTACTTCTAAACAGCAACTGCTTAAAAACATAGTTGACAGATAAACACATCAACATATCAAACCTGAAAGTGTCTAGAGTAGTAGTTTTTAGGCTGTGGACTGCTGTGGACTGATAAAACTGTGGGGGACTGAAGTCTGCTTTTAAAGGGTCAGTGAAAAGAGACAAAAGAGAGCAAATCTGTAAATGGTTTATAAAAATCAATGTTGGGGAAATTGGTCTATCTTCTAACTGGGAATGTTTCTGTCATTCATATGTTGGAAGGATATTGAAAACTACTGAACTAGAAGACAAAGAGTTAAGAAGGCAAAGATTAATAATGTATTTCGGAAATAATTCAAGCATGACTTTCACTCCTCAGGCCATGTGTTAACCTAGGATAGAGAGCATAAAAAATACAAGTGTCTTTTCATTTGGCAGGTCAGCCAAAATTTCTTCAAAGCTATGTCCGTGTGTCAGAGCAGAAGTTGTCCTTTTCTAGATTGGTAGAGTTATTATTATGCAGTTTTCTGTGTCCCTCTAAAGAAAAAAGCCCAGCAAATGTTTTGTCTCATTTCACATATTTTCACAACTGTAATTATATGCATGGTAGCACTGCAAGTAATTATGTTTGGTTCTTTCTTGCTACATGAATATACACAGATCTTCCAGAAAGACTGCCCTGGTTTTATGCAAGAGTGTAATTTCTTTGTAGGGAATGGAGATGGTTTCTGCCGTCTGACCTACCTGTTTCCTTGCCATCCTTCTAACACAGCAGACTGTAGCAATTACTGAGCTTTGAGGAAAATCTCTCCAATACAGGCCAAGCACTGCAATTTATCTGATGCCTTGGTCTCCTTTCCAACATATATTTTGGTGATACTGACCTCTTCTGGTTTTTTTATGGTTTCTCTTAAAATAAATATGCAGGATATTTGCAATATCTTGTCTGCCAGGAATTTATAGGCTTTCTAGTTGCCTTGTGGATAAACTGGTCCTTGGTGTAGCTTATGGGATTCTGCCTTTCTTTTCCTAGGTGCACACAGAGAGAAGTACCTTGCATGTAACAGGAGCTGTTTCCAGCTCCATTTCTTACAAAGTGACCCACGTTTCCTTTCACAGGCAGAGTCGCGCAGCGGGAACCTGTTTCCTAAACAGATGCTGTGTAACCTGGGGAAGGACCACATTTTTTTTGACTAGGAAACTCTGTTTTCTGAGAGGCAACTGCAGAGGCAATTTTTTGTGTTCACGGAAATGCAAATACAGTTCACTGGGTATAGAAAATATATTTTCATAAAGGCCAGATACTGAGGGCACCAGTGTCACTCCTACTGATAAGGGAACATGAACACTGCTTGAAGCTCAGTGAAAAGCCATCCACCCAGAGGAACATCACATTTAGAAGTGCTTGGATGGAGATGACAAGACACAGGTTTCTAGTTAGAACAGATCCAGGACAGCTCTGTATATGGGCAACCTTTGGGTCTTATCCTCAGACCTTTTGAGATGGGTGACACACATATTAAAATAATTGTATCATGTATTTGAGGAGCATTAAATAGAATGATAACAAACTCTGCAGTGTAGACATTAACTGATAGTTATTCAGTGTTCAGTACTTGTTTTAAATGGCCTGTTGGTTGTTCAGACAGATCAGGATTGCAGAGCTAAACCATTTGTCCTTATATCCAAGACAGATGGGAGTGAGAAGGATCAAGAGTGGCTTCATATCACTGTTTTATTCTGATCTGTCTCCTTTCCAGGCACACAGCTCAGCTCTAACCCAGCATGCCCTGCTATTTGGGATCAGGACCTGCTATATGTAGTTCTACCACTACCTGTGTAGTTCTCTACATATAGAACTACTAATATATGTAGTTCTCTCTTTAAAAATTCAATTAATTACTCTCATATCCCCATTTTTGTGAGGCATAATGTTTGACAGAATTGAAAGAATTCATGATCTGTAGGGGAGTGAAATTAGGAGAAAAGTAAAAATTAAAATTTTCTTCTTTCTTTTTTCTGTTCCTTCTCTGAATCTGTTTAATTACCTCTCTGTATTTGAGGGGTGTAAGTAGAGTTTTAGAGAGAGTATTATTTGAAGAGTGTGTTGGTATTTCACCCAAGGTTGAAACACCATCAGCTAAATCCGTAACTGCCAGCAAAGTGCCTTGCTTTCGTAGCAGGAAGGTGCCTGACTATCAAATACCAGGCTGAAACTTCGAACAATCTTTCTTCCCAAAGAATCCTGTTATTATATGTATAACCACTAAGACACAATACAGATGGAGCTCAGCCTGCACTGAAAGAAAAGTATTTATATGCAGACCAAAAGCCCTCCTCAGAGTAAATTCATGTTAAGAGCAATGTGTCTCTTGAACTCTGAAGTAACTAAAATGAGAAAGACAAATTACATCTTCATCTGTCCTTGTTCTCACCAGTCACCCTCAATATCCTTGGGAAGACTTTAAGAATGAGTTGGGAGTCAGTTTGTTCTCGCACCTTTTCAATGGTCTGTTGGATGTAAAATTTAGGGATTTTTCCAAGATATTGGTAGCTTAGGTACAAGCTCTGATAGGGCCTTGATAATTGATCATTCTTCACAAGGTGAAACTGAGGCCAAATCTTGGGACTACTCATGTGAGTGAGGGTAGTTGGAAACCTGTTCTTTTCATTAAAGATAACGTGAATGAAATGTCTCAGGTGTAGGTGGTCAGCTGGAGGTGGCTGGAGCTGCAAACTTTGGGGACAGGGTGCCTTTCCTGTGAGCTGCTCTGAAAGAACAGCTCAGTACACATGAGCTCTGCACACTCAAATCAAGGAGAGGATGCCTGAAAAAGGACGTTCATACCACCAGTCTATTTTAAGAACTGATTTTTAAATATTGAGCCTAAATTCGAAGAATGAACATAGAAAAGCCTCTATGTTTGAATAACTGGCACTAACAAGTTCTTTTTTCCAGAAAACTGCAGCAGCACCAACACCACCCTCAACATTTTTCAAATGTCAGCCTTCTTCTCTTGAACTCCAGTTTTCAAGGCCCCACCCTCTGAATGATGACAAGTTCTGCTGCATTTTGGTCTCAACATATTGATGAAGCTTTAAACCATGTGCTTCGGAGCAGAGGATGTTTCAGCTTGTGTTTCGTGCAGGACTGCAGCAGGGTGCCCAAATGCACTTATTTGTGTTATTATGTGCACACTTGACAAAGCCTGAGGGCAAAAGAACTCCAAACGTTCATTAAGGCACCACTAAATGGTAATCAAAGCCAGGCTCTCTAGTACAAGTTTTTAGTAAGCATTTTCAACAGCTGTTGGGAGGCACAAAATGCTTCTCTTGTGCAGAAACTGGTTCTTGACTGCTGGAAAAGACATTTCACCTAGGAAAAAGGGCAATATATGAAACCCACTCTTACAGAGAGAATAAAAAAAAATAGGTTAAAAATATGATCTTTGAAGTGAAGTCTTGTAAGATAAGAGGTGTTTTCAAATGAAATAGGGGTAGGATGTCTAAAACAGAAAAATGAAAGATTTTTTAAAATCATATGTTTAATTGTATCTGGTTTCGTTTGTGACTTCTTCAAGTTTTATGCTCTCAGACTTTGAGGAGAAGGAAATTTCCCTGAATTATGCCTTTGTATTCACTATTTCCCTAGTGAGTTTACTCATACCTTATTTTTGTGAAACCTGGAGTGGAATTAAAATTACAGTGAGCTCAGTAAGGAGAGAAATAGCTAAAGGAGTTCTATCAATATTTTGCACACTTAGCAGTGAGTCTAGCTGTTTTGGAAAGTGACATGGCCATTTCTATCCCTGAAAGGAGGTGATTTCTTCAGAATTTCCCTGGAGAAATCAGAGGAATTAGCATCTTTGTTATTACACATTTGGGAAGACTCTTTGTGCGTGCCATGCCCCAGCTGGGTGGGTGCAACGAGGAAGCACTCATAGCAACACAATTCATGTGTGTTTTACACTGAGCCTGCCTGTGCCTGTCTTCTGGCTGTGTGCTCTGCTGCTTTAGTGGAAAGTAATCCTGATTTTTAAGGGATGAGTTTAAGATAGGGTTCTCTAAACATAACGATATAAATTCCACAACTAAAGAGCTGCAAACTGTTTGTCTGTCAAAGTGGTTAGAGTAGTAGACACTGCTTTTGAGCCACGTGGTTTCAGCTTCAATAAATCAGTTGACAGAACAGGTCTAGGAAAGAAACCGAAACAGGCACAGAAAGCTGTGACTAAAGCCTTCTTTTTCAGCACGCCAAAGGTTGTTTGATTTTGTGTTGGAAATCATCAGTTTCAAACACTTAAGATTTGTGTTAAAGATCTGTTCAGAAGTGGACACCATTTTCCCCTTTTGTTACTTTGCTGGGTAAAAAAAAAAAAGAGCCGTTTAAATGTCTAGGCCTCACAATCCAGGGAAAAATGAAAACTCCAGGAAAAACACAGTTCAAGGTTGGCAGGAGCGGAAAAACAAACAAAAAACCCCTGTGGGAATGAGTGAGGCAATAGGCAAGCTTCATAGTGTGCAGAAGAAAGGCAGATTTCAAATTAAAACCCTTACCAGGTGATTGAGATATTTTGTCTGAAAGTTTCAATAAACATGTCTGCTGAAGAGTGTCAGCTGTGTCTACAGTGGCTGGTGTGAAACAAAGAAACATCTGTTATGTATATATTTTGGACACTTAGGAAAGCTCGCAGCCAAGACTGAGGGTCAAGAATGCTGTATATACAGATATATATGAAATGCATTTCTCAAATGTAAGCAGAGCTAATGTTCTGGTTCTTTGATAACATCCTCTGCAGTGAAATTGCCACCAAGGCTGAGTTTGCAGTGCCTTCACTCTGCATACACAAAAGTACAACGCGGCTCTGTGCAAAGTCAGCCTTGTCAAAAGAGAAGACCTCAGCCAGCCACAAGCACAAGCATATCTGGCTGAGTAGAAGCTGCACACTCACCTTTGGACTCTGCTTAGAATAAAAGCTACAAAAGCTGCCCCTTCAGCTTCACCCCCACAAAACCTGCGACTGTAACAATCATGATTATTTTCCCTAAAAAATAAACAGAAATTGGTTTCATATAATTAAGAGCTCTTTGCTTTTTTTGAAAAAATAGAAGATGGATGCACACGCACATGGACAGGGTTTCACACTGTCTGCGATAATTCACATTTTGTTAATTATTATATACCTTGTTTTGTGTCTTCCCATCCAACCAGCTCTATATCCACCAACTTGAAAATAGTGAGAAAGGATTAAATCTGAGGAAGAAAAGAAAACTTCGTTTTTGTTTTTTCTAATAAGTGTTTAGCCTGAATAATATTCAGTCTGGCTTTGTCAGTCAACACACATCAATATATTTTTCAACCAAGTAATATTGAACAGGTTGATGAACCAAAATACAGGGCAGTGGGACAATGCAATAGGAAAATGGGATTTTCTTGGCAAGCTTTGTGTCAAGGTTGTATTAACGGCATAGCAGAGAAGGAGGAAAAGGAAAATATCAAGGGGAAACAGGAAGATTTAGAGAACTGTAGGATGGCCAGTTAATGAGCCACCATATGTGCTTGCACAGAGCAAAGCCAATCTCGTGCTGCAAAGGTGAAAAGGAGAGCAGAGAGCATCTTGTTAAAAGCAGAGGTGAACAGAGAAAAGTATGATTTCCTAAACTGTAAACCTCAGATGGTTTTCTCTCTTTTCTTCTGAGGTGTGAGGGCAAAAGGTTAATAGCGGAGGACAACATGGGTGCAGAGCACTTGGAGAATCTTCAGACAGTCTTAATTATTTCCAGAGACCTATCTCACCACAGAGAGCCAAAAACTGCTAATAGACACTGCCTTCAGAAACCATTAGCCAGATCTGGCTGGTTTCCTCTTACCCAGCATGGCTTGCCAACAGTGACATGTTCAGGAATGGTGGAAATAAATGGCAGTGTAGCAAGGGATAATGTCTAATTAAGGCATTTAATCTGTAAAACACTGAAAAGAAGGGAAATAATCTAAATCTTAATCTGTGCAATGATTCGTATGAATGACATCTGCTCTGTCTGGCTCAGAGGCCAAGATAATTAATCCATTGAGAAGAGATCTTGCTGCACATTTTCACAAAAATCTTAGACTAATAATGTCAACAAATGAAACAAAATGGATATTATGGCATAACCTTTTACCTGAAAGGCAGTGGTATGACCAGCAGCTGCTCGGTTACAAGCTAGCTTCTTATCTAAAAAAGGAAGAAATCTGTGTTTCCCATAGGAATCACTTTACTCTGGAAGCTCCTCCTCTATTTTCACAAATGTGTTTGCTACATGCTTGCAGATGTCTTTGGAAATGCATTTACTCCCTGAGAACCAGAGAGATCAGCGGCATAAGGAAAGAGCATATGGTAAAGTCTTAGCCCCAGGGGGTATGCAGATTGGACTTTGCTCTGCATTTTTCATGATATATGATTCTTCCCATGGAAATAGGTTGGATTTAGGAGAAAGGTTTTGTATTAAAATTTCAGAACAGAAGATGTTCTGAAAAACAAGTACTTTTTCAGGAGGAAATTCTTAGTGCCTCCCCCAGTACGTATCTAAAAAGTCCTTGACTACAGTGCTGAAAAAGGTCTTATTTTTTGGAAACACTGAAGAAAGATCAGTGAACTAGGCAAATATATGCTGAGGAAACAAAAGTAGTTGGAAGAAGGTTTATCAATGGAGAAACTCCCTCTGCCTGGCAGAAAAGAGAAAATACATCTATTCCAGATTTTCTACAGTAAAAGCTGATAGAAAATTTTTGGTACTGTCTCATCAAATAGCATTCACCATTTTTTTTTTTATAGAATAAGTCTTTGATTTTTGGCACGATTTGAACAGACACTGTGCCTCAAGAGCTGAGCACAGCCATCAGTGGGGAAGTCCTTCTTCCCCACTTCTTCTGAGCCTCAAAATCCTGGCAGGAGCACAGGCCCTCCTTCAGCGTTGCTGCTCAGCACACTGGTGTCCACAAGAGACTCAGGCATTTGGAAGAGGAGATCAGCACCTTCAGAGTCATAACTGCTCAAATCAAAGGCTTCAGGTGTGGAGGAGGACAGCGCCTTTCCACGTATAGCTGCTAAATTCAAAGGTTGTTGCGGTGAACGCATACGAATTGGTATTCCTCAAGGTTTGTCTCCGGGCAAAGTTCAGACGGACTTTTCCTTGAGGCAGATAGATAGTATGGATATTTTTTTCATCAATGGTTTGCTTTTTCTAACAGGAAGGCTATTATTATAAAACATCTTGACATTTCTCATTGATGCCATTCCATATTAACTCAATCCAGTGCTCATGTTAGCCAGATCACAGCAGAGATTCTCTCAAATTTACTTGGCCTTTAAATGCTCAAGACAGCTACATTGACCAACAGCAGGAAGATAAAATTTACATTTTACTTAAAAATGTGAGATAAAACCCAATACATTTTACGTCTACTGATGAAACACAAATCAGTGATCATGACATGGGCATATGAATCTCTAAATTAGACCCTGTATGTGCAAAAATAACTGGCTTCCTTTAGGCCATGTTTAAACCTAGAGGGTCTGGATTTCACTTTTGCAGAGCAGAGAGAGTACAACATCAAACTTGCCAGATAAGCTGATAGTTTGTATTAACAAAGCAGTACTAGTAGGTAATTACAGAATTGTCTTTTGGGCAGTGTACACACATCCACTGGACTAAGGAAAAGATGTTTAACTTGCGTTTACAAGTTATGCCACCACTTTAACTTTACATGGCTTTTAAAATGCCATATGCTACCAACGTATAAAGAGGTTGATTAAGATTTTGCTGCAGAATAGCAGGCATCCTTCCACAAGACACTTCACTATAATTTATGGGTAGTTAATGCACTTCCAGAGCACAAAATTATGTGTACAAGTTCTCTGAGCATACACCAGTCATTTCAAGAACCCCAAAGTAGTTAAAACCCTAGATTTATAGTAAAATAGTTTAATATTGTTACTAAACAAAATTGAGAGTTCATGGAAAGGACAAACACAAAACACATGCTTGCAAAAATAGCACTGGTAGAGAGTAACAGTATCAAAACATGTCCATAAGATCTTTAATGTTTGTAAGCTGCATCTGAAGGCTAATGAGATTTCGAACTACAGTATGTCAAATTTATGAGGTGTAGAAGTACATGTCCCTTACTCTCATGTAAAATATTGGGCAATAAAAAAGCTTAAAACATTCCTGAGCTGGTTTGAAATTTAAAGTTATGCCCTGACTGGGCTGGACTTTGGAGAAAATAGGCGGTTTTTTTTCCTGCCTTCCAAATATATCATTCTTAATATTTTCACAGTGCCGGTGCCTGGAGCATCTAATGCCAATGTATCTTCAGCAGCATGAGCTCAAGTGACTTGATATTTACAACAAAAATCTCGTGTGAGCTTTCAGAATTGTCTATAGACACAGAATTATAAAAGTCTGTGAAAGGAGGGGCTCGAAAAATTCTACAGTCAAGACACATTCTTTGTGGCCTCAAAGAGAAAGAAACACTATTTTATACATGTCAAAGAATTGTTTTGCTTCTTTTGTCTGTGTTATGCAGTTGCTGGCTGTACATTCTTACATGAATAGTTACTCTTTCATTTTACTTAAGAATGTGTCATGTTAATGTATGAACACCAGAACACTCACTCTGGGCACCAGAACACTCTGCAGACTTGTTTTTCCTCTAAGTCACAAAAAAATCCATGAATCCATGAAGTTAAAGTTACTATAAAGCTAGTGACTAAGTCTGGGTCTTTTGGAGCTGTGTTCAGTTCTCTTTTCTACAACAAATTTAATTTCAGATCTTGGTCAAGACAGCTCCTTTCTTGCCTGTAAAGAGTGAAAAGAACATCTTCTCTGAAATGTGTCTGATGAAGCTAGTTACACTAAAGATTGAACAGACGTTTTTAACATATGAAGGAAATTGATTAAAAAATATTTTTAAGAGAAAATACAACATTCCTTTTTTCCTGAATGCTCTCTGTATTCAATAGCGGTACACATAAGACTTCCTTAGAGCAATAACTCACAGAAATCTTGTGGATGTGTATCATAAGGTGTGAAAATTAGTCCAGACAATTCTAGAACTCACAGAGATAGATACTGAAAGAGCAAATAATAACTTTGAAATCCTGAACTGAGGCACTATAGATTACAGTTGCCAAGTGGACAAAGTGTAGTAAACCTGAGAAATTCAAATTTAAATATAACTTCTGGGGGTTTTTTTCTGTTAAATCGTGAACAGGTACATTTGGTTTATTGAAACAGCTTCCATTATGCCTTAGGCACTATTTTAAGGGCTGGAAGGAATCTGCCTTTAAAATTGTTTAATCTAATTTAGGGCTTGGGAGACTGACATGGCTTAATCTTAACCTCACGATAAAAACCATAGAGTATCACTACATATAAAAGTTGTTATCTGAATTTTATGGGCTTGTAATTTTTACTTTGAAATAATTCTGGTAGCCACACATTATATGTTTACCTTTTACTGATGACATGTACTCTTGAACTCAGTTTTCCCATAGCTTTTGTCTAAGGTTGGAGCACAAATTTTGAAAGCTGGAAGTATGTAAGATTTCACTCGAACTGCTCTTTTGTTTCCTCCAGACAGCAAGATTATGCATGCCAGATTGTTTTTGAAAATCTCAAGTATCTCTTTGCAGCACAAGAAGGCTCACTTCCGTGAGGGCATTCCTGACAGGCATGTTTTTCTTCTCCTAGTTTAATTCCTAGTTCTTGATTTCATCCTGGTATGACATGGTAGGTGTCTGAGTTCCCTCTGTGTTGCTGTGCAGTCGAGGACAGTGTAACTTACATTGATTCCTTCTCCTTGAAATCTGTGGGTCTGGAAGCATTTGGATGTAATAGGAAACAAGGCAACTGGATCATGGGATTGCACCTGGGGAGCCTGGAGAACTCCCCACTCTACATGTAAACAACAACTTCGCAGCAATCAATAGCACAGACAAAACCGACACACCCTCCCCCCTGCCCCCAACACCACCACCCGCCCCCCCCGTTTTTTCCTGGAAATGGAAAAAGCCATGTTCCTGATGCAATGGCTGCAGGTCTTGATCTTTGCCTTGCCGAAGGAAAGCCTGTGTTCAGAAACCAGCAAGGGGTAATTCAACACATCAGTAAAAGAATTGCAAAGCAAAGAAAAGCTTTGCAAGCTTTTTTGCAATTCTTATTCCAAAAGAATAAGCAAAGAAAACAAGGCCATGTGCTGTAATCGGGTGTCATGCCAATATTTCGGTCCCTATTGTCTCTATCTCTTCTGATTCTTTAGAAGTAAAGGGAATTGGCATGAATGTGTCAAATCCAACTGCTGACTGTTGGTCTATTGTCTCCCTTACTGTCGTTTCTGAACACCAGCACAGCCTACAGAAACAGCCTTTAATCTTTCCTACACTTATCTTTTTCCTGGAAGCTTCTCCCATTGTGTGTTCTGGGAAATGTCTAATGCATTAACAGCAAGCACAGCTGACTCGAGCAGTTCTGAAGCTGAGCACTTGTCAATTTTAGTTTGGGGTGTTATCGTAACAAAATCCAGCCACTCTCTGCTAGGAATGCATGTGCTGCACACTCTGTTAAGTCTAACTCTTTGTTCAAGGTACAATACCTTACTGCTTAAGAATGAAAACAGCAAAATGTCACAACAAGGTCTAGAGCCCTTTTAGGCCAATATCCAGCATGTTTAATACCAGACTTTGGCAGCATGCAGGCAGGGATGGCAGGAACTGAAGCAGTGACAGTGGAGAAAGGGATGCAGACAGGGCTTTCTGAATGGTGGCATTTGTTTGCAGAAGCTTGAGACTTTTTCCACGCTGATGCCAACACAGCTTCGAACTGAGTAATGGGAAAGAGAAGCTGCTGAATGAACGAAGGGATTCACAAAAGATGGTTCGGGTCCATTCCAGGGTGGGGGAGGAGGGGTGGGTATGTGAAGGGGTATATCCAGGAGTGTGTTCATCTGCATACATTTGTATGTATGTATGTATGTGTACATATGTGTGTGTATACGTATACGTATGTGTAAATATATATATACGCATATATGTGTGTGTGTGTGTGTATATATATATATGTGTGAGTAAGAGAGAGAGAGAGGCATACTTTGGATGTTAGCTGCATGCCTCCAGATGCACACTGAAACAGAACTCTTTTTTGTGATAGTGTTAAAGCTGTAAACAACAGCTGGAGACCTTCTGAGAAGAAAAGGGAAGATTTTCTGAACATGAAGAGTGCTCCAGTAAGGATAACAACATTGGTTAAAAGTGGGACAGTGATTGTGGGACTCCTAAAAGTGCCCGTGGACATGTCATGTAGGTGACTGCTCTGGAGACCGTGCCTCTTACCAGCTGTGGCCTGTGGCAGCAGCAGTGAGTCCCTGGCTCCACAGCTTCCTGTCCCCACCAGCCAAAGGAGCTTGGAAAGGTGTTGCGAGGTTTACATCCAAGGGATCCTTGAAATAGCACTGTGAATGCTTTCATGGTGACTAAGTGATCAAACCTTGAGAGCTGAATTTCACTATGTTTTTTTGTCCAGTGAAAAGGCAACTGTAATGTGGTAAATCTTGATGCTGCTGATGGGGTTATCTTCTTCAATAACATAAAACTTTGCTTTGTATCTAGATGAAAATGCCACTGCCATTTTAGGGCAGGCCTTTGCATTAAATACACTCAGAAAAGATCAAAGTAAATGGGCAAATAGGACAGGAGACAAGAGATCTCTTTGTTTAACTACACGCAAAATTTTATTGAAACACAGGACCTGAAGTAAAGTAATTTCAGCCAAAACAGTACAGCACTATGTTTTATATTAAATAGATCTATCTAGAGTGATGGTGGAAGAGAAAACAGAACCTATCCCAGAAAAGACGGCTGCTGCAGTTTTCATCATGTGGCCAGTCTTTAACAATACATTAGGATCTCAATGGTTTTTAAAATTTATTCAGGTATTCTATGACCAAAAGGTAAATTTGTTTAGGTCAAATACAGCATATATAATAGCTGAATCAACTTACTAAAAGACACAGTAAATTATACTCAACGGCAAACAAAACAATAAAACAACAAAACAACTGATCGAGGTTACTCATGTGAGGACCCAGTAGGAAGACTTTACTTCCATAATGTGACAAACAAAGGACTGAAAACCCATTACGAGTGTGAGGTTAGCAAACAGCCCTGCTGCTGCTGCTCCTCCTTTTTGTGACAGCATTTCAACCGTTACAGAAGCTTTCTCAGCATTTAATGAGCAGAATAAATGAGCTTTAGATGGGCTGGTGCTTGAAGGAGCCTCTGAGAATACAATAGCTGCTAATGGACATTGCTGAACTGCTAAAGAACCCAGGGAGTGAAGCCTTCACACACTTTTCTTAATGGGTACCCAGTGAGGAAACAGGCATCCCAGGAGTGGTTTTGTAGGGCTGGGTTTACGTACCTTTTGCAAAGATGCCACCAGGTCACCAGCCAAAGAGGTGACCGCCACAAGAACCAGGATCTAAACTGGAGACAGACTGATTTCTGTTTCTTTGTCTTTCATATTTAGCAGTGTGAGATCTCTTCCCATACAATAGCTCCTCTCAAGCTTTGCAGAGGCCCGCATTGCTTTTCCCAATTTGCAGATGGCAAAGGTTCAAAAAATGTCTAACTGTGTTCAAATACTTTTTTTTGAAGTGTCATGTTATTCTTTTACTAGTTCCCATTTCCTTCACCAGAAAAATGAACAGTATTTTTTGCAGTATTGAATTTCCTTCTCTGAGGGGGAAATGATGTGCAGATGATGTTTTGCAGACACAGCCTCACAAAGGCTGCATGCACAAAACCTCCCAGGCACGCTGCAAGGAGTACTGAGGCTGTGCATGAGGCGAAGTGGGAATGGTCAGTACCTCTCATAAACTATGCTAGAGAAGTAAGTCAACTGTATTGATCTTCAGCTCAAGTGCATGTTACAGAATGGCCTATGATCTAGAACAAATCCCTTTTAGTAATATGGGAAAAGGCTCATTATTTGTTTTCTCCTCTGCATGTAGCATAGAATGCTTAGAACAATGTAAAGAATCAAGTAAACAAAAAAACAAAATTAAAACTGAAACAAAGTGTCCTGTCCTTTTAAAAAGTAGTAGTTACAACAGACTCAGTTTCTCAGGGGCCAAAGCTGGTCACAGGTCTCTGCACCTGGGCAAAAAGAAATCAGTGAACCACAGAATCATAGGACAGCCCAGGCTGGAAGGGACCTCAAAAGACTGCCTGGTTCAACATTTCATGGGAAATTAAGCCTGGATGTCATTACCCAGCACTCTGTCCAGCCACATCTTGAAAACCTCCAGTGGTGGGGACTTCACCACATCCCTGGGCAAGACTATTCGAGCGGACGAATATTCTACCTGTTAAAACTTTCTTTCCTATGAAATATCAAAAAGGAATCCTATACTTGGGAAGTAGAAGAGAATCAGTACTTTTCCACCGAATTTCAGAACGTAGCCAATTTGCAGTATGCTGTAAATCCACTAGAGATAAATTGATTTTAACTCCACAGCAAAGGTAAGGCCTTGATTTTGGAGCTGTTTTTCAGCATGCACAAATACCCAAGTGCAAATGCAAAAGGACGGGGGGAAATAATAAATAAAAGTAAGAATCTTGTACAACTGAGGTGTATGCAACATTGCTGCTGTTCTGTCCAGAATACTGTATCAATGAACCCAATTCTTCCATTTTTTCCACTAGTTAAATACTCTCCAGAGCCATGAAGCTGTGGGACCTTACTGGCCTGTCAGTTATCATCTGCAGAAGAAGATGGGTAAAAGTGCCTTCTGTTTGCTCCTCCTCCTGTCTTCTCCTAGTCACACTTTCCCACATCACACCTGTAAAATTTTCTAACAAAAATTGCTACCTGCAACTAAATCAGCCAAGATTTGTCTCTTGTTCCATCTCATGAGCTGCCACCAACGTGTGCCATCCTTTCACATCACTGAGCTCATGTTGTTTCTGACAAAGATACAAACTGGAAGAAGGATGTAGGTTTATTGTCAAGCCCCAATACAACTCGAAGCTGAAAACATCAGTCTTTGGTCTGCAAACTGAGCTAATCTGTCATGGAAATGTTCAGATGTGCATGAATTTTACTTCAGAATATTATTTCCATTAATTTGTTTAACTGTGCTTTCAAATGTTTTTAAGCATTTCCTCTTTCTCTGTTACAGGTGCTGCATGTAGCTTCTTGCCTTGCTGTGGTTTAGATGCCTCCCGAGACAGGCAAGCGAGGACGCTGGAGCAGACCCCACTGAACTTGCTGTGATCACCACTGCAGAATTCGGTCTTCCCTCTGGATCCAGCTGCATGTCCCCACCAATGCTTCCCCTCTCCTGTGAGATCCCCTCTGCGAGCCCTGACATTCAACCCCACTGTGTCTAAACGCACCTAATTTATTACCTGTGTGAAGCAGTAAGTGCCTTCTGCAAACTCTCTGAGTCTCTGGAAGGTAGGATGAAAAATCAAATAGCCTGCATGATTTTTCTGCAGGACAGTGCCAGCAGCAAAGCCTTCAAGTTTCCACAGAAGCAGGAGTAGAGGAGATGGGTGAAGACTATCATGCTGTACCTTCTACAGCCTGAGGGAAACAGAGAATGTGGAAGAAGAACGGGAAGCCAGGCTTCAAAATACATCAAAGGTAAAGCCTGTGCAAGTGAGAGGGCTCCTAAAGGAACTGCTTCAGGTCAGGAAAATTTGAGCCCAGTCTCACCAAATTAAGTATTCTGTTGCTCAGTATTTCCAGGCCACTTACAGATATACCAAATCTGTAAGATACCAGATCATATATTTATGATTTATTTGTATACTGAGAGTTTCTCTCTTAATGATGTTCAGACTGCTGGTGGTCATGTTTAAGAAAGAGAACGTCAGTTTTCCCAAAACATCTATGACACTGCTGCATTATAAACTGTCTGTTACTTCAAGGTAGAGTTCATGTCAAAATCAACAATGTTTAGGTTAAAAACATGCACAGAGGAGTGTGTTTACCGGCAGTCTGAGAACTACTGCAGGAATAACAGCTGAGGACCACAGGAATTTTTTTAATTTGCAGTGATAAAATGGTTTGTGAATATAAAATATATTTATGAGTCCACTCATTTTCTTCAGAAGATATTTCAGTAGTCTGGCAGTGTACAACAGAAAAAACTTTAACCACCATTAAAGCTTACTTTTCATCGAAAAAGATGAAGCATGGCAGACTAGTGCATTTTAGAGGACATTATCTCTCGAAATGAGAGAACTTTGCAACAACGTGGAGGGACAGACTTGCTCTGGAGACTGTAATCTTACAAAACCTAAGTGAAATGGACAATGGATGCAGATGACTTTGGCTTGGAAAACATTGTTTTGTTAACGAGGAGCTGCTCTAGCAAGTAGAGTAAATCTTCCCATGTCCTTTCGCATTTAAATCTGGAGATTGAAATCTGACCACTCCCCACATGCAGGGTGGTGAATGGGCTGCAGGGCAGATAAAATGCCAGCGAGCAGCCTCAAGCATGCTGCTGCCACTGTGCATCAACAGAAGACCTCAGGATCCCCAGGAGCATTGGGGGATATTTACCTTAAGAGTTACCCAACTCCCCCAGATTTCCTCCCCAGAATTCTGCTGTCAGATCTCCATTTGGGGCCAGGCACGAAGGCTCACTTCTGAAACGCAGCCAGTGAAAGTCAAGGATCTTTTCCTGTCCTTTCGAGTCTTTTGGTCAGCACTTGTAGCCACAAATTTCTTTTCTGGCTTCAGTGAGTGTACAAATGAAAAACTGTCCACTTTTGGCTAATACCTGACAACTGTTGGGCCCTTGAGTGTGAGTAACATGGCCATAATCCACATACTAAAATTCAGTTCATGGACACTGTGGAATAATACGTGTTAGATAAGGACAAGCTGTCTTCTGGATCAAGGAGATGAGCATTTCTTTCGGATGCAGTGTGTGCTATCATACAGCAAAGGCCCTTTCAGCTTTATCCTCAGACTGCTTTTTGGATTCTTCCTCTGTGAATAACATTTTCTTTCTACCTTGTTGCAACAGCAATGGTTTGATCATCTGAGAGCAACAAAATCTCAGGGAGGAGATAGGTTTTTACAAGATCAACTATTACACTTGATAGAGCAGGGTCACTGATCTGATAGATGGTCTAGCCAATTGTGATGATTAAAGAAAGAAAAGGGCTCCCTAACCATATAAAGACTTACCTCTCTAAGCATGTTTTCTGTTTGTGTCTACCTTTAAAATCACACATTCTAGTATATTGTATAGATGTTCTGCCATCAAAAATGGCTTTGCACAAAACTAGATTCTTTACAGCTTGTTAGGCAGGATAAAAGCTGACTTTCTATGCCTTTGCATTTCTTTTTCAAATTAGAAAATCTTATCTGCAACCAAATCAAGACTACCTGTCAACTTTACTTTGTAGTCTTTTGATCTGTTGACAACAACTACAAAGTGAATTTTTATTCAGGGTAATATCTCCTTTTCTCTGCAGATTACCCAGGCACTGAAAAGTTGGAAGTTACTCCAGACCAGCAAATCTCACAGTGTTTGATTCAGCAAACTAGACTGGAGAACAGGAATAAAATACTATCTTGCTCTATCTGAGGTGCTCCTTTCTTCAATTTACAGAAAGTTTAAACTGCCCATGTGAAAGATGTCCTTGGTGGAAAATGTGTTCCAGCTCTTCAACAGTGATGAATTGGGAATAGGTGACGTAATTTTCCTGTTTCAGTTCCTAAAGGAGGTCGACATTTCTATGCAAGTCCTAGTGTTACTGATATCCTCTGTGACCATACAGAAAAACGGACAGAGCTAAATTTAGAAGACTAGAGGAGGAGTATATATCCAGACTTAAAGATGTTTTCCAAGAGGATGAGATGCAAGACGATTAGATGATTAAATTACTTGGTGGTTGTTGCCCAGAGAAGTAGGCGGTGCCACTTCCCTCGAAGTTTCAGAGCCAGACTGGATAGAGCCCTGTGCAGCCTGGTCTAGTGGGAGGTGTTCCTACCCATAGCCAAGGTGTTGGAACTAGATGAACTTTCAGGTCCCTTCCAACCCAGGCTATCCTATTATTCTATGATTCTATGATTCTATGATATGACTAAGAAGAAAATACAGAAAATCCCCTACACAAAATATTGATGAATGTATCTAGTGGATTTTTCTTTAATTGTCTCTTACATTAAATTCCAAAATAATTCAGTAGATAGTTACACCTATCTGGAATCTGGAGTTTATAGTTATGGCAATTTAAATCCCCACTTGATGACATCTAATTTTTCCCATAAGGAGTATTGCATTTCATCCTTCAGGGGATCTGCCTCTGTTCCTTTATACAAATATGCTGCCTTCTAAAGATGCCTGCTTAAAAGATAACCACATTTCAGTCATAGAATTAGTGGTCTAGAGGAAAACTGGTCTCTGATAATTAATGACGGTGTGAATACTAAATGAAACACAGCTGCTCTGCCATTTCTAAATTAACTTGCATCTATAATAATATTTTATAGAAATTTACTGAAAGTTATGCTAGTGGGTGTTTGCTAACTGCAAAGTGGCTAGTTGTTCTAGTTACCCCACACCAGTCAACACTTACAAACTGATTTCTGGGAAGCACAGTTTGAAAATATCCATAAATTGTTCCACATTCATTTGCATGACAGAAGGGAAATTCGTTCACATCTAGCAGTCCTTAAAGACTTCTGACAAACCCACTTGTGCTTTCACTTCTGTGTTTGTGGCTCTGCACGTGTTACTCAGCCTTCCTTCTGCACTGAGTTTACCTGTGGGCAGTGACAGCTGTGTGGATCAAGCCACTGTCAGTTCTTCTAGTCAACTGCTGCTCTCAGCTAAGCTGTTTAGCACAGAAAATAGCGGGGAGTGCAACACCAGCCTTGTTCGAAGTAATTTCTACTTCCACAAGTATAGGAACATCAGGTGGACACACTGCAAAGATAAGGAAATCTGACATACAGTGATAACAGAGCCCCTGCCTTCCAATATCAGCCTCTCTGCAGACAGTTGCTGCAGTAAGGCCAGAGAGGAAAAATTTGATTGCAGAGAAACTGTGTTGAAAAAGGCTGAGACCACATATATTTGAGGTGCAAGTCTTAGACTGATGGTTGTAAGATTGGAAAGGTATTCTCCTTGGAAAAAAATACATTTTTCCTTCATGTCTGTCTTGCTTTCAGTAGATTTTGGCTTTTGATGAATTGCTGCTAACCAGTTTGTGGGTATCCCTTTCATTCAGTTGCAAGGAATTTAGCTGTTCAAATGAATACCTAGACCTCAACACAACTGATGCCACCCTGGCCAGGAGTAGCAACCCTGTTTCTTGAAGAGTAGCTGCTATGTGTTCCCCCATGAGAACAGATCGTGCAATAGGGCTCCAAGGCAGCAGCTGGCAGCTGATCGTATGGATCAAAGGACACACAGATTTTTCACTAGCATTTGAACTTCACTTCAAACTTGGAAATGAAAATTGCTGACAAGAACATTACCGTTAATATGTAAGTTGCCACCATGTTAAGTTTCAATAGTTTCAAGCGTTCTAGGGGGGGTTATCCCTTCAATCAGGAGAGGTTCTGTTTCTTTAAAAACTGTGGTTAGTTTTTCCTAACTTGCTATGACTGTCTAGTTCAAGCTTTGTATCCTGCTAAGCTCTTTGTTTCAGTACAACTTTTTAAAGTGAAGTCCATGGATTTCATTTCTCTTGTGAGAGTTAAACCTTTTTTTATGATTTTTCAGTTTGCTCCATTATGTTTATAAAGTAACTACCCTGCCCACTTTGATATTACAAGAAAACATGTTGAGAACTTGATATGTCTTCATTAAGCCCTTCATTAGTTCCTGTACTTGTACTTTTCTCCTTCCTTAGTATTCCTCAAAAGCTGTTGTGTTTTGTCTCAACTGACTTCATGAGAAACTGTGAGGTTCTCATGGTGCTATTGAGAAATGTATATTGTAGAAGCTCATTTGAGTGATTTATGCAATTTGGAAAACGTACAAGCAATGGCTCCAGGTCATGCTTCTAACGAAATCCAAATGCAGGTAATGAAGCTGTACTTGAGAATAAAAATTTTGCATAGCTCAGCTGCCATCAACCTAAACTGAAGCAATTTCAAATTTGCTTGGGAAAAGTGATGTTAAAATTAAAGGCAGAGGAAATGTCAGAGAGATCCAGCTGCCTGTGCAGTCCCACAGAACTGCAACAGCTGTCTCTAATCTGTCTCACCTGTCTCCATGAAATGTTGTGTCACAAGCTTTGATCACCTACAGTCTGGTTGTTCCAGAACTGTCAGACTAAAGTGATGAAGCAGAAAGCAGAGTGCATGTGTGCATGTGTGTGTGGGGGGGTGTGTCTATGTGTTTAAAAATCCCAGTTTGAGAACATTTATTAGAAAGCTTCTACTCAAACACAAAACCACAGATTATTTTCCCACAAACCAAGATAAAAGCATTCTGAGGAGCAACCAGCCAGAGTTTACTCTGGAGTTTATATGGGGTTGTTTTTTTTTTTTTTGGACTGAGACAAAGAGACAGTATTGAAAAATGAATGAAAATGAATGCTCATTGAATTGTTTCTTCATTCAGGACTCGGATCTGCTCTCTACACATGTGTTTTAGACCTAGGGAATTGTCTGGGGGGTGTTTTACACAAGTAGCTCAATGGCCTGAATAAGTGGGTTCAGATTAAAGATTCCTGAACCGAATCAGAAAATTTTACTATCACTAGCAAAGTATTGCTGCCAGAAAAGAAAGATGAGCAGTAACATGCCCAAACTTATAATAATACCGATTTAAAAAGACGATAAAAACTTTAGCAAAAACTTTGGCCCTTACACGTAGACAAATGCCAAAAGAGCAATGAAATTAACAGCGGTGTAACAGCATGCAGTTAGATAATAGAGAAAAATGAGAAGTGAAAGGAGTAAAAGAAAAAGAAAGAAAGATTGCTGTTGGCAAGTTTTGGGGGAGAATCTCCCTTATGAAAGTGCAGAGGTTGCTGAGTCAGTTATGTACTACTGCCAGCAAATGTAGCTGAAACAGGCTTCTTAGTGTAATAAAACTACCATCTTTCAATATCGTGCTTCATCACAGATTTCCAGGCCACCAGGAACCATTGGGCTCCTATTCTTTTTATCACAAACTGTGATATTTCATTCATTCATCTTAGAATTCAATTTTCTTTGAATTAAAACTTGTGTTTTGAATTCACTTTTGACTGAATTTTCAGAAATTAAGAATCCATCACATTGCATGGTGTTCTGGTCTCATTATTAATTGGCTTCTTTGTCAAAAAGGTCTGTCTCTTACTTAAAATTTTGATGTGCATGGCTGTTACGCAATTTTTTTCTAATACCTTTCTAACCGGTGAAAGACACATTTTGAAACAAGTATTTTGTCTGTTCTGAAATCAGATCTTAGGGTGGTTATTTTGGTTGTTGGGTTTTGGGTTTTTTTGCGTGAGAGCATTATGCTTTCCTTAAAAAAAAATTAGACTCACATCCCACCAAGTATTTGAGCTAATTGTCTATACCTAGTATTTTATCATCTGCATTATAAATTTACTGAATAGCATCAAACTGTAGGAAGACACAAGCATATTCCAAAGACTTTACTTGTAAGCTAGCACCCAAGAAAAGATTCAGAAGGTTCCACATTGATGTGATATAATAATGACATCTAAGTGCTAAGATGAGAGAAAAGTCCTTAACAGAGGATCACCCCTAAGCAAGATCAGCAGAATGTGTCTCCCATTTTATAAAGCTGCTGAACGACTGATGATTTTAATCCCCCGAGGGAACTTAACACAAGCAGAAAAAAGACCCATCTCTGCAGACTTAACAGGATGATGCTCAATCCACCTCGAAACACTTGCTGTTTCACACAGGGTTTGTGCATGAGAGAGATCAGGTTCAAGGTTATTTTAGCTAACTCTATTTACAAGCAAGGAAATTGCTCTGCTTCACTCCAGCTCTGACCTTTTTAATTGACAGCAGAGCCCTATCATTTGTAGAACTATTATTCATCACATAATCAAATGACTGTCTCTATCCCCTACCATGTCTTCGGTTGTTAGAATCTGTTTATCCCATTGACAGTGCCCATACTTCTTTTCTGTTTTCCTGTATGTCTGTAATCTGTATGTCAGGAAAGCATGAAGTTTTTGGAAGGGGAGACAAGGCAGAAGAAGGAGATTTCATAAGTTGCTTTGCTTTCTGTTGACCCAAGCATACCCATGGCCTTTGCCTTACATGGCTGATCTGCTGTCCCTCGGTGGATGAGGAGCAGAGAGGTTGCAGGCTGCAGCCAGGAACTATAACAAGGCGAAAAAAACCTCTGAAGCAACAAGGTCAGTGTCCCTGATACTTGCCTTCACACCCCAGAGTCCAAACATAAACAGTCTCATCTCCGTCTCCCTTGTATAGCATTGACTTCAGAACCTGCCCCTGCACCAAGAGATCTCATAATGACAATAAGTCAGCAAAGCCAAGCCATTAAACTTCTCCAGGGTTGACTGAGGAGCACAGTCATGTCACTACGTGCCATTTCGGAGACAGCAGCTTGTTTCTTTTTCAGAATCCCCAGCCAAAGAACCGTTTCCTGTTTAACATTAAGGATTTATTACTAACTTGCTCACTTCTTGAGGGCTGTGGTAGTGATGGGGTTGTAGAGCAGATGACAACTGATAAGTGACTCATCCATTTCTCTGAGAACAGATGGCTAACAATTCCAGGAGATTTAATAGTTGGAATGTCCCTATTTTCCCCACTTTCTGTTTTTCTGACACTTTTCAGAAGCTGAGTTCCTAGGAATTTACAACTTTTGGAAATCAATCCACTTGGCACTCTTTGATGTTGATAGGGTGTCATTTTATGGTTAGTGATTCAGTTGTAATTAACCCATGTAATTCCTTGGTTATCTGTGCTATAGCTGCCAAGTGGTGCTGCACAGAGACTCTTCACATGTCACACTTCTATCACTTCGATTTCAGCATATCAGTTTCCTTATCGCTCTCTACAAACATCCAAAAGGAATGATCCTTGTAGGAAGGTGAAAGCTGGTCTCTTCCCCCAGGTGGCAAGGGATAGGACAACAAGAAAAGGCTTCAAGGAAGCGGCAACTCATAGGGACAAGGCTGAGGTACTCAATTCTTTGCCTCAGTATTCATTGTCATTCAGGCTTCCTAGGTCTCTCGAGTCCCTGATCCTTTGGGTGGGTGTAGGCGCAGTGAAGCCCCTCCCACTGTAACTGAAGAGCAGGTTTGGGATCACTTGATGAAGCTGAATAGCCCCAGGTCTACGGGATCTGATGAGATACATTCCAGAGTCCTGAAGAAACTGATTGATGCTGCTACCAAGCCAATCTCATCATAATTGAAAAGCCAAGGCAAAGTCACTGCTGGCTGGAAAAAAGGAAACACCATTACCATTTTTAAAAAGAAGACAAAGGAAGTTCTGAGAAATTTCAGACCAGGGAGCCTCACCGCTGTGTCTGGGAAGATCATGGAGCAGATCCTCCTAGAAGCTGTGCTTTGGCACATAAAAGACAAAGAGGTGAGTGGAGGCAGCCAGCATGGCATTACTTAGTGCAAATCATGCCTGACCAGACTGGTGTCCCTCTAGGATGGAGTGATTACAATGGTGACAGGAGAAGATTGACAGATGTCATCTATCTAGATTTCTGAAGACTTTTGATATGGTCCCACATTACATGGATTTGGTGGATGGACTATTCAGTGAATAAGAAATTGGCTGGATGGATGCAGCCAAAGACCTGTGGTCAATGGCTCTTTGTCCACAGAACTCAGAGCTCTACCTTGGGACTGGTGCTCTTCAATATCTTTTTTGATGACATAGACAGTGGGATCGAGTGCACCCTCAGCAAGTCTGGAGACAACACGAAGCTGACTGATGAACTTAACATAACAAAAGGAGAGAGTAGCATCCAGAGGGACCTAGACAAGCTTGAGAAGTGGGCCTACAAGAACCTCATTTAATTTAACAAGTCTAAGTCCAAGTCAAGGACTGCACCTAGGTCGGGGCAATCTTGGACATGAGCACAGACTGGAAGAACTGATTGAGAACATCTCTGATGGAGAGAATTTGGGGGTTCTTGTCACTGAAAAGCTGCATCTGAGTCAATAGTGTGAGCTCTCAGCCCAGTAGGCCAGTCGTGTCCTGGGTTACATCCAAAGCAGCGTGGCCAGCAGAGCAAGTGAGGTGATTCTGCCCCTCTACTCTGTCCTTGTGAGACCCCACCTGGAACACTGCCTCCAGCCCTGGGGTTCTTAGCACAACAGAAACATGGACCTGCTACAAAAGGTCCAGAGGAGGGCATGAAGATAATTAGAGGGATGGAACAACTCTCTTATGAAGACGTGCTGGGAGAGATAGGGTTGTTCAGTCTGGAGATAAGAAGGCATCAGGGAGACCACTGTGTGACCTTCTAGTACCTTAAGGAGACTTATAGAAAGGACGGAGAGGGAATTTTTTGTGAGTAGGGAGTAAAAGGAAAAAGGGCAATAGTTTTAAACCGAAAGAGAAGAAATTTAAGTTAGAAAAATGGAAGAAATGTTTACTCAGAGGGTGATGAAACAGTGAAACAGGTTGCCATGCCCTACCCTGGAAGTGCTCAAAGACAGTTTGGATGGGGCCCTGAGCAGTCTGATATAGTGAATGATACTCCTGTCCATGGAAGAGGGGTTGGAACAACATGGTCTTCAAGCTCCCATCCAGCTGAATCACTCCATGATTCTATAATTCTAAGTTGCACCAAGGAGATTTATATTGGCTGTTAGAAAAATCCTTCACCGAAAGAACTGTCAAGCACTGGAAAAGTCTGTCCAGTGAAGTGGTTGAGCCACCATTGCTGGAGAAATTTAAAAGATGTTTAGATGTGGCTTTTAGGGACATAGTTTTGTAGTGGACATGTCTATGCTCTGTTGGTGGCTGGACTTAATGATCTTTAAGGTCTTTTCCAACCTAAACAAACCTATGATTCTGCAATTTTACTCCTAGGACAAAAACAGGTAGTCTGCTTCTCTGTAGTTTTCAGCTCACTGCTTGGTGCCAGTTTCGGACATGACTGAAAGATTTCTCTCAAAGGCAAATGGCATTTCAGGATTCTTCCGTTGCTGGGGTGATCAACAGGCCTGAGTGAATTGAGATTTCCTTAGAATTCAGTGTGGGACTCATCCTGGCCCTGCTGTAGCAATGAACCCACTTCTGCAAAGTGCTGAATACTTCGGTTCCCTTGAGTTTATGGAAAGAGCTGATGGCAGTCAATACCTTGTTGGGCTGTTGTGTGAAATGTATGGACTTGAACTCATCAGCCTTAACGAACAGGGAGAAAGAGAGGAAAGTAGCGGTAGGGAGAGTGGTGCAAAGATTCCACCAGTGATTTTTTGGATAGTCAGGAAAAAAGTTTAAATATGACAAACATGTAGCCAGTAAGCTTTCAGAGAGATTTTCAGCTCTTTTTTCATCCCTGTCCTCTGAAATGACAGTTTCAGGAAGCACACACTTGATATTCAGCCTAAATGGCTGATGTTTAGAAAAACAAACCTAGCAACCCACCCCAGCCTGATACCCTCCCAGCTCTTTTGAGCTACAAATGCGTTTACAATGGAACTTCGGTATTGCTATTATCTTCTAAGAAATTCTAAGTTTTTTAGACAGAAAGGAACCTGAAAAAAGAACAAAAATGTAAATTATGAGACCCACTCCCTCCTTCTGTCTCTTCCATTTGGGTTTGAAACAGCAGTACTGTATTTCTCCTCGCATTTATTAAGAGAAAGTAAAATTTTTTTTCTTCAAACCTTGAAAACACTGGACTAGTATATAAGTAAAATTTTAATTTTCAGCTTTGTAAGAGATGAAAAAGGAAAACCTCTATGTTTTTACCACATTTTTATGCCATTTCTTAGAATGACTTCAAAACCACTTTCTGTAGTACGGGTTAGTCTGCACTTGTACAGTGAAAGATTTTTAATACCTGGAAAGCAGCAACAAATCATCTTAATATTAGTGAATTTTAAAAAAAAGTGAAGAAAATTATTTATTTGGGAAAGTAATATTTTGTTTTACAAACTGTAATAACAGCCTGTGTCAATCAGCTAATGTATTGCTTTTTCCTTTCATTTTTTCACCCATGTTTTAATTCTATTTCTTTTGTCCTTAAATGAAATAATCTCTTTTTTTATTTTTTTCCCATCAATTTAACTTCAAAATTCTTTTTATGCTGAAATTAAATTCTGGGGAATTTTTCAGTCAACTTTATGAATGATGGTAAATAAACAGAGCTACATGCTAAGTTGAAATATGATAATAGGCTCTCCATTTCATGTAGTTGTTACCAAAATCACGAACAGCCTGGGAATGTAGGAGTTTAGTTTCTCAGCAACCTACTGCAACACAGAAATAAGCCTATGCTCATCAGGGAAATATTAGTGGGCAATTGGCTCGTGGGCTGTTAGTCTGTAAAATAAGCAAACCATTAATCAGCCTTTCCATGGCTCCAGTGCTGAATCAGCTGAATGGTTCAAACAAACCGACAGTCCTTCATGGAAATATTTAAAATTTATTTACCAGGCTTGAGGCCTTTAGCGACTGCTGTTACAAAGTGCCAGCTGTTGGACGGGAGTCTGGACAACTTTCTATAGACAAATGCCTCTAATAAGATGTGTGTATATATAAGAAAAGGTGACAGATTCAACCAGGTTAGACAATGATCTTAAAGAGTATGTCTCAATGTCTTCTGGCAGTAGTGAGAACATCTGCAGAGATATTTTCTCATATTTCTTCTTTTACAGCAAAGTGAGCCTGCATGGGGGCCAGCCTGCAATTTATATTCATTTGCTCAGCACTCAGAGGGCAAAGAGCTTAGATGACTGCAGGGAAATGTCGTATCACAGCAGGACCTAGGAGATAGAGAGAAAGGAGAGAAAAAGTAAAGGAAAGAAAAAGGAAAATGGAATTTAGGGAAAATCTCAAAGAGTAAAGAAGGCAGCTGAGTGTTTCTCTGGAGTATAGAGGGCACTTACCCTGTTCACTGGGTAAGAGAGGACCCAACAGCCCCTGGTGCACCCGACAGGCTCAAGCACCATCGTAGCGAGTGCTCTTGGTCTAGGAACCTCTGTCTGATGCTCTTTAGGATGTGTGCCCCCACACAGAAACCCATAGTGAGTGCAAGGATCTTGTACCCCTGTGTGGCAGCTAGATTTTCCTGTATAGAAAGGAATCATTAGGGTTTAGCCAAAAAAATTAGGAACTTATGAACACCTATTTTTGGGATTGAATCTATAGATCATCAATCATCAGTCAAGAACAAGCTTTACACGACCATCAGGAAAAACAAAATGCTTCTCATTCCTAATAGGTCCTGAGGGATTCTGCAGAATTTAGTGTATTTTACAAACCAAAGTATAAAGCAAATAGGTAAGTTTTTTGCTGAGCATTATTACGATCTCCAAGATAAAAATCAGAACTTGCAAGTACACAAAGAAATCAAAACAAGAACTCTTGTATCAGAATTTCCTGTCTGGAGAACAGTCAGTCACAGGAATAAAAATGTAGTTTCATTTTATTGTAGCTGTGCTTTCTAAATGGGCTGCTATATACTATTAAACTGAACTTTTCTACATTCTACATGTGCACACACAGATGAAAGTAACAGGAAATTCTTTCCCTCGCAACATTTTGTGGTGTATTAAGATCTTGGACATAAGAATTGAGTAATATGCCTCTAGGGGTTTTTCCAAGTCTGCACACAAGCTGAGATTTTCCTCTTTTTTCTTTTTTCAAGTCGTATTGTTCTCATTGCTTTTTACAATTGAGATGGTACTTTAAGTTACTTATAAATGGTCCAGAATTAGGCTTCGTAGATGGGCATGTGAAGTCCTCATCTTCAATGACACTTTTCAGTGAGAATTTTGCTCAATCGGATATTGCATTTGGGAGAAAATATCTTTACCCTCTGTGAGCTCTGAGGTATCAGGTATTTTATTCCCCAGAGCTCATGAAGGTTTAAATCTCGAAGTCTGGTGTCAGAAGTCAGTGAAGTATGTCACAGGCTTGAGCCTTAGAAAGAAGTCAGGGGTAATGGTTGCTGCTTGCCAGTGGTAATTATTCCTTGTGAAAACCTTCAGTCTGGTAAAAAAAATGAAACAAATTGTCTTAGTACTTTCATATTGTCATAGTACTTTATTGGATAGGTAGGAGTTAATTGGGATTTTTGGTAACTTGAAGTACCTAAGTCGTACTAGAGACTCTTTGAAAGGTGAATGCATTGTAGTGCACTGCCAGCCGTTCCTTCTACGTTTCTTGGACCAAATTTTCTATTAGCTTATATGGTCATGGAAACGTTCCACTCTGAGTGGAGGTGCCTTAGTTTATATCAGCTAGAATCTGAAGTCTGACGTGCTCACCAACAGTGTTTCCTAGTGCGGAAGTACTCAAGAAGCCCACAATGAAAAAGATGTTACTGATGTGTTAAAAACAAAAACAATCCTGAAATTCATGAATATATAATTTATTAGGTTGTTTTATGCATTTTTGCTTAAAAATCACTGGCTACATTCCAGCTTCTGACCAGGGAGGCCACAGGCAGCTGTGCATCCACCAGCCCCAGGCTCCACAGGCAAGGCGGTTGGGGATTGTCTTGTGCAGAGCCAGGGGTTTGACTCCATGATCCTCGTGGGTGTCTTGTAACTCAGGTGTGATTCCGTGGCTTGCTGCGAGATGTGAACCTGTGGCTGGGTGTCTGTCACCACACAGAGGGTCAGAGAGCAGCCACACAGCAACTGGATGCATAGTGCAGAGAATCCTCAGCTTTGCATCGATGCCATTCAGGCATGGAAGTGCCATCTTCCGAACAGCAGCAACTACATTAGTGCTAGCTGCAAACTCATGCTTTGAGTTTGTGTAGCTGAATCACCAGATATGATATGTGTGCCCCAAAATATAGTTACTTGCATTTTTTCCTACAGTTATTTCTACTTATCGATCATTTATACCCCTTCAGCTGCTGAAGATATCTCTGTAAAGCTAACCATTTTGAAGGTGGCTATACACTTGACAGAGAGGTATAAAGCTGCAGATCATGCTGATGTCAGTTCCACATTCCTGTGTTTTCAGATCATATATAAAGAACCACATGGAAATAGTCATCACTGTAGTGTAGAACAGTTGAAGCAATTCAAAATTCACTTCCTAAAGACCCACAGACATACGGCCTCACATGGGTTAACCCTGTGCTTTATTTAATTTTAATTTATTTAGAAATTCAGATGCTAGGCAGATGTACTCATAAAAAACCAAAACAAACACACACACAACAAAACCCAGCAATTTCCTATGAGAGCTGAGAAACTCACACAACAAACATAATCTTCCTGAAGAATAACTAAAGGGCTATTCTTGTACCATGTCCTATACTTCTCTCCCCATGACACATACTGTGACCTGTGTTGTGGAAACAGAGGCAGACTGCTGTCAGATGTCCATGAGAACAATGGGAAGGAGGTGGCTGTACTAAGACAAACCAAACCTCACTGAAAATGCTTGAGGAGAAGCTTGCATCGATCTTTAAGTCAGTACATGCAGTGCCACTATGGGAGCACACTGGCTGTCCCTAGCCTTCTGCTTGCATTTTGAGTCTGTGAGACAGATCATCTGCCTAACCACCCCTCAGTTCCACATGCTCATCTCCCTCTGCACCACCTCTTCCCACCAGCTGCTGTGGGGAGAGCACAGGGGAAAGATCTGCAATGACAGCTCTTCCCACCACTCCACCCACGATGCCCTTGGGGGTGAGAAAATAGTCACATCAACCCTACAACTGCTTGCCCACAGACACCTCTAAGGGAATATTTGATCCCTTCATGGCAATCTGTGTCTGCCCACTGTGGCAAGTCCTCACGCAAGTGCACATCCAAAGCAAGCACTGCTGAATATGTGCTATGCACTTTGGGGTCTCAGTAGTTTGGTATCCAGTTCTTTATCGAAGACGTGGATCTCCTGTCTTCACATTGAGTACTTCACTCTACAAGTATGTAAGTTTATCCACACAGGAGGTGGGAATACAAGCACCAGAACTGTGTAAAAGGAAATAATATGTAAAAAAGTGGTGGGCAACATCCAGCATGGCTTCACTGAGCAAAAGTCATTCCTGACGAATTCGGTGGCCTTCTACAACAGGATTACAGCACTGGTGGATGAGAGAAGGGCGATGGACGTCATCTACCTGGACTTGTGCAAATCATTTGGCATAGTCCCACACAACATCCTGCTCTCTAAACTGGAAAGCCATGGATTTCATGGATACTTGGTGGATAAGAAGTTGTCTAGATGAACAGATTCGAAGAGCTGAGCTCAGCAGCTCAATGTTGAAGTGGAGACCATTGACCAGTGGTGTTTCTCAGGGACCAGTGCTCTTTAGCACCTTTGTTGGTGATGGGGACAACCATCTGTAATGAATACAGGCTGAGAGAACTTGAGTTGCTCAGCTTGGAAAAGAGAAGTTTCCATGAAGACCTTGGAAAGGCCTGTAGGAAAGTTGGACAGGAACTTTTTACACAGGCAAGGAGTGATAGGGGAAGGTATAATGGCCTCAAAATGAAAGATGGTAGGTTAAATTAGATAATGAGAAGTTTTTTACCGTGGTACTAGTGAGGCACTACAGCAGTTTTCCTGGAGCAACTGTGGATGCTCCATCCCTCGAAGTGTTGAAGGCTGGGTTGGATGTCGTTTTGAGCAACCTGGTCTAGTGGAAGGTGTCCCCAGCCATGATGGGAGGCATAGTACTAGACTGTATTTAAGATCTCTTCCAACTTTAACTAGTCTATGATATGATTCTATGATGAGAAGTACTGCATATGGACGAAAAAATATCTTATGCCACCTAGAAATCCAGTCCCTGCCACTTAATTAGGCTCCATAATTACAACTGTAAGTGTTCCCAAGAGCATGAGATTACAAAATTAAGCCACTACTTTTGAAATATCATGGCCCTATGCACAATGAGGCCAAACTGAGGACAGTGTCACTGTTATAAATTTCATATTGTAATCTTATACCATATAATTGCACTAAAAGTCAAAGTCAGAAGTGTAGACAGGAAGATTTGTAGCTAGCCAAGCATTTGGAGATCTAAATTTTTAAATGAAAAATCCTAGTTTATTAGTTGGAAAACTACATAATTTCTAAAATATTTTTTGTGTCATTACGTGCAATAACCCTATGTCTTCATGTCAATCAAATAGCATTTTGCAAATTGATCATATTCAGATATGTGATATATTAGGAGAAGGTAATCTGGTTCATGCATTCCATCATCCCCAAACATTTTTTTGATCCAAGGCATATTTTTCATGCCACTTCTTGACCCAAAGCAGCGGAAACTGCATGCTTTTTCCTGAATAACAGAATTATTGATAACGAAGGTGTCACTGATTGCTCTGATTTGCATGATGATAGATGTGTTATCTGAAGAAGCCAACATCTATCTACAACAGTACATGCCAGAGTTGAGTGTGAGGATGGCTGCAGAAGAGAGACACATGTTCTTTTCTAAACCCATCAACCCTCAGATAACCTTTCTCTGACAAGAGGTTTTGCAGTTTGTATTGCTGCTGCTGCCGACAATCAGTTAAGCCCCTAAATAGATCTTGTCTAAACCTCTACATCCTTTGTCTGGTAAGATTGTTTCCTGGTGCCGCTTTACACAGAAAAGTACTCTCTGAAGAGGCACAGCATCAGTATTTTCAAGACAGAGTAAGAGAGAACCAAGATGAACTCTGAGCTTTAAAAATGTCTCCTTTTAATAGAAATCAAGTTTCCAAAGAAAGAAAACCCATTGCACTTATTTGGAAGATTATGCAGTATAGTTATATTTCCAAACTAAATCAATTATATTTCCAGCATGATAAAACACATTAGAAAAAAACTGTGTCAAGTACCACATAACTCTGATCTCAGAGGGTTTCCCAGCAAGAGCTCTCAGCCACACTGAATTAATGCCAAATTGCTGCATTACTCTTCTGCCTCCATCTGATAGAGATCAGACTTTCCATCCTAGACCTCAACTTCCTGCAGCCACCCTCCACCCTTCCCATCCCTGTCTTCTGTCAGCACTTTCAGAGACAGCCCAACAAATTCCTGTGATGTTTCTGGATCAGCAACCAAGAAAGCACACGTTACAGCGGGCAATTGATGGCATTTAAGAGGAAGGTGTTTAGAAATACAGGGAAAAAAAAATGGAGGAGCAGCAAATTGTCTTATTTTTCCAATAAAATTGTAAACACTTTTTTTGTTTGGAAAATCTTGGAGACCAGCTGTTTGGTGCAACTCTCTTCTACAGCAAGTTTGGATCATCTTGTTCTCCAAATACACTCCAAGAGTCAAATCTACAGAAGGCAATGATAAAATGCTCACTTGTTTCAACAGTAACTAACTGCTTCACAGAACAAAATAAAGATTGTAAGAACAACATAAACTTTTAAAATGTGAAACAGAGGAGTTACTGTCCTGTTGAGTTTTTGCAGAGCTTCTCTTCTGGGCAGAGAGATGGGCCAGGAACTTTGTTTCTCAAGAAGAGTTGGGAAAATAATTGGCCTGGTTTTTGACCCTTGCATCCAGAATTCCAGACAGTAATGCTTCTATTGAAGGAAGACATTAAGAAAATATTTTAGAGTTCTCCCGGAGAGTCCACACTGTAATAACCCAGAATGAAAACCTCAGTCATTTCACAGCCTCACGTGCACAGATGCAACTTTATTAAAAAACCCCAAAACAACTTCAAGAAGGCCCAAGAACTAAGTTCTGTGGGTTTTTAAAATTTTTATCTGAAGGTGGCTAAAATAGACAGCGAAGTGTATTTTTGAGACAGTAAACCTTAGATTTCTGTTCTAACTGAATTTAGATGCATACAATTCTGACCTAATGGAGTAGAAGAATACTTCATTTTCAAATACTTGCAGTTTCGTTGTTATATCACACAAATTAGGTTCCTCTTTCTGCATTTGTTCTTCCAACACATTTTGTACATTCATTATTTTCTCTCCCCCCTGCTTTATCTTCTCCCATACTTTTTTTCTTGCAAATCAGTCTTCCATGCCTCTCTTGCAGCTATAGATTTCTCTCAACACTTTTTTCTGTATTAAGTAGTCATATGCAGTAAAAAGTCATACTTTTCTTCACTTTTTATTACTTTTCTTATGGTTGTTTTCAACCTTTGTTAGCCCAAATTTCTTTTGCTCTTCTTTTTCTTCTTTCTCCATAGCCTCATTCTATCCCCTCTCCATTTTCCTGTTATCAGAAGGTGAAAGATAAACATTACAGGCTGACATTTAGGACCATAGGCCATGGCATTTTAAATCAAACTTTCATTCTACATTCCTAGACCTCTACCACTGTCACTGCTAAAAGTCTTGAATTGTGAAGTATTGCTGTAATTAGTACAATAGTTTTAATGGATGCAACCAGCCTAACTGGTGTTACATTGTTTGCCTGAACTTGTGGAAAGTCTGATATACTGGTCTGGAAGACTTTCTTTTGTTCCATGTCTTGCCTGCCCATTGCCCTGCAGGAAAATGAGGAGAAATAATGCTGCTTTTTCTCATAGAGAATTTTGTAAAATGTTTGCTTTTACATTAACCTGTCTTAGTGAGAGATCAATACCATTGTCCTTGTATATGTGGGGCTGTTGAGTCTGATCAGACACCTACTCTGTCTGATGCCAGGTTGCCTTACTTCAGTCCTGTCCATCTTCATTCCCTGATAATTGAACAAATGCAGCTCTTCTTTACTTGGCCTTCTCCAAGTCCTCTGTCAGAGGCACACACATGTGTGCTGATCTAGGACGATGGCCATCCTTCATACCAGAGAAAAGACCGAGGAGGCAGGCAGAAAAGTCAGATCAGAAGAAGGTGGTCAGAGAGAGATTTTGGTGGGAATGCAAGACAGGTGCTTAAACACACGTGTTAATAAATACTTAGTAGACAGTAGATGGTGCTCCAGTATTAACTGCCACTGTTACTACATTTTGTAGAGGCAACTTTTCTGGACCACTACCTTCTCTTATCTCTCAATCCAGGCCTTACACAAGCCTATGAAAAAATAAAAGGAGCAGTGAACCACCTCTTCAGATGCCATAGACTGGGAGAGGATAGAAGTTTAGGTTTGGATTGGAGACACAGCCACAGCTGCCAGAGTCAGGATCACTTTTTCTCTGGTTGTTGCGTTTGCACATGGGAGAGACAATTGCTGCCCTGTATTCTTTTCCCCTGCCCTGTATTCCAAGCAGTGGCTTCTTGGATCTTCTTAGTCTTAGCTGCCTCAGTTCATTAGATGATTATAAAGTTGGAGCTCAGGGACATCTCTCTGTGTTGTGAGAGTAATTTGTGCTTCTGTAATTTACTTTATTGTGATGAATTAGAGAGTTAGCAGATCCGTTTTTTTCTAGTTGAGGTCTGTGTACTAATAGCAGTGTGGTGAAATGTCGGCTAGGATGCTTCATCATGATGTAATTAGTGCACATACCAGCCCTTCAGACCAGCAGCCAGCTGTGGCTCATTAAGATCTTGGCTGAAGGCTGCATTTCATTTTTGAGCAATGTTCAACCCTTCATATCTGATCAGCTCATCCTCTTGAAAGTAAATCCCAGTGGCTTGTGCAGGTATGACATATGGGGTTCCTGGACGGGCCAGTAACAGCAGCCAAATGTCCTGGCAGGGGTGCACAGTCTCTGATATCTGTGAGTTATCCCCTGAAATAGAAGCTTCCCACTGATGCTCCTGTGAGGGTCACTGGGCTGTCTCTCCCACAGTTATTTTCTTGTGAGGGAGGAGAGCACTGACCCTTCTGTCCTAATGTTTTTTCTGTGCCAGTGCCTGCTCTGGCGCAGCTGGAAAAGCCTATGTCCTGCTCTTTGCCCTCTTCTGCTGAGCATGACCTCCATGTAGGCAGCTGTGGACAGACAAAGTGTGGTTCACTATGACCCCCTGCAGCCATCAAGACCCCAGAGAAGGCCAAGGCAAGGGCAAACCCCTGGTTTCTCTCTTTCTTACGTGCACGTTTACTCTGTGAGTGGCTGTATGGGAACTGGAGGCTGTGTGATCTTAAACCCTGCCCTAAACCCTCTGATGATCAGCCACAGGCACAATCACTAGCAAGCCTCAGAGCTGGGGCAATGGCTTCCCTAGGCAAGGGTATGCAAAAAGGGTCATCATTCCAAAACCACTCCGGCTGCTGGGTACCGGATGTTTTCAGTGGTATCTGCATGCAAGGGGATTTCCTGCACAGTTGTGGCTCTGTGACTGCACTCTGAGGGTTTAAAGAGGATTTGATTTTTTGCTGGAATTTCTCTAGCTGAGCTCAGTATTTGAGATGTTCCTTTGGCTGCAGTGGGGCACACTATAGAGTATCATTAGGCTTATTCTTGAGTTGGAAACATACGAAATTGAGCTGTTTAGGCAAACAGCCAGTGTAAACAAATATCAGCATATGCAGCAGATAAAGCCAGATAGCCGAGTTGCTACCTTCCAGGGAAATAGCAAAACTATATAGGAAAATACCCATATCCCTTTAATAGACTTTTAAAAATTATTCCCTCAAGCTGCATATGGACAACTTTGAATCCATTGTTAACCTCTTTAGAGTGTGTTTGGTTTCCTGGTACAGGAAGTAATAACCGTAAAGCAAACAAACGCCTTAATTAAACCAGCACGGGAGAAGAGGCGAGGGTGATGTCATACTATTGCATTCAACGGCACTAGAAATATTAATGAAGCAATAGACACTACCAAGTAGTTTTAAGATGTGGCAGCTACACACATGTAATCAGCCAGTGTTTCTACTGAAAAAACACATTAGAAGATAACACTGCAAAATTCCCCAGGGTAAACAGGGTGCCAGATGTCTTAGTTGAATGGTGTTGTGGTTAAGGGACAAGAACATAAAAGGGACATGAAAGAAATTCCTGCTCTGCATGAGAAAGTGTAAAAGAAAAGGCGTGAGGCATTTCCGGAGAAGTGAGTTCCTGACTGCTATACATAGTTGTGCCATGCTACTCCCTGTCCATGGGAGCATGAACAAGGGGCCAGAGGATAACATATATATTTAGGTGTGTTATCCTCTGTGTGATACCTCAACACATACTGCACGTGTGGTTTGATACATATAGACCTTGGCCCAAGGCAAGTGAGAAATGCATCCTTCTGACTCAACACGTCCTCAATCATAGGCCACCCATTGGTTTATGACCACAGGTGAGAAACTGTCAGAAAAATCAAGAAAAATGAGAAGAAAAGCAGGGTCATGGAAGGAAGAGTCTGCCATGTCCTACTTGGCATTTGCTTGGACTACGACCTTCAGCAGAGCATCCGGGTCCTGTGCTGGTCTTGTTTCACAGGCTGACTCTGCTGTTGATGGACCTGCTCCTATGAAAGTGATTGAAACAACTTAAGACCATATTTCTTTTCCTGACACTGTGTAGATAAGGTACTTCCTAGGTTTTTTTCATAGCTAGTTGTGAGGGGGTTAGGAAAATAGTGATTTGCTGGAACATAACCTGAAAATACATCAGCAGTATTCAGTCTTGGCAGTTGGCTTCACAGTGACTGGCATGTCCTCTCCCTCCTGCACAGGTGGGAGGACACAAAGCATCACTTCCTCAGGCAGTGACAACCATGGTTTCCTTACAGCCACCCTCCACCTCTCCCCGCTGGGTCTCAAGGTTTCGAATCTGTGTTAGCCTGAAAACATCACAGGTAAAACCTGAAGTTTTTGTTGGCCATTGTGCTTGCTTCATGGTGCAGGTGCAGCAGAAGTGTTTCAGTGAAGTCAAGCTCTTGCTTCGTTACGAAGGAAAATAGAAACTAATGTAAAAAAATACATCTTTTTAATGGTGTGGTGAACCTCTCTGTGGTTTTTGATCAACGAGAAGCATAAATAGAAGTAAAAGCTAGAGCTAACTCTCCACATCTTTTGGATACTGTTCTCTATTGCAGTTAAGCTTCATGTTATCAAAATGAAGAAATATTTAGTCTTATAGTTTTTATCTTCAGTGGAAACTGGGTATGGACAACCGTGTCAGAAAATCAAAAGTGCACCACACTACATTTGCACATACAGTCTGTATTTCTCCCATTGCAATCTGAAAAGTTCACCTTTTTTTTTGTTGTTGTCCATGCCTGTTAGAAGATCAAAAATCTGATAAAATGCATATGCAAGCAATTTTTTTTCAATTCAGACCACATGAGCCACTAGCAGAGAGCAGATAACTATTTGGAAATGTATGATTTGTAAGCAGCTTTAGAGACAATATATACCAGACTAGTATATGACTGGCCATTTTCCTCTCATTAAATGATACGGTTCTGAACTCATCCTCACTACTTAAACTGGGAATTATAGTGTGTACTTGTACTGTCTGAAGTGGCTGGTGTAGTGTTGGAGGAAAAACACCAGATCGTTTGAGTTACCCATTTAATTCTCTGTCCTAGATAAAAGTTTGCTCTAACTTTTTGTGTCTTGATTTACTTTAAAATAATTTCATTTTTACATAATGTATTCCTCCTAAAAATATAGTTGCAAATACAGAAGACAAAAAAAAACCAAAAAAAAACCAAAACCAAAACCAAAAACCGGATTATGCAGGAAGTCTTATTTTAAAATATGAAGTAAAAGCTTCAGGATTTTTATGCACTCAGATGGAGGTGTTACAGTTGCAGAGATACTATCATCAAGAAAATCACAATTCTGGGAAGTGCCTTGACTGTTGCTACTTTGACTTTTTTCCTAATACAAGATCAGTCTGTGTTTTGGTAACATTACTTTTTTTATCTTGAAAGAAAATTTAGGTCGAATTTCCAGAAGCGGCATAGAGCTTTTCAAGCCCACATGTAGGTCAGAAGTATCATCACAGGAATTTACTCCCTGCATGTGTGTGTCCTTGTGCATATGTGAATTGATGGGAGATGTGTTGTACAGCTTATCCTCGGCTTCAGGGCTGTAGTGCAAGGCTTTAATTTCTTCTGTGCTGAATAAATTGACTATCAAGCAGCACTCCATTGGACTAAATTGGAGCGAGTTACTGCTCCAAAGCAGTGCTAGACCATTTTGAGCACAGAAAACACTGCAGGGTATCTCTAGTGTTCCTCCATGCAGATGATATAGAAATGCAAAAAGAATAAGAACTGTTAGAATATAATTTGGGGAAAAAATAGCTGAAAAAACAGGTGTCATGTCACAGGTAAGTGTTAGGAGTTTTGTTCTGATCAGCAGTCCAAGAGCTTACTAGAGATGCCATATAGATATGAAAGAAAAGAAAACTGAAAGGGGAAATTCCTGATCACATTTATATCATCCTGGATCTATTTTGACATACATTTAAAAAAAAAAAAAAAAGAAAAGAAATGTGTGTCTCTGTGTAGATATGCAAGGCAAAATATGCCTTTTACAGCCTTTGCTAGAGTGTTAGGCTTTTTATGCAATTTTAGAGGAAGAAACCTAAGCCCTTAAATATGAAGGTCCCTGGCAGTGGTTCCACATTCTCTCCTCAAAATACAACTAGAGAGAATTTAAAGTAATTTTCAGAACAGAACAAGCCGCCAAAATGGCCAAAGGTTACCATGTTGTAATGTGACAAACCAGGTAATCACTGAGGACACTGGATATTAAGGTTGTTCTCCAGTTTATTGCTCTGTGTGTCTATCCCACATGATGTAGAAACCTTGAGCTCCTGTGGTGTGTCTTTACAACAGAGTACAAAGTCCGATAGAAAGGCACACACAGCATCACAGGAAATAAGGAAGGATCTAGGTATCTGATGGTATGCTGCAGTCATTTGGATAGCTGTCATCGCTGCCAGAACGATGCGTGCTGAGGGGAGGCATGACACGGGTGCTTGGGGTGCGGCGTCAGGCATCGTCATTATTGCACCAGAAGCTCTGCTTTAATTTTGACTGACAACAAGGGTTGCCATAGAACAAATGAGCATTTCTTTAGAGATCCAGCACTGCAGTGCTGCACATGTTGGCTGGTGGGAAGCGTTGAGGAGCAGGGCAAGTTGAACTCTCTTGCAGGGCTGGTGTGTTTTGTCCCCCGCAGCACTCCCTCCACCTCAGATCACCCTTTCAGGAAGGCTGTGTGAACTCCACCAACACAGGATGGGCGCTGCCAAAAAAAAAAAAAAGACATGAACTCCTCGCTTTGGGACAGAAGTAGCATCTGCTGCATATTTTCTTGATTCTGAACACTGCAAGGTCTGCAGTTTTTCAGCAACTGTTTTAGTAGAGGAGGGGAAAAGTCTTCAAATCTTTTGGGAAATCTCCGGACAACAATTTCCATTAATATTTTTTGAGGAAGTCTTGAACCCCTCATTGACTAGGATAACATTCCCATAGTGTGTTCCAACTTCTGCAAAAGCCATTAACACAGACTTTGAACAGCTCAGCTCTATGGGCTAGAATAAAACATTTGCCATGCAGAGAATCTGATTGTCTCTGTATAAATTGAATGTGCCACGGAAGAGTTGGAAGGGCACAGAAATCTTTTATCACAGTTCACTTTATCTTTAAATATGAGAGAAATGTGGGATTTGTTTAAGTATAAAATGCTAGTTTCTTATCTCATATTTCAGCAAGTACTTCAGATGTTGTAGAGCGAATGAAACTGAAACTCAGTTGGTTTGTGTTGTGTGTTCTGTATTCCCTATAGCAAAACAGCAAAAGGACAATAGGTAATTGAAGCTTTGTCACAGGGCAGTATACACACAGTAGGTGAAATTTCAAGTATTGGAGCCCAGAATGAGCTGTAATTAGGTGGTTAAGACTCTCAAAGTATCACAGATACCTATGAATAATGGTATAGCCACTGAGATATCTAAAATGAGGGGCTACATTTGGAAAATCGGAACGCCCTCGGTTTATTTTTTGAGTTATAAAGGTTTCTGAAAGGGATGACAGAGACTCTTTGATCACCTTCACATCCTCACCTATTAGTAAGACAGAAAAGGCAGTAGAATGACAGAAAAGGGAACTTTGGGCAACTGCTATCTTTGATGGGGCCTGACAGAGGGAAGTGAATAAAAATATTCATATCTCTATTTATAGATGTGCTATGAATGCTGCAATTGTTAAGAACTTTCCCTTCTGACAACAAATCACTGTACTTGAAAATATTTTGTGTTCTCTTCAGTCACATCAGTTACACAACTTCAGGAGACATCAGATGTTCCTGAAATTTAGTACAGATTTATTGGATTCCTCAAACCTTCTAACAAGATGTAAGCCTGATACAAACCCACCAAGGGATATTACAAGGATCTGTGCTCTTCAGCTTGTTGATGGCAGTGCCCTTCAGTTGTGATTCACAGTAGTGAGCCTAATGCTGCAATACACATTTTCAAGGTTCTCAGTGGCAGTTCTCAAAAAGACATGACTTAGTTGACCCCACTAGAATCTATCCATTTTACCTTAGCTATTGAACCTATGACAGAGGCAGCATATCCTTCAGTTTCCAGATGATGGAGATTGCTCACTGTCTATATATGGAGATACAGTACCTCACAAGTACTTTTTAGTGCTTTTAGCAATGTTCTCATATGTGTTCCTAAACTCAACAAACTGGTGCTGAACGTGCTGTGGAATGCATGAAATCTGCCTATGTTACCTTATTCCTTTTTCTTGTGTACACATATAATCAGGCATGTTCTACTTAAATCAATTAGTTTAATGAATCTCATTAAAAATAAATCAGACTCTTGTCTCCTAGCTTGCTTACTGTTATAATCCAAACATAATAAGAGACAAATTCAAATCAGATACAGTTTTGAAAAAGGATTACAGGCAAGACTTAAGATCAAAACAAGACAAAAATACAAACAATAATGACATAAATAGCATTAATTTTACTTGTTCCTTAATTATAAGATCTGATTCAATATGGGTTTCACACTTTTTAATCCAGGGTAATTTTATTAAAGTCAAAATACTAGAAGCTTTTTAAAGTTCTTCAATCACTTACACTTTGGAGTTGAGCAGTTTTCTTCACGTACAAGGGGGCTTTCACATTATCAGTAAGCGCCTGCTTTGCTCAAGCAATTGGTCTGGAGGTGCTCTTGAAGGCCACATTCATCTCTTGGAGAAATTAATTTAGTTTGTTAATGTCAGTGTGCTGAAATCTGTGAAATAACGAACTGTATATTCTGTACTTTCCAGAAGCCTGCAAACAGATTGCATTCCCATTAAGGTATTGTATGTGGCAATTAAACCTTCCACAAGTTATACTTTCAGAAGAAGTAATTTTTCAATTTCAGAGTAACGTAATATGTGATCAGTACAGTATTCTCTTCACACAGCCGTGCTGCTTTCTGTTGCCTGTCTCTGGTTAGTTTCCGGACAGCACTGCTGACAGTGTAATGACACATGCCTCCCCCCACCATTACCATTATGCTTGTGAAATCTCTTTTACTCTCTGGGGACATGGAGGTGCAAGCAGCACACCACGAAATCTTCCAGCACTGTTTCATGGAACATTCCTCTGAAAGGCTGTAAATCCAGAAAACTGCCAGTCTCTGCGAAGAACATGGGTCTGTTCAAATACAGTCTGATTAGTCAGTCACTGTTTTAATTAAATCTTTCTGTCTCTTCTTTGAACTGTTTCTCTCGCGGGTGATTTCTAAACTTCTACAAATGAGCTTTGTAGGAGTTGCCACATGCATCAGAGGAAACACAAGACCAGTAGGCACAAGAGGATGTGTATGAGCAACTCGACAAGAAAGAAACAGATAGGAAGTGAAGCTATGGCTCCGCTCCTCCAAGAACACAGCCAGGAACAGTGATTTGCCCTGTGAGCCATCAGTGATGAGCTCTAAGGGATGTTTTGTGAGCTCTTTTCCCTGCCCCTTCTCTCTTTTCGTGTTTGAAGAGAGGCAAAATACAGAAATTCAGCACCTAATTCCTCATTGCCTCCTGGAGCAACCACTCTCCATATTCTAGGCTCTGATATAAATGAAGGCATAGGCAAAGAAACAAAGGTAATGTTTGCTGTAAAGGTAATCTTTTCGCTGCACTTATGAAGGAGACAAATTAGAAGCAAGGGATGAAATAATGTGGTGTGACAAGGCTCTGGTTGAAACTTACAGCTCTGCTATCTAAAAGGCAAGATCACACCTTTAAAAATGGAATATGGACAATAAAAGTTAAGCTATGAGTGATCAGGGAGACAAAATGACCTAGAGATCCAGCATTATGAATATTATCTTAATATCAAATCTCAGAATCAGTAGGAGGAAGCAAAAGTTCAGGAAAATATCAGCAGTTTTATCCAAGCCATGCTAAATACAATCTGGTGTCTGCATGCCATATCAAAGAGACCAAATGGAGGAGTGATGTCAAGGGCTATGAATTAAGGGAAAAGGGAATATTAGGGAGTCACTTGTGATTGATACTCACTCGTTAATTGTAAAAGTGGACCAGCCAATCCAAAGAAAGAAGAAAAGTGAGAGGCGTGGGTATTAACAGGAAAGATATTGAAGGACAGTCTAGAACTAAGAAGCAGGGATCCCTTACGTTTAATTTACAGCAGAACTAAGAAGAGCCAGAAGAAGATGTGTGCTTTGAACGAAAACTGTGCTGAAAGTTCTTCCATCACACTGGACAGATCATATTATAAAGTCTACAGAACTCCCCAAAACCTTCCTGCCTCATTTCTCTTATGCTTTTCTCCCAAAATAATGCAAGTTTTGTTTACTGGAACCCTTATAGTGTTTGGCAGAAGTAGAATTTTTCAACATACTGGCTGGTAGCTGAAAACCCTTGAGATTTGTTCTTATCTATGGAAAAATTCTTACTAATGGAGTGAGGACAGATCTATCAGCATGGAGGAGCATCACAAGTCCCAGCTCATGCATGTCTGCCTCATTATCACAGAAAGATCAAACTGAATTATATTAGTGAACTTTTAAAATTGATCTGGCATGAAGAATACAAAGCAATAAAACCCTACTGTCCTGCCTTGACTAAGAGAATCATGAAGTGTCTTGGTGTGAGGTTTTCAGTGATAAATGACGCAACTGTGTAGCTGGTGGATCTCTGTCTTCTCCTAACGCAGGTCTCAAAGAGAATCACTCAAAGCCTACGGAAATCAAGATGAGCCTTTTTACTGCCTCTAGCCTTGTTTTCGTTGATAAAAATGCAGCAGCTGGAAAGCATGTGTTTACTGCTCTAAATTGTGAAGATTTGCAAGCTAGCTCATAAAACCAGGTGATTTATATTGTACGTTGAAATATTCGGTGCTGATTGGTAAATATAAATCAATCAAAGCAGCATACATGCCATTGCTTAAGAGGGAAACAATTAAAAACGGGTTCCAGCATTTGCTGGACTCTGTTACCCAAGAGCTTGTGCTTCAGTTCTCGGCACGTCCAGCATTCGTGGGAAGAAGTTATTCAAAACAGGAAAGTACTCTTTCTCACTTAATTATGGTGACAGTGAAGGACATTTGTTTGGTTTCCTTCTGAAAGTTGTTCTACAAACTTTCATATCAATGTTCTAAATATTGCCATTTCTTCCAGTCTTTCATAAGGTGTTAGTAAAACATGCATTCCTAAATCACAAGTCATGAATATCAGCTGATACCTAAATCTGGACAAATTAGATTTCAGCTCAAACCATACAAGAAACTCTATGTTCTAGTTCTCACCAACATATGTGGTTATTAGAGGACAAAAAGTCCTCTGCCTCTTAGGCAATTCTCTTCATCATAATGGTGAGCTCTCCAGTCTGTTGCCTTCTGGAAAAATTGTTGTTTCTCACACAATATATGTTTCTTGCACTACAGTGCCACCTGACTAAAAATTAAATATTGCCTCAATGAACCTACAGGACTTCAAACATTGTACTTTTGTGATGTTGATCTTTGTTTCAGTGTGGTAATGCATTTCCCACAGAAAATTAAGGCCTTTATTGGGTCTTGATGGCCTTGGATATACACAGTTTCTGGAAAGTCAAGGTAATGATAGGTGAGTAGCCTTCATAACCTCCATGCACAATAGCATCAGGTAGGCCCCAGTGGTTTGCACTAGACGTGTATTTTTGTGCTGAAATATCCCTGGAATACTCGCAAGACCTACACTCCTGAGAACCTCTTACCAAGCAGGGTCATTTTAAGAGGCTGTTGTCAAAGCGTGAAGTCTTTCTTCAGCTCAACTTAGTTGAAGTATGTCTGAAACATCTGCAAATTGCCTGGTACCCACACCAACTTTTCCTGGTCCTTACCCCAGCTGACCTCTGACATTCTCCAGACTCCCAGATGCTTTCTCTTACTTTTCCTGTACCCACCATACCAAATTCTTGGTGCTCCTTCCTTTTCCTGGACCTTTACACTGCAAACCTTTTCATATAGCTCTTCCCTGTCGGCCCCTTCCTTCCTTTTGTTATCTAGAGCACTTCAAAATGCCTTCAGGTTCTGGCACCTGTGAGGATAATTTGGCAGGAAACAGAATTCTCATTTCACTTCAAGTTCATTCCTCCAAAAGATTTAATAAGGAAGTAAAGCAACATATAAAATGAGTTAAATGTTGATTTTTGATGAACATAGTCACAATGGTGAGATACTGAATGAACAGAGCTGTGAAAGTAAAATTGAATCTTAACTTGTAGGATATTAATAATTTCAAAATATTTAGACAAGATGCTTTCAGTCCTTTTGAGAGGTGACAGCTGATGATTGAAAAAAAGTAAATCTTTTTACTGGAATGTGGGACACTGAGACTCTTTATCTCTAAATGTAAGATAATTACATCTCACTTAAAATACAATTATACCTTATAACAAGCTTGCTTAAAATGAAATAATCACCATTTCATGAAACAGAAGAGAGGAACCCAAGACCATGGTTTTCCTATGCTTTTCAGAGTGTTGTACTCATGCTGATAATCTGAGTCTTGGAAGTTATCTGCTCAAATGTTTTGAAGAAGGTACACAGTCTACACACACATGACAGAAGATCAAGTCCAGTTGCCAGATTTCAAGCAGGATATACACTACTCCCAATTAATAACTAAGCTAGCTTTGTCTCAAACATTTAAAAATGTGTTTCCAGTGACTGCACAAATCTTTCAAGAATAAGGTCAACACTTGGACTTCTAGGATCAGTAAAAATTTATATTTAAGTTTATATTACGTAGCACAAATGTATATTTAGGCAGGGATTCTGATAAATAATTAGCAGCAGTTCTTAAATTTTACATTTATATGTTTGAATCTAGTATATCTTCTTAACAGCTAGCATTACGGAATCTACATTCTTAATTACTGTTCAAAATACAATCTGCTAATCACTGGATGTCAAATATCCCTTCTGACAGTCTACAGGGTCTTTCAAATTCTGCTTGAAATCAGAGACATACTCACTAGCTTCAGCTTTAAATCTTGCAAAGATCCCCAAAAGAGTCTGATTCAGTCCTCAATGCAGGCAGCAAAAATGCCACAAAAGCAATAACAACAGAAGCAACAGCTGGCCTTAGGTTAAAAGACCGCTTAGCTAGAAGGGATACCATTTTGCATCAAAATGTTTGAGGCATAGAAATGTGATTTATTTAGAAAAAATCCAAATGGAAAAAATAAGAAGGTCAGTCCTATGATACGGCAGATTACCATCTGAACTCTTGCCAAGTTCCAAAATTATTCAGTAGCTGACCGTTCATCCACCTTTATTGTTTTTGAAAACACAAACCTTATATCTCAAATTATTATTTATTACATCTCCTTAAATTTCAGAAAAATGTGAAAATCCTTCTAGCCATTCTAATTAATGGGTGATATGCAGGACTTTCGATATAAGTATGCTTTTCTACAAAACCTCTAAGTGTGCTGTGAACATGAGGCATATGCAGTTATTTAGAATGATAAAACTCCTCCCTACACCTGAAAATATACTAGAAGACTCTGGAGTCACTTCTGTGTCTGATGAGCAATGGGGGAAAACCTCTCCTGACACCGCATCTCAGTCCCTCAGGGGATTCAGTAGCCATGGTCTTGCAGTTCTCACACATGCACACCAATAGTTCTGTAATAAATCTACAGCAATTGTAACAAAAAGTTCTCAGTGCTTCAGAATCCACTGAGCCAGTTTTTCATCCCAAAATCTGGGGGCTGCACTGCTTCTCTGCTTACGCTTGGCTCTTTGATTTGCTGGAGTTTTCTCTACATAATCTTGGGAAACTACAGGGACTATTTTTACCAAATACCTCACACACAGTTTCCAGCNAAAAAAAAAAAAAAGTAGGGAGTGATTGCTGCAAACAAAAGCTGTTAATTTTCCAAAGTCAGATTAAACACTGTGTCTGAAATTTCAATTATATATATTTTGTTGTATGTTATATAAAAGCAAAGGAAAAAAATGCAGCCAACTAGGCTTCTGGAAAGAACATTTTATTTTGGTTGATGCAATCAGATGTCTTTTAAAGTTAGGCTGTGATTATAGGTTATGCATGGACAAGCACAGAAAGAATCCCAGCTGCCCAGAGCAGCACAGGCTACTGAGATTGTGGATCTATGTGCATGTAAATAATCAGGTCTAACCGCTGGCTTTATTCCTGCTTCTTTCCTAGGTGCATAGAGAACACACAAGGAACAAGAGCTACCTTTTTCTAAAGGTTTGTAGTTGAAAAAAACTATAACAACTTCAAGAAGAAAAAGTGGAAAATGTTCTTTTTAGACACTACTCCTGCAACTGAAGCATGCCTTCAGTGTATTTACCGAGAGGTGTGCAACTATGCACACAATGTGGAAAATGATATCCTGAAAAAGAAAAACAAAATACTGAGAGAACAGGAAAATTCCCTTCCCTATCTTTTCTGTAGCTTCTGTTCAAGAAGTCATGTTTCTTCAAAGTGAAAAAGGTGCTTATGTCACCTTTTTCACAGGAGGGATATTTCCAGTTCTTAAGAGAAATCAGAGAGAAGATACAGAAACACAGACGTTTTAAAGATTGCAAAGACAGACTTTTCAAAAGGGATGTTAAAATCGTGTCAGAATCAATTCTGTTCTGTAAATTTTGCAAACCTCATGGAAATTAGTGTTTTCCTGAAGATTTTGCGACAGTCATCAGCAGGTTATACTATTAAAGGCCAAATCATTGCAGCAGATAAATAGACTAACAGCTATCAACGGCAACTGTTACAAAGGTTGGTTAAAAACAGTGCTCATTTGGGCATTAATCAACATGATGCTGTGTATCTATAAATCCTTGTAAATTTTTGTTCTTACATTGTGTTTGCATAGCGTACTTCACAATAGGTGCCTGGATCTGAGATCTTGAAATTCGTTTGTGAGACACATTTGTGTTAGAGACACAAATTCAATAGTGTGGAAATGACTGAATTATTTCACCTGCACTAGGTGGGAAAAAAAGCCCGGAGAAGGTGGGCTCTTTCAAGTGAAGTTTAGTAGCTCCTCTCACTACTGTCCTACCAGTCAGCAATCACTGATTGCCCTTATGATGGTAACGATGTGTCCCTTGCTTTAAACCAGCACTTAAGGAAAGCTTCAAGAATCTTTGTCGAAGGAGCTGTCTCTTCAGGCAGATGAAATTTTTTTTCCTAAATGATATGATAAGACTTATAAAGACCTCACCATAAGAAGTTGTGGAGCTTTTAAATAGCAGATGGTCCAACATGATTTGTTATTGACTAAGTGCACCTATGAGTTCTAAAATACATATAAAAGCACATGGCCCTTTGGTTAAAGTACAAATATAACCCATGAACTTATCTCACTGCTCAAGCAGCATTTAATGTCTACTAAACAACAGATGTTGAAACATATGGAGACATGGCTAAAGGCCATAAAAATATAAATAATCCTCAAACTTTTCTGTTATTCTTTAACTATACTGGTTCCATCTAACCCTCTCAAAATGTCTGCTTGGGAAACCTGACTCCCTATTATGTGTCAGCTGTGTGAAGAGATCACAGTACCAGTTGTCAACAGCAGGAAGAAGTAAAGCAAGGACTTAGGAAAGGAAAGAGAATAGGAACCACTTACTTGGGAAGAAAAGATATGGCCTGGGTCTTGAGAGCAATGAATAAGAAGCAGACTGAATGGAAAAAATGATGTAAAAAGGGTCGATGAGAACATGGATTTAAAGACCGAGCACTGTCCTTTGAGCACTGCACTTGCAAGGAGAAATCTAGAGCAAATCATCTGTTCTGTTTGTCCCTGCTTCCAACTCATTTTGTTTATTCGCTGCTGTTGCTGGGGAGTGGAAAAGGGAACAAGGCTTTGTTGCTGCAAGCATTTCAGTTTAACTCGGTTCAATTTCACTTATTTTTTGGCTTAGGTTCTTCTCTTCCTAGATGTCCTTTCTCTTTCCCCAGTCAGCAGGAGAATACTTGTTTCTCAGGTATCACACTTCTCCTCATTCTCTTTTGCTGGCTGTGCTCTGTTCCTTACAAAGACAGAAAAGATGATTTAGCCCAGGCCTGCACATGTGAGTGCCTACCCTGTAAGTGCTTCACCATGACAGTTAGTGGTTGCCTTCAGGGTACTGGGTTCCTCAAAATACTTGGCGGCTTTTGGCTCCCTGAAGGAAGACCGAGATGTGAGGTAGGATCACACCACTATCTGCATATGTGAAATTACCTCATTTGCATTAAATAGCGGGAGCTGAGACAAGCCCAGGAAGGTCTGGGCACCATCTGACTGCCTCTTTTGATGTTTCAGCCTTGCCCATACAAGTTCTTGCTCATTAGTGTTTCTCATAGCATATGTATTTGGTATGGGCACAGACACAAAAATTAAAAGCTAACTTCTTTCTTGCCCTGAATTTTGGTGCCATATGCTGCACCGGTCCACAGAGTCAACTCATTCAGAGCAGTGACAGCTAAAAACAAGACTGGGTTTGGGCTAGTGAACGGCACTTATGAGAAAACACTAAAATTACACCACCAAAAAAGATTACCCATGCTCAACTTAAAGAAATAGGGCCTCATTTTAAAATAAAGTGAAGAACTACTTACAATTCATCAAAGTTTTACAGAGATTTATAAATGCCTTTCTCCCCTTTTCTGCCCCACACAGAAAGGTCCAGCACATGGGTCACCTTTCCATCAGCCTGTATATCTAAAGCATACTCAGAGCCTTGGTCCATTAAAATCAACAGCACGCCTATGCAGAACAGAAGAGTAAAATAACATTGCCTCATGGCTGGATTTTTTTGGAGGAGTTTTCTGGCTAGGATTTGTTCTCAGAAGAATTTTTTTAGCAGGGATAATCTAGCAACATTTATTTTTACTGAGCTCCGTACTTTTTTTGCTCTGAGTACTATGAACACCCACATACATTTTTCATTCACGGAAACTGTGTGAAACTGCTTCCTGCTTCTCATTATCCTACAGCTCCCCGTGTCTTCATTACCACTAGTATTAAATCTATGTATATTCATTAACTAAGAACTAGAAAAATCACAGATGCACAGGGAGTAGAAGTTTCTCACAGAGATCTAATGGTTGAAATGTAAATCTGTCTACTGCTGAGATGTAAATTCAAACCCAAGTGCAGCCAGTTTACTGGAAGGCATTTGGAGTCAAAGCCACTGCTGCTAATCTTATTTTTCCTCCTCTTTACTGGGCTGGCAGTGTCAGCACTGCAAGTGTGCCAAGCACTGGAAGTAATAACTGAGTTTTTCAGTTTGTCTTCATGTTCAAAGTTTTGTATGAAGATAGATTCATGAGGAAAGACCAGAGATCTGTATATCTCAAAATCTATTATTCAATACTACTCAATATTCATAAAGATGCACTGTTTATAGTAAGAGAATAAAAGGAGACAACTGAATTAGAGGCTATGGTGTGAACACCAGGAGATACTACTTAGCTCAAGTTATTTAATCATTACAGAATATATTAAATGTTGAAGGCAAGCTGGAGAAAGTCCAGCCAAAACAGTGGAAGTGATAAGGAATGAAGAAAGATGTCCTGCAAGGAAATGTTGAGGGGGGAAAGCCATTTATTTCATGTAGAAGACACAGGGACATGATAACAGTTTCTGGTACATAAAGCTTTGTTGTTGAGAATCTGGTGACCTACTGCTCTCTTACGACCATAGGGGAAGACAAGAAGTAAGCCTAAATAGTTACAGTAGAGATTTGTAATAGATGTTACATTTCTTTTTGGTGTCAGGAAAATGGAATGAGCTAACTAGTTCAGCAGAGAAACCTGGGGATATCTGGAGCATAATTCATGCAATATGGGTTTGGATAACTTCTTTAGAATAAGGCAAATCAAGCCCCTGGAAGTACCCATTTCTCCCTGTGGACTCTGAAGCAAGCCTGAGGTGACTAACTCTGATGTAGTCATCCTTATTTCATCAGATGAATCCCCACACCAGATGTCCAGCTTGGCTTGACAGTCCCAGAGCACAGGGGCCATCTTGGCACTGTGACAAAAAATAAGGATGTTATTTTTTTCCTGAAGTTTTGTCAGGACACCAGATTTTCCCTGTCTCTTCCTGTCAAGCTGCAACCCTGAGAACAAATTCATTCCCAGCACCGTAGCAAGAGAGATGTCAGGACCTCTCCCGTCCTTGTTCTTGACCCCGCTACACAGGCCAGCACGGGATGAGGGTGTCTCCACCTACCTTATGCCCCTTTAAAAGAAAAAAGGAACAGCACTGAGTATTTTTTCTGAGGTGATCAGAGAAGAATTACTTGGTGTGATTCATCCTACTGCTGTGCTGGGACTACAATGAAGCTCATAAACTGAGATCCCACTTTTTCTGCTGTCATAGTAAGATGAATTTAATGGAAAAGACAACAGAATACTGAGTTTCAAAATCACGAAAAGGTTACTGATGGTAAGATCTGGTCAGACTGGAGTAGAAAATGATCTCATGGATCAAGGAGAAGCATCAGTAAAATGGATTGAGATCAACATGGAATAAAAACAGCGAGTAATAATCTCAGGAGGGCCTTGATAGCCTGGATCAGAAGTAATCTAACAGGGCTTTCTGATGGTTAGCATCAACAAGTTTTAGATTGCACTGACATAAAGTATATTTTTCTCAGAGATCAGTAAAAGAAAAAAGACCCCCTTTAAAACAATAGTTTTCAACTGAGTAAAATTCCTGTTCATAAGACGGTGTTACTGTCTATTTGGTAGTTAATACGACAAATTCTCATTGTCTGACTTGCTGTAATGTTACAGAACACTCTGACCCACCTGCAGATAGAGTCGCACAGGTACAAGCTTTTTATTTAAAGCAGTTCTTATTTAAAAAAATAAAAACTTTTTATTTAAAGCAGTTTTCCTCAGCATTTTAAAAGCTGTTTTCCAAGATACACCTTTATTTTTTCCAGTTTTTCAGAGCTCCAGGTAAAAACTGAACTGCTTTTGTTCCACAGCATTCTGGAATACGGCCAAGCACTTGAAGACTGAATCACTGCAAGTCAAGGTGGGCTCTGATCATCCTGGGTTTCCTCTCTTCCTTCCCCGTCATTCGCTGCCCATTCTTCAGAGACTGTGGCTTAGATGGCAACACGTAGGTGCAGCTGCTTCCCAAACTAATTTTGACAAATGGTCCTTGTCAGCACAGGTGCTCTAGAGCCACGAGTGGTTGCAGGGGCACTGGAGATGGCAGCTTTTTGATGCTGCTCAGTCGAAGCCAGGACACCACCATTAATCCAGCATAACAAAATGCACATTTATGAACTGAGTGTGGAGGAAATGGGACTGAGCAGAAACACGAGGAGTACAACAGTGTCCTTTCCCTCTTTATGACAGAGCACTTGCTACACTTGCATGCTGCCAAGAGCTTCCTCCTGAGCTTCCCACTCCCTGTGGTGAAAGCTGCCCTCAGAGTCATGGCAGTTCTGCTTGGGATGAGGTACTCTACCGACAGTGGTGCTGGTTGATGGGGCTTTTTCTCTAAGGCAGAGCCCAGTGCAGCTGGCTCAAGGAGCACTGATGGTCCTCTCTGGAGACTGTGGATTTGAGCGTAGGGTGTATTTGTGACCATTTACACTGACACCAACAACTCAGTAATGAACATTTAATTCTTCCCCATTCCTAACTGTGTGGGGTGCTGGGCAGCTCTGGAACATCTCCTTAAAATCCTGCCAGCTTCAGCAAGAGCTAGTGAGGTAATTTCTTCATTACTAAACTGTTGAAGCAACAAGACGTAATACTACTTTTAATTGTTTTTCCAGTACTTGTGCTGCATTCTCCTTGTGAGGGTTTCAGGACTGGTGCCTCCAAAGAGCAATGCTCCCTTGTTATTCAGACCTCTCAGTGGAAAGATTCACATATCCCAAGACGAGTATGGGCTTAAGTGTTTTGGTGGATGAAAGCCAGTTTGCTCAGCAGCACCCCTGTTGGATAAGGTGCCCACAAAATATACAGAGAAGGTAGATTAAAAATCCATCCAACACTCACAGCACATTTTACCTATCCAGCATCCTTCTCAGATGCATTAAGGATATATTTTAATTTCTCAGATGCAAAGTCATTCTGCTCTTAGTAATTTCAAACTCACAGAGGAAGATATGCTTTCAGAGAAACTCTTAGTGAGCATAAGATACCTATCAGTGCTTGTAAAGGTATACATCAGGAAGAGACATAGAAGTATTAGGCACATTGAGGCTGAGTCAGAACTCACAGAAGGGTTATAAAGAGGCATAAAGCTTTGGTCCTGACACACATAAATGAATGCTGGATGAGAACTGCAGTGTTTGTATTCGGAGTACAAAGACTTCAATAAGGAGGCAGCTAATGCAGTCATGACAACAAAAGGAAAAGGCCACAAAGGAAACAGCAACAGCACTTTACACTAAGATGGATGCACTCCTACTCGGCACTGAAGTCCTGGGTTAAACTTTGTGTTTGTTTTCCTCTGTGTTGACCTTGGATTTTTAATTAGTTTTCTGAGACCTTTCTCAGATATCCTAATTACTGTTGTGTTCACATACGGGGTTTTTTTTGCAAAGAGGCATTTATTATACAGATTTTCATAGCATTTCCACGCAACAGGAAAAGCATAGGTCTGATTGAAAAATTATTTCATTGGCATTCTGCTTCCATAGTCTGATGCTTATTTCGATAGTCACTTGAGTGACTTCACTAAAAATTCAATCTTTCAAAATGTGATTTTACCAAGTCTGATACCCAGAGAGTTTTTTGAGATATTTCACAAATGTTAATGAATTAAGAGTCATTTAAGTTGCAGTTAGATAAATATAACTGGTGCTTTTGGAGCAGGTTTTTGCAATAGGAAAAATAGAAGAAGAAATGTGTGCAATACAGAAACAAAGCAGTTCCAGAGTAAATTGAATAACACCAATTGAATAACACCAAATTGAACCAAGGTGAATTTCTTTCATTTCAAGAAAGACAAATGAACTGAAAACCTGGTAAACTGCATCCCATTCTTTAACCACTAAATAAAATTCTCCACATCATCTTTGACTGGTATATTTGTGTTAAAGCTAGTCTATAGAAACTAGAGACTTCACATGGAAATAGGAATGCTAGTCTCTGAAAAAGTGTCAAACTAAATGCAAAAATTGAAAAAGTAGTACCAAGCATTTAAAGCCCAGGGGGAAAAAAATCCTTAACAAGATGAAAATAATTAGATATTTAATTTCAGCTTAACGGTGGGCAATGAAAAGATAAAGTGGACAGGAGACTAGTCAAGATGCACCCTTTCCCACGTACATGGCAGTGGACCTGAGAAAAAGGCAGAGCAGGGAGATGGGGAATAATTTGATGAGGCACTTGGTGTAAGCGTGCAGAAACAGTAGCATATTATTCCCTTGTCCTATTTCTTATACATCACTTTGAGCTGGAGGAGGTGCTGGGATGGGTAAGCGACAAAGAAAGCAAAAATGCATAGAATAGGGTGCTTCCACGGATGGATAGGAATGTGTGAGTCTTTCCCCCTTTCCTTCAGAGGGATATTAATTTTCTAGTTTATTAGTATTTTCTTTCTTTTATAAATGAAGGAATCAGTCCTGAATCCATGAAAACTGGATCCTAGACCTCGGCAGCATCTATGTTTTAAAAAACAACTGCACAATCAGAGGCTAGACAAAAGGGACTGTGTAGCTGCAACAGTTTACAGCCTCCTTACAGCAGGTGATCATCCCTGATGCCACCTAAGGAATTAATCTTCTTCAGGCAATCTGAACTGTAGTGTTTCTAGATTTCTAGGAATCTTTTCCAAAATTTCCTAGGACAGCCAAATATGAACTACGAACTGGCATAAGATCACCACCCCTTTAAGCTAGCGCCAGATCCTTTGCGGCTGTTTTTCTATTATGCACATCAAATTTGAGGGAAGCGATGGCATTGGAACAGCTGTGCACATAGGGAATCTTGTCCCAGTTTTCCAAAAACAGAACAGAAAACCATTGTCCTAACTGCTTCTGGAGCAATGTGAACAGTGATGGCGGATGGTATAACTCAAATATTGACCTTCACAGCATGAATATTTCACAGCCCACTAAGTAGGGCCTTATCAAGAAATTAAAGCTGCTATACATCTCCCTTTTCAGCCTTGCAGCAACAGTGATGCTCATGGGAGACATAATTTATAGAGACTACAAACTTCAGTGTCTGCACACTGAAGTGCTAACTTATATATGCTGTAAAAACAGTTACTGCTCTTTTATGGAACGAAAATATTCGGAACCCCCCGAGTCCAACAAAGAATAGCCTCGTAAAGCTAAATGATGAAAGGAGCACAGAGAAAACCTAAGTTTTCTCATTAGCAGCCAGAGGTTTTTTAATCAGATATAAGACAACAAAAATCATTGCAAAGGCAGCTGTCAGCAGTTACAGCCACTCAGGACGTGAGGTGGCTCTGACCATGCAATGCCCACGGTGGGAAGGGAATACCCCTTCCAGCTACACCTGCATTTGATGGGCTGCAAGCCAATGGTCAGTCTTTGCAAAGACAGTAGCCACAAAGCAGCCATTTGGACCAGTTGCCTATTTTGTACTATGTCAAGGCTTTAAAGCATGGGACAAGAAGTAAAGAGACGCTGGACGCGATGGGAGATGAGAGTATCAGACTGAAGTACACCAGGTGATAAGGATGTGGGGTCAGTTCTATTTGGAAGGAAACTGTAGAATACAAGTATACAGAATGAAGATTATCATCCACACCTGCCCACAAAGAAGCCCCAAGAATACCTTCCCGCAGAAGACCAGAACAAAGTTTATCCTGTCAAGAGCTAAAGTCATGATGTATGTATTGATCAAAAGGCAGGGTATTTTCAGCCACCGAAAATCTGCATCAAAAAATTGTGTCTGCAGCTCCAGCTGTCTCCAAATCGACCAGATCAGGAGAAGCAAAGAATTGCATCCCCACTATTCAGAGTAAAAGAGTAACACAAAGGGAAAAAAAATAGCAGAAGTGGAATTAACTCTTTTCATGTGTGAAGGAAGAATGATAGACATGCTTTTATCTGCTTAACAGAGGTGCCAGTTACAAGTATGCCAGTACCACAGAAGGAGTTAGAGGCCTTTGAGCAGACAAACAATATGTTTGAAAAAAAGGAGAACAGGATGGTAGGAAAATGAAGAATCTGCCAAAATTGTGTTTGAAGCAAAATTCTCTAGTAAGGTTAAATTTAATGATGTATTGGGAGTCATCATCACTCATTAGCCACAAAGACAGTGATGAATATTAAACTAATTACACAGGGCATTTTACACATCTCAAATTAATGCTCCCATTCTATGTATTTTCCAGCCTGTGATGCTTGTGTATCCAGTGCTACTCGATTATTGGACAAAATATTGAAGAACGCCCTTTCCCTTTTAATTTTGAAGTCTGTATACATTTACCACTCGAACAAGTAATTTTCTGCAGAATTCACTTATGGGTTTTATAGAAATTTTCTGGGCAGTAGCTGGTAAAAAAAATTACAATCGCTAGTTTAGATCAAGTACTTCTCTGCAGTGTTTGCTTCTTTAAATGTCATTGATGACTCCAATGGTTTACATCACTGTTTTTTGCATCTGAACTTTGGAGTCTTGGGTAAGATTGACTTGTCTCATTTTATATCGGAAGTTCATCTCATATAGCTTTGTCAGTGTTAAAAACATGAGCTTTTCTCATGTTCAGCAAGTAAATGAAGGTAAACTCAGCTTCATCACAGAGTACTTTTTCTGCTTTCAGATCACTGTGCCTATAAACCAGAGGAAAAGGATGAAGCCCAGAGAACATGCTCCTGAAGACTGTCTCTGCCTCTTTGACTGAGGAAATGAATTTATTTATCCTTCAGAGGTTTTCACATTCTGATGATACTCTGGGATGCAAAAATGTTCTTACATATTCAGGTTACAACAAAGATCAGAATGAGTGGGTTTTAATCTCTGTCAGACTGGGAGACTTTGGCTGCTTCACATGACCAATGTCTGAGTTTGAGACTGCATTACTGCTCTACAACCTGAATTAGCCTAGCTAATAAATCAGCTAGGAAACCACAGTTTGTGTAAAATACAAACTCTTTTTTTTTTTTTTTTAAAATGGGATTTATCCCATTACTGTGGGTTAGCTCTCTGGGCTCTTTCACCTTATAAGAGCAATGAAACAGTCACAGATTTGGCTTGATGCTTATCTGAAAAACAGAAAATCCATTCTGGACACTTTGAGAATCCCCAAATGTGTATAACAATTTGGATCTGATGTTTGTTACAGATTTAATGCAATAGAGGCCCTTTAACTGTGATGTTAAAATATTGATTTACATTATGGACTGCAGCTGTTTAAGAAGAAACCATACTTCCTGAGGCCAATTAGACTGACTGACCCAAACATTAGCAATAAACCAGACCTTTATTGTTTGGCAAAATCTCACTCAGTTTTCTTTTTCTTGTTCCTCTGTCTGCTTTTAAAAAGCGGTCTTATATTTAGCACTACAGCTCTCTGAGTTTTCCAGAGCTATCTTCTAATAGGATGACATTTCCTGCAAGGAGACAATCCTTGGTTCAAGAGCAATCTTTTTCCTAAACCCTGCAAAAATTTCTTAGGCCACAGTAATTTGTCAGAGAGAAGGCAGCTAGCAGAAGTTTTTGCTAAAATTCCACTAAATGTTCATCATCAAACAGCTGCAATGTGGCAAGAACGCAGAGAGACAAAGTCTGTGATATGTTTGCTGCAGCTCCTCATCCTAGAGCTTACCCAAGGCATCAGCCTCGTGGAAAACCTGGGACAGCCATACTCTTCTCTTCCTCATATAGGATTTATTAGGAAAGTCTGAGGAATAACATTTTGTAGCCTAGCAGCCAGGATGCTTTCCCTGAATAAAGAGTTCCTGGCTGTTTGTGAATGAACACACTTACTGACTATAAAATTATTTTGTTCTAAATACACTCAGGTCTTCTGCCTCTCATACACAAAAGAAACATTACTTGCTAGGGCTGACAATATGTAGGAGTTTCCAGGAGCTCCTAGAAGCATAAGCTCATGTCTCAAGGGAGAGAAGTGAAGAGACAGGTGTGTCAAAGAAAAATCCAGGAGATTTCTAAGATTTGGCCACCCTTCTTCCACTACTGTAATGCTGCTCATCATATGTGGCACAGCTGACAGGCTTTGGGACTAAGGCTGATTTTGTTTTGCAACTACTTGGTATAGCTGGCAGCAACCATATTACAAGTAGATGCTATCAGAAGTATATGAGCCACCAGCACCAGTGCCCCTGTGGGTGTTTTACTGACATCTGAAAGCAAATAGCGGAAAAAACCAACCAACAGTAATTTCTGCTTACACTCCTCTTCTCTCGTCACATGAACAGTAGACAACAGCATTTTCCTCAGCTGTTTAGCAGTGGTTTTCCACTTGGACACTCATAGGGCTGTTCTCAGGTGTCAGGGAACCTACAATAGCCATAGCAGAGAGTTCAGTGTTTAATTGCTCTGTTTCTGACACAGAGTATATTGCAATATTCCCACCTCCCTTCTGCCTTGAAAAAAGGCAGGGGCACAGTTAGAGCCTGCCACATGGTGGCAAGAAGGCATGACAAAAGCTGCCTTCTACTAAGTCAAGCCCAGTAAAAGCCTGATTGAAATACCTAGCAGAGGCATGAATTTATACCTTGGAGCATGTTTTGTGAAGCTCTGACCTACTGAATCAGGTTTTACCTAGAAGCACCATTTTATTTACCTGACAGGAATCCAGTTCAAGACTTTTTTTGTTTACTATTATTACTACAAGGCTAAGTGTTTACTACTAATCCATCATTTTTATTTGCCAGGCTGGCTCCTGAGCAGCGAAACAAGCACCTCAAAAACTCTTAACTAGAGCATCAGGGCAAAGCAGGCACTCAACATATGGGAATCTAATGCAAGACTTTATTTCATGGAGTATTGGTGTTAAAGTAAAACTCTTTGATCCCTTACTCCAACAGCACGTGAGCTGCAATGGACTAAGCAGACAGCAGATGTACTTACTAATTACTACTAATTGCTGCTGTCTAGACGCCATGTGAAGACTAAACTACCAGCCTTGTTTACAAACCAGCAAATACCTGCACATTCTTCTTATGGATCACTGCGTTCTAAGTTCACCAGTGCTGATCTTGCATATGTCAATGCCAACAAGAACAACAGTGCATCGTTTTCGCAGCAGTCTGGACAATTGCATAAAGTGAAGAGAACTGGAGAGTTGAGCCCTCTGTTGCTAACATCATTCATTTTCCTTCATCAAATCCTTACTGTGTTTTTATTAGTATGTACCACAGGACAGAGCAATTTTCTGCATTAAATTCTCAGTCAAAGATCCACAAATGAGAAATTCTCACAAAGGCTTCCAGCGGGCAAAACCTCACATGGATTTTGTGGCACAAAACATTTTATTCAACATCTTTAAAAAGCAGATCGTTCAGGTTTGTTTGGTTTCACTTAAACTGATATCAGCTTAAGTAGTAGATGTCAATACCTGACAGCATCACCATCCTGTTGCAAAAACACCTCCTTGTGATTGCTTTCACAAAAGATAAAATGTAGCACAGACTTCCACTAAGTTGACATTTTTTGCTGTGCCTTTCTGAAAATAGTTTGCAATTGTTTTAAAGCCATGAGGCTGTATTCATTCCACCTTTCCCCATCCTCCCTGCAGTGACGGATACACAGGCTCAAGCACTAAGAATCAGCAATATCAAACACTTTATGTAGGGTGTCAATCATCATATCTCTGCCATGTGTTGGTGCATCTACCACTGTTCTGCCTCATGATGCTTGCCCCCTTCTTAGCTGTCATGAAAACTAAGTGCATTATTTCATGCCTCAGATGGACAACATTTTAAAATACATATTAATAGTACCTCCACAGGAACTTTCTACCTGCATCACACCAGTCTTGCACAAGAAAACCTCCCAAATGAGACTGCACAACAGAGAAAGTTAAAGCGAGTAATGGAAATAGCAAATGAAAGCAAACATTTCAGGAGAAGCAGCAAACTGGTGTAACCAGTGACAATCCCCTCAGCCAAAATATCCTCATTGCATCGCATGTCTGTGTTAGTTAGCTTTGCCTTGTCACAGCATATCTGGCAGCCCCCTGGGCTCAGGCCATGGCTGGAGGCAGGATCTGTACCCCAGACTGGCACATGGCATCTTCATCCAAACATGCAGAGAGGGAGAGGAGGTGTCCAAGGCATCACTTTCCTACACATGCTTTTTCTTCCTACTGCCATACATTGAACAACTCTTGGGTCTTTTTCCCTCTTAACTGCAGTACAACAGCTGTGAAACAGCGGTGCTACTTTTCTTGAGTTTCCTGACTAGCTCAGCATTTGGAGGTTTGGAACTTACTTGAATTTCAAAGAATAAATGGTGAAAGGACACAGGATTTTTTGGGCACTAAAAAAATCCCTCTATTTACATGAATAAACAAAGTCATGTTTTTCAGGACACACAAGGGACTCAACATCCAGGAACAGCTTTCCAGTGGATGGCTTTCTGCCTCTTTCAGAAAAATCTGACTCAAAAGTCCTTTGTTATTTAGTGCCAAGCTGGTGTTTTCCAGAAACCTTGAAATATTTTCCCTGTCTTTGAAACTTTGTACATTTTTCACTCCTTCTCTCTTCTTCAAAGTCCCTTGTCCAATCCATTCTGCTCATGCTATCTGAATTTGTGAACATCTTTTTATTCACTTTTTGTTTTGGTTGAAATTACATGTTTTATTCTTTCTCATAGATCCCTGAAATACTGTACACAAAAAGAATCTTAGCACTTCTTAATATATTCAACCTACTCACTTATTCTCAAGACCCTTCTACTTCAGACCAAAGTGCATCTTCTGTTGTATTTTGAAGCCTCAGCCCACATTTCCTTAAAAACAACTGAAGAAAGAAAAAAAACGAAAGAAGAACGTGGGTTTATGTCCAAGTTCACACAGTCCCTCTGTCCACAATTGGCCTCTCTCCAGCTCTCACAAGTCCCAAGACAAATCTTACTCTTATTCTTGATGTTTCCACTGATGCCAGGTGGCTGTTCTTCTGTGTGTCTTCCTGGGACAACTGGGCTTTGTAATGCACAATTATGTGCCTCTAAAGCAAAAACTTTCCTCAGCAGAAATCATAAGGAACATTACAGAAAAAACCCCACCAAGTCACAATCTGTACTCAGGGTCTGAAATTAAAGAGTAATTCTTTGTGAAGGACAGGAAAACGACATTGAATGCTGAGGGCCTCGTAGAAGGTAAATGAAACAAACCTTGTTAATGCCTGTGTTAGACTGAGTAAGTCACTAACCTGATCAGAGCAGAAGATACTGGGTGCTGAAGACATTGGGGCTCTGCCACCAACTGTTTTGTTAAACCCACCCAGAGGCTGCTGCTGTCGACACTCTCTCCTCACTCAGCCTAGATCCAAAGGGGTAATAGCTCTTTATATCTCTTCTCCATCTCAATACACACTAGAGGTCTTCAGAGGTCTCTGCCTCTCTTCATTGCCTATCTTGTGAAATAAGCCCTTTATTTCAGGAACCCCCACCAAAGTATCACCAAAGCACATGTCTATCTGTTAAGGTACTCAATCATCAAGAGAAATGTTTTTGTTTTGTAATTAGCTAGAGTTGAACCTACCCTTTCAATAGTTTATTGACACATCTATATTGTAGCTTGACTCCCTCTGAAAAAATGCAGTTTGCAATCCTAAGCCATTTTCTTCTCCAGTCCCAGAAAACCAGGTAGACATGCCCTGCTGTGGCTCCTATACACGAGTCTGGTGTCACCCAAAGATCAAGGAGCTATCCCTGCTTTTATCATTGTTACACAGCCCAAGGCTGTGCCCACTGCACATGTTCACAGCCAGTATGAGCAGCAGCCAAGGCAGGCTGCTGTGTGAAAGGTGGGACAGAGCATGCAGCTTTATTTTTGCCTCGCTTCCTCTTGGAACATCAGACACTTCAATGGAAGACCCCATCCACAGCACAGTGTGGGACAGTGTGGTGCACTCCTCGCACCCGGGTGCTCTGGGTTGCTCATCCCTTTGCTCTTGGGACTGTGGGCAGCATCTGTTCCTAGGATGGACCTGACTCCTGGGGTCAGCAGATGCTAGTGTTTATAAAGGCACTTTTTTTGTTTTCCAGAAACAAGCTTCCAGAAGACTATAGCTAAAGTTTAAGTAGTGACTTTCTACCCAGGTAAAACTGAAGTACTTTGTACTCTATGTAAGAGAAGAACAGACTGGCACCACAACAACGTGCAGGCAGGATGCAGTTAGTGCCTGATTTCCATCTTCAACCACCTTCCTGGTGCAGCAGTTCCAGAAGGAGTGACTGTGTTTTTACAGACATGCTGGCTACCCAAATGCCACCCAAGTTTACCTGCCACATGAACTACCACGGAGGGGAGAAGAAAGCCACCAGAGGCTTTGCCCCAGGGAAGATGTTGAGCCTGGGTCAGCACAGACCAGAGGAGAATACTGACAGGTGAGGAAACGAGTCTCCCCGATGCCACAGAGATTTTGAAAAAACAGGTCTTGGGCTGCAGAAGTGCAACCAGGTGCACACAAATACATCCTATCCCAGATGTTCACTGCAAGAGAATGCATTAGCGGGAAATGTCCAAGTCCTCATTTCTATTTTGGCCCTTGTGAAGTGCTCTGGATATCCATGCTGAGCATAAATGCTGAGCTCGTATAGTTCAGGGAGCATAAGGAAGAGCAGAGCACAGACCCACAAAATTATATAGTCGTGGGTGCTCTGCCCACCATGATGTTAGCCAGATGGCCTAGATGTAGCCCAGTGTAGATACAGAGATTAGAGAAAGCAGTAAATCAAGATGTGCTATAGCTAACCCCAGACATACAGAAATCATGAGTCATGCCCAGAATAACCCAGAGATCAGCTTTAAAACCGTGGGGTTTGAAAAGCATATGACAGATGTTATACTGCTTTTATTTTCGTGCCATTTTTTAACATTTCACATGCACTTTGATTGCATTCCAAGTAACCATACGGGTTAAAACTGTGATTATTTCTTTTTTTTTAACTAGATCTGTAAGAACCCTGTAATAACCTGACTGATGGGGCTAAGACTTTTACCAAAAAAAGCAGTATTAGCAGGGAAAACTTCAATACCATTGCAGAGGCCAGCACCAAATGCCCCCAAGCTCGCACTTAGTGGAGACTACGACAGTAACAGCATCACTTACTTGAAGTCAAAGTAAATATCCATGGAGAAGTCACTATATTACAGTTACCTCCCTGCAGCACAGCATCATCTAACATGTCAACAACTTGAAAAGAATCTTTCTCCTCCAGGCAGCCTTTACCCCTTTATCTAAAAATAGGCCTGGATGTTTCTGTGTCCCGGGCTTTTCAAGAAACACCAGCCTGGACTTCTTAACCTCCCTGTCCCAATTCTCCTGATAGTTTCAGTGACATAAATAAATCACATGCTTTTAACTCATGGCTCCACTGCTTGTTTTTTTTTTTTTCTGTCAGTTTTGTAGCTAAGCTATCACTAAGAAAGCTGAAACTTAAATAAATACCCATATAGTCACTATATCCACTGTTGCTGCTCCGCTGATGAAATCTGAATACAAGGAAAAGTTGGACAGCCCTTGAACTATTGCGGCACCACTACACTGAAATTAGATACAGCAACAGATTTGCTTCAGGCAGCCATAAAATAACTGGCATCCTGGCTGTTTGTGGTCTAGCACAGTGGGGCTTCAGCTTTAGCCACTCCAACCAAACAAGTCCCTTTCAAAAATTTCACATGTTTTTAAACAATGTCCAGCTCTCCCAGGCTCTGTGAAAAGTAGCAATCTAGGAGGTCCTCATTTTCTGTTTTCTTTTAAAAGTTGGAACACACCCCTGTATTTCCACCTCGACCACCTCTGCTTTTCTTGCATTTACTTTGCAGTGCTGCCTCGTCTGTTGGTCCCAGGGAAACTTCCTCTGCTAATGCTCCCGGGAATAGAAGAGATTTGTAGCCAAACTGGTAGTAAGACTGTGGTTGCATGCATGTTTGCAAAGTTTGTTTTGTAAAGATTTAATCTGTGGCAAAGTCACTGGATGGAAGTTTCTGCTACTCTGGGCTGTGGACAAATGCTTCGTCTGAAGTCTCCTTATCTCTGCCTGAAAATCCCGGCTCATTAGATTTTGCATTCCGAACTGACGTGATATGCATAAGGTGAATAATCAAAAGAAGAAGACACAAGAACAAGAAAAGTTTTCAAGCTTTTAAAATATTTCAGACTCCATAAATCTCTGTAAATACGCAGCCAAAAAAGACCTGTGTGGGGCTAAAAGAGAAAAGAGCTCATTCTGCCACGCCATCCTCTTCTCCCCATCCGCTCGCCCTGTAGGAGAGGACTTCTGTCCACATCTGGCAGAGAGAAAGACACAGCTGAAAGGAACCAAAAGCCAGACCCAATGCTTGTTTACTTTTCAGAAGCTGCTGAGCTGGGTCAGGATGATCTTCTAACAAAGGAAAAGCTGGAGGTACATCAGGAGCAGTGGGAAGTTTACAGCAGCCATGGCTGGAAACCTGGGCCACCAGCAGAAGTGCACATGTGCCCCACGTTAGTGGTTCCCCTGTCTGGGGAAAAGCTCCTTGCCTTGAGGCCCAGAGGCTAAAACCAAAAAGAAAACAAACAAACAAACAAACAAAAATAAAACACATCTAGAAATCTTCAGAGGACTTAATAGAGAAAGGGTTTTGGTGCTACAGGGAGTTTAAAGAAAGAAATAAAATAGTTGAAGTAAAAAAGACACTGCTAAAGTAACTTAGCTGAGCCTTTGTAAATGGGGAAAATTAAATACCTGGGAAGCAAGCAGTTTAGTTGAACTTTCTTAAATCTCTGCGTGAGAGCTTGAGCTAGTCTTTTATTAGTGATATCTCAAATGTGATCCTCCGCCTTTCAAATGTGGCATCTGAGTCACAACACAGCATTATTATATCTGTGAAGGTGCAGCTAGTATGCATGAACTGCAAACAGAGTTTCCAGCTGAGCACTGCTTTGTTCTCTAGCATGTTGTTCTTCATTTTTATACATTGTGATAGATAATGATGCAACACTCCAGTCTTTCAATAAATTTTGGATTAGCTTTTTTTTTCACGCTCAAATCTTTTTCTTGCTTATTTAAGTAAGACTTCCACTGCCAGCTTGCAATATCTATTAAAGGGAGTTCTGCTGCTTTGCAATGTGCTGCAAGCTAAGGGAAGCTATCAACTTCTTGTTTAGGTCAGGGTCAGCTCAGAAAACAACTTCCTCTCATCCTGCGTTTGATGCATTATGATGGTTCTTTCCACTGCTGCAGTTGCAAGGCTGTTTTAACCTCTCATGCAGCAGCACTGGTTATGTGTAAACATCCATCTGTATCCTTCCCCAGAAAGGAGATGGCATGGCATATCATCAATTAAGAGAGAGTAAGATCATGGTGAATTTCAGACACATAACTCATCTTTCTCTTTCTCATGTAGCACACCCTCTATTTCCAGAGATTCATCCCTTTGCCTGTGAACCACATCCTGCTGTTTTGCAACAGCATAATTCCTTTGACCTCAGCCTTATTGTAAAATAGAGTCCAATTTCATATTTCATAGTTTTCATGGAAAAATCCCCCAAATAATAATATGCATTTAAATACCTCTCTCGGTTTATCTCTCCTCCTAGGTATGTGCTCATTACATACTTATTACAATATCTGGTCATTTTTATTGGCTGTACATCCTTTGGAAGTTCTAGTTATACTCATATTCTGGCCTTCCTTGACTGTCCCACAGCTGAGGCACAATCCACCTTTGTCTATAAACAGCCCACCCTGCTACATTTGTCATCTGAGCCCTCAAAAATGTATTTTTTGTAAGATGGAAAAAAGTGAACAAGAATTGGTTCACCAATCTTTCAGGCCAAAGGTTGGGGCCCTGTTTTTTTCTATTGCAATGGCAACTTCAGTTTTTTTGGAGGGCACGGGCATCACAGCAACATAAACATTAAGGGATGATAAGGATACAATAGGAGAATAGAAAACCAACCACACATTGTAAGTTCTTCCCTCCACAACAAATATTCTCCAAACATCGTGAGAAAGATATTTTCCCACTGAAAGATTCCACAGGAAATAACAAAAACCATCAGCATTTTGACATGATGGTCTAATTGAACTGTTTTCTCTTTGTATGGGAATTTAATGAGTATTAAAACAATTTGGTTTGTTAGTCTGCTACAGATGACACCAAGGCCCTTTGCGACCAGCCCTCAGAGCAAATGCTTGCAAATGTTAAGGCAGCACAAGTGGTGTTACTTAAATGAAGGCATTCTAAAAAGACTCCTCAAACCACCCAAACCCCCACTCTAGGGATTACCTTGAATTCATTACACATGTTTTTATTTTCTTCCTTGAGCGGATTTCTGTGAACACTGAGAGGTCTCACACCCATTCCCACTAACTCCAGACTCTGACTGGCCATGTGTATGCCGGCAATCAGGCACAATGTTGCAGATCTGCTCTCAGTCCATGAAAGCTCAGGAGAGTACACAGAGAGAGTGGGGTTTTATTTTCAGAGCTGTGGAGCCTTTAGGCTGTGGCCACACTGCCCAGTGTCTTGTTGTAGGTCATGGTACTTCTGGATAACACTAGCTACCCTAAAACGCTTGCAGCACAGGGATCTGTCCATTGACGACTTCTGTGCAGCTAATGGAGGGATGCTGTATTTCTTTTCATGGGCAAATAAAAAAATATAGGAGCGCTGGAAAGCAGACAGGTAGTCCCATCACTTAGAAACCAGCATTAACACAAACCTCAGATGAAGTGAAAAATACACAGTCAAAATATAGACTACAGATACTGAAGTTTTAAAGATCAGTAAGAAGAAACAAAAGCATAATTTTATGTATCTATAGTCTATATCAGCTTCAGGAGACCTCAACCCTCTGCCGATGAAGCACTTACTTGAATTTAGAGCTTGTTTTTTGCACACTCTTCTCTGTGCCTTTAAAGAGATGAATCAGATACAGGGAACATTTAACTGCATTTAACTGCTGGTGTATTCTTCTCTAAATCTGTCCTTCCTATCCCTGAATGATCCATATATCACTAAAGGTATTAATTTTAACCTTTTGCTTCTGGCTAAAAACCTTTGTTTATCCATGAGGTTTATTCAAAAACCTTGGGGACATCTGGGGAAAGTCACCTCCTGCCCAAATTACGGCCTTCTGATTCAGAGGGAAACTGTGAAGCACCAAGAAGATCTCTGGGCACTGTCTCTGGAAAACATTTGCATTAAAAATAACCCTTTGCCACTGTCTTTTCTTACTCAGATGATTTCCACAGTGGTGTTAATACCCTCAGTCACTCAAACATGAATCGGGAGCTGCTTGATACAGCCCTGCAGCCTGGAGAAAAACCTACAGGTGTGGCCTCTGGATGCAAATGATTGAAACAGCAAAAAGGATCAAGCTTTGCAAACCACTGTTGCTCTTGGCAGAGTGCTCTAACACTCCAAGTTAGTTTTCTTTGTGTCCCCTGCTCCTGGCAATGAGGGCACTGAAACATTATGCTTTTCCCCAGCAGAGACCTCGATGCCATGGCTGGTGTGCATGAAGCTCAGTCCTGCAGTGAAACCTCTGTGCGGCCTCTTCATACTGACATAGTATGATGTGCTAGTATTTATTCATCAAAAGTATTGATACTCAAGGCAAGATGTTGGTAGAAATACTTTTGGTTAAAGGTAGAGGATGTCTTTAGCCAAGCTATTCATCATTTTAGAGTCCTGCTGTTTAATCAATAAGATTTTATTAACAGAACAAACCTTCAGCAACTACTGAAGCCAAAGCCAGCTCGCAACCAAGCACCATAGCCAAACATGGCAGCAGCAGTACAGTTACAAGCTCCTACATGTGTATCATAATTTATGGCTATGTGCAAAATACTTAGCAAGAAAATTGTTATATTGAAAGCAAAGAGGTGGAGAGATGCAAGGAAGGATGAAAGTGTGGAGCCAGCAGTTAGGTGAGCTGTTCCCTGACCCTTCTTATGCAGCAGAATATTCACACTTACACAGAAATGGTATGAGTAGCACTGCCTTGGCTTGGATGTACATGGATTTTTGTGGCTGACTTACTTCACTGTCACCCAGTTACAACTTCAGTAAAGCATTAAAGACAATGAACTGCATTTTGAAAATAAGCATAAACAGTGTCGCAAACTGAAACCTCAGAAAACACTGCCAGAAAGGATGTGGTAAACATCTGTCAGCTTGCATCCTTTTAAAAAAATACCCTGGGGAAGTACATTTCATTACTGACTATGCATAACTACCGCAAGCTTAACCTTTTCATTGAGTAATTGAGTATCCTTCATATTCTAAACCAGATGAATGGTTTGTGAGAGCTGTTAGGGAGATTAGACTGCTTGTAAATAATCCTGGCATCCATCTATTCTAGAAAAAGGAACTCCATCAATGAAGGAAGATCACTCCAGAGGGACCAGTTTCAGAGCAGCGGTTTATGTAGTCACAGTTGTTCCAGGGATGTTGAATCATTCAAGAAAAAAATTAGGTGCTAATGACTAAGAGTTACACCTTAAATTTATTTCAGAACATTTTGGAGCAACCTAGTCTTTTCTATCTTACAATATGACTCATTGCATTAAAAAAAAAAAAAGGGAAAGCCATTAAAATCAGTAATTAAGCATTGTTTCACAGACACTATTAAGTATACCTACGAAAAATGATTAAGATTGTTTGGATTTCTATTAAGCATTATGTAAGCTGAAAACTTCCTGTCTATATAAAGCATTATTGTTTGAATTGTAACACTCCCATAATGTACTTTACCTGAAATTACATACATACATATATATATATATACTCTCCATCTTGACAAAACGTTATCTTTGTCTTTGAAAACTGAATGAGGCTATATGCCAAGAGGACAGAGGTACATACAACTATGTGTTTGCAAATCTCAGAAGGGTAGCGGTGTCCTGGCAACCCTATTTGCTTTGCAACCAGCCTGTTTCTAAAAATCTCCTATACTACTGTCAGATGAAGTGGTCATTAGTGAGAAGCAGGAGAGGAAGCCACTGCCCAGCACCTAAACTAGAGTTTGTATTTTGTGTAATTTAGGTTAGGATTTTCAATACCTGAGAGAAACACATTTTTTAGTTTTTAGACCAAAGGAAAAAGGAAGTGGTATTATGACCTAGCTAATTTTTCTACAGTTAACTGAGGTGCCTAAGGTAGAGGCATCTTCAACTGAGATTGCCCAACCATGATTGGTAGAGAGAGAAGCCCTACTAGGAAGCTTGTTGACCAGCTCTCGGTACAGGGATGTGTGCATACATGTGGATGTGTGCATGTGTCCCCCAAAAGGCTGCCCTCCCAGAACAACCACCTCAGCTAAGTTCCTGCTGTGGCAGGGCACACATTCAGCAATGAGTTATCAGAGTCTTCCCTGAGACAACAGGGTCCAGAATTACATGAAGAGAAGTGCTAGATTTGTATTTATGTACTTGGTAGTTCCTAAGAATCTGCAGAAGGATGCAGAAGTAGTTTATAAATCTGTATTTATTCCTCTACAAGCCTAAAATGCTAGGACCTCTTTTCATACCACATGAACATTCACAGCCCTGATGTATGGCTGCAAATTCCATGAGGTCAAAGAGTCTTGAGACAAAAATTTACCCCAATGACTGGATGCATATTGCAAGTAGCCAAAGTCTTTTACTTCAGTCTTGCTCTTAGAAACTGCAGCATGATGAAAGATGAGCCTTGTTTCTCCAATCATTCTGGCCTAACCAGTTAGTTATTTCTGTGAAATCATGGCCAGAAGTACAAGATTTGATTCTTCTCAAAATCAGCAATCAAAACCTAATCATTAGGTTGCATCTTTCTGTGCTATTCCCAGTGAGCCTTTGACTAACACGATTGCTCAAGGAGAATTAGAAGTGGCTGGATGCTGTGCCCAACCAGTTAGCCAAAATACTATGACTAGAAGTAGGAGCTAGAATAGATATGGTAGAAAGCTTCTATGGTCTTGCCTTTGCAAGATACTGCTAGAATGTGCTAGATAACTCCACTCTATCAAGTGATATGTTACCTCCGTGTCAAGTGACCATGAATAGTTGTCATGCAGCAGGACAATTACTGTTTTACTACCTATTCACTATATTTTCACAAAACCTCCTTGTACTTTCTGCAAAGTAAGTAAGATGATAACAGAGATCCTGCGCTAATAATTCAATTATTGTGTTTAGGGGTTTTGGTTGGTTGTTTGGTTGGTTGGTTTGGCTTGGTTTGGTTTGGTTTTTGTCCTGCAAAAGCAATCTGCCTCAATATTTCTAAGTCTCAAAAGCTTCCCTTCTTCCTGGAAAACTGTCTGCTGGAGACCTGAGCAGCAACTTTTCTGGATAAAAACCTATTTGTGGCTGGTTTTCCCTGCAAATCCTGCACCTATGCATTGAGGATCAAGGCTGGTTATCCATCCCACTCCCTCATATGCTCTCCATGGCCCCAGAGGTAAAGCCACAGAGTACCCCTGATGGGTACCCTCTACATCTTCTCCCTTGAGCAAAAGGACACCTGCTGTCAATTGTTGAAATACGGCCTCTATAGGTGGGCAGTAGAACAAATTCTCTCTGAACTGCTGGAACTCATGAGTCAGTTTATCTGCCAGTTTCTTCACAGCTGCAATGATGGAGGAAGGCATACTCTCTTCATATTCCCAGAGCTGCCAACTCACGTCACCCACTGCTGGTGGTGCATCACCTTTCCAAAAAAATGTTTCCAAGGGGTCGGCACGTGCTGTTGGTGCACTCTGCATACATTTCCTCCACAAAGGTCATTGATAGAAGAGGTTGTCTGGGTCTGCGGGGAGCTGCACATTGTCCGGGTCAAAATACTTCATTTCTCTCTCATATTTTGTTTCTGTCAAGTATTCTTGCAAGTATTGAATACCTTTCTCTATTGCAGTCCATTTGCTTGAGTTACAAAAAGTATCATCTTTATAGGAATATCTTTCCCTCACACTTGATAAAAGCCTCCTCCAGAGACTAAGGACTAGCGTCTTTTTTCCCTTTCTTTTTTCCTATGCTTGGTTCCTATCCCAGCTTCCTGGCTTCCTTATCCTCTAACTCCACATTGTTGTCTCCATTGTGCCAGCACTGGAGCAGCTAGGCAGCAAAATGCTCACACGGATGATGGCTGAAATTTTTTCTTGGCTCCTGTAGCTCACTCAGAGAAAGGGGTTGAGTGATTGTCTCTTCTGTCCCCTCTTCCAGTTCCAGTGATAACCTTGATGATGGCCCCGAAAATCACCCCAGTGATGGTTCTGCTTCTTCATCCTCTTTTCTCTCCCTATCCTCCTTGTCTGTTTTTGCTACAGCTTTTTTACCAGGTGACTTTCATGTACTTTTCTTCTGCTTTGCTGCAGGGGCCTCTGACAGGATTGTGTTTCAGCGGTTTCAGTGGCAGTGCCTGTCGCTGGCGTTGGAGCAGCTTCAGTGTCTGCCATGGTGGTGGCAGCAGCTGCAGGGCCTGTTGTCATCTCATTGCCAGACTCAGAGGTCTGGTTTGTTAGCCTGCTACAGAGGACACCAAGGCCCTTCGTGACCAGCCCTCAGAGCAAATGCTTGCAAATGTTAAGGCCACTGAAGCCACTGAGCTGTATTGAACATGGGTCAACAGGCCTGGCCAGGCCCCAACACTTTGCGGTGGTTTGGGTCCTCTCTGGAGTGCCAGCACACTTTTAAAAGAAATATTTCACTAGTTTTTCTGGATTCTGCATTTGTTCAGGGGTGAGGCGCAAACACATTGGAGGTGTCCACTGTCCCAGGCAGTTGCTCAAACAAACAGCTGTTACAGCAGCTCAAACAAACCCACACCCCTTGCCACTCCGAAGTATCCAACCTTTGGGCAGATCTCTGGGTAATAGTCTGAATTAATTGTCTGACTTTAAACAAGATCTGAACCATATACAATAACATGCTGGCTCCTAACAAAAGGACCAGGTTGGTTTCAAGGGTAGTCAAAGGATATTCAAAATCTTTAAAATTCTCAACTACTGTAATCAGCCTGGGGAACACAAAAAGAGAAAAGTAGGGGAAAAAAGATAGGGAGGTATCTCCATCACAGACTGTTCCTCTGAGAAGAAAAACACAAAGATGTGATTATTAATCATACCCAGTAGATGACTCCCAAAATATAGACAGTGCCTGCGATACTGAATACAGACACCAGATTGGTGTCCTGACCAGAGAAAGTGTCACATCATAAGCCCATTCTATGAAATACCACAGAGAGCACAAACTGCAAGTAAGGTATTACTGGTATAAGAGAGACAAAACAAATATAGGAGCAAATATGTCTGCATTGTAACTCACAACCGCTAAACCAATACAACGAATGCTTACAACAACTTTCTTTTAACACACTGGTCAGATCTGTTGTTAGTTCAACCCCTTGTGTTCAATATCGGGCATCAAAAAGGATTGTTGTGGTTCAATCCCAGCTGGAAGAGAAAGCACCACACAGCCACTCACCTAAACTCTCTCTCTACTCACCTCCCACTCCGGCAGAAGGGAAGGAGAATCAAAGTAAAACTTGTAGGTCGAGATAAGAACAGTTTAATGATGAAAAATAAAGTAAAATACAATACTAATGGTAAATGATAATAATAATGACAATTAAAAGGAAACAAAGAAGTAGTGCACAATGCAATGGCTCACCACCTGTTGACCAATGCCGAGCGCCCTCACCCTGAACCCAGACAGACCCCCTTCCCCATAAACCGCCCCAGTTTATATACTGGCAAGAAGTTCTGTGCTGTGGAACATCCCTTTGGTCGGTTGGGGTCACCTGTCCCAGCTAGGCTCTCTCAAAGGTTTTCTTGCATCCCGCCTCACTGGCAGAGCATAAGAGAAGAAAAAAGTCCTTGACTCAGGATAAACACGACCTGACAAAAACCAAAACGTCAGTGTGTTATCAGCACTATTCCCCTTCTGAATACAAAACACAGCAATGTAACAGCTGCTGAGCAAAAATTAACTCTATGCTAGCTGGAAACAGGACAATGAGATAGGAAAGACTTCAGAATGGCATGGCCTTGTGCTAGTGCAAACATATTCCAGGGATAATAGCACCTGAACATTGCAGCTCCACTGCACTCCCAGGGCTGGAAGGCTGCAGTTGCATGTGTAGCTGCCTTAGACCACATTAATTGCATTTTTTCCCAGTGGAAATCGCAAAACAGAAGGAAGGAAGTCTCCTGGGGGCTTCATTTATGTGTGAGCCAGGTCAGCTTACAGGAATATGAAAGGAAATTCTTCTTGCCAGGACTCCATGAACAGAGCCATTGGGATTTCCTGTTAAATATTTGCTTGTTAGCCATGAAGCACACTCCATATGGTATTTATGGAACATTAGGAATTTGTACTCCTTCTCAATACTCCTCCCACTATCTCCTGTCACTCGAAGACCTTTTGAGAGTTACTCCAATCTGTCTGTGTCAAGAGTTGACTACAGGACAATGAGTGAACCTGTAACAACTGTGGTTCATGCTGAAGTCAAATTCCTTAAATATTCATTTCAGGCAGCTCACCAGGAATCAAGAGACTCAGTTTTAATTGCATTCTGCCTGAAATTTATTACCAGTTGGCACCTCAGATTGTCTTTTTACTGTGTGGCTCCAAAGTAATCATACTCTGCTCACCCACTGCAAGAGCAAAATTTATTTCTCAAAAATATAACAAAGGTATTTCACAACCTGAAAACTTGCATGTCAAAGAAACTGACAAAATCTGTTGTACTTTCTCCTCACAGCCTCATGACTGCTGATTTTTATCTCCTTTTATGCTTTAAGCTGTTTAAAATTGGTGATCAAACAGCTCCTGATAAAGAAAAATGAATATAAATCCTGCTTCAGACAAGACTTCTCCCTGTGCCAAGGATCACAGCAATGAGCAACATGGTAATATTGCATGTCCACACAGGCTTCTCTCACAGGCTGCCTTTGGTCTGTGCTAGTTGTACGCAGAATTAAAGAGAGATTAGTACAAAGCAGAGAACTTGAAAGTGAGCCTTAACACAGATTTGCTTGGCTGAGTGCTTTTTGCCTATCACACCCTTTACGTGGGGTTATGCTGTCAGATTTGATACCTGTTGGACCGTGTCTGAAGATGCCTCCGGCTCCCCCAGCACAATGAGGCATGGAGGGCTGGGCTGGCAGCCCCTTCAGAGCCAGCCCTGTCTACATCCTCTCAAGGTGGCCAAGAAAGTTGCCCCAGCCATGTTGCTGCTATGTTATTCCACCTCAAAAATCCCAGGGTTACACTTCAGCACTTCCTCTCCACAATCCCAGCAGGATACAATGAACCCAAGAAGGAAAAATCTTCCCTCTCCCACAGCAGTGTGCAGTGGTCCCTGCAAGGGCACTGTGCCAGGCCACCAGTTGTGCTGCTCTTAATCCTAGTTATTTTTACAGCATTTCTTGTAATTGTCAAAGATGCATTAGATGTTTAACCTTGATTGCGGCAGTTTGATGTTGTTTGTTCAAAAGCTGCACTACGAGAGCTGAGGTAAATCAATTTTTTGCATCACATTGTAATGAAAACTTCTGCCATACCACCTTAGCCAACTTGCACACCAAAACATTGGTCATTTTTAAAATAAAACTAAAAAGGCTCAGTGGAACTGCCTGTGCTTTTATTTTCAACACAACAGGAACCTAACTTTTATGTAGGAAATCACAAAGAGAAAATAAAATAAGTCACAAATACAAACAACTTGGCACCTTTCCACAGTTCAACACAATTTACAAAATACTTTGAGTGAATAAAGCATTAGTTTGTGAAACATCAGCTAATTTTGTTCTCAGATTGACAATTAAACAGGAACCACCTCTGATTCACTGTAGACAAGGAGTAATTTAAACAAACTTTATAGTTAAGGCTTATTTAGACTTTGTTGCCTGATCAGTCTGAGGTGTTCTACATAAAAATGTGTTTTGCAAACTATGGCAAGCAGCAGTCTCAACAGGCAGATATTTCTAAACAGCACGGAACCCAAGCAGAGACATTTGTCCATCTTCCCAAATCACATTTATTTCTTCTTTACTCTTTACTGTGGGAATTACCAGTTCCTTTCCCCCCTCTGAGTGCCCAGTAAAACAATTTCATAATCCGCAGAAATTAAATACAAGTACTCTGCCCTAGAAGAAATGAAAGAATTTCAATGCCATAGGTGTTTCTGAGCACAAGTCTTCCACTTGCAACCAAAAGAGCAGTTCAGACCTTTCATAGTTTCCAGTGTCATGGACCATTTAGGATGTCTAACCCTAGGACATAAACATAACATAAACATAAACATAACATAAGCATTAGGACATCTTTCAAGGCAATCAAACAGACTTGAAAATACGAAGAGGTAATTATATTTTCAGTACATTAATACATGTTTCTCAGCAAAGCGTACCCATATGTTTTGTATCAATATGCTGGGACGCACTACTCAGTAATTCCCACTGCAAAAATCTCTTAAGGCCCTGGAGTGAAAGAACAGTTCTATTACACAGAAAAGGAGAAATGCATACACCTAGTCCCACAGAACCATGGCAGTGACTACTCACACCCAACCAGTTTATTGCTAATTATAACCAGAGGTGGCAAGTTTCCAGACAATGACTGCATTTTACTTCACAGGAAGTTGGGCTCCTGTGAAGGTGTCTGATGTAGCAGTGCTGGAAGAAGTTCTGCACATCACCAATAACATGGTCTTTGACTCCCAGAAACCAACCTGTTCCTGCTCACTGTGACAGGTCTTTGGCTTCATTCTGCCTCAGATGCTATTTCTTTTCAGTCAAACACAGAAGAATTTCTTCAGGAAGAATTTCTTCAGGAAAGGCCTGGAAGAATTTTCTCTTTGGTTTCAAGTTCCTTTATCAGGCCACTCATATCAGACTAGTACTGAAGGATCCTAAAGGATCCATTTGCCTTTGTGCTGCTTTCTTAATGAAAGATTAATGAATGACTGTGATAAAGAAGATACTCCACAGACAGTGGAAAAGATAAGCAACACAAAAATCAAGGAAAAGCAGAACACAAGAGTTAAGAATGTACGCTACAGAAAAGCAACAAGACCCCAACACCCTTCAAGAGACATTTTCTACCAACAAGTCCTTCTGAGCTTGTCTCTGAGACAATATGCTAATGAAAACTCCTGTTGCTTTGCCACACACACATCTCCCTCCTGCAGTTCTCCACAGTTCATCCATTAAAGTAGCCACTCTCACTCAAGTCATCCAGCCCCTGTATATTTATAGAACTTCTGCTATTAATTCACTCCTTTTGTGGGTGATCTCCTGAGATATGCTTCCCCCTACATCCTGTGATTATTCATGACAGCTAAAAATAGTCAGCCGAGTGGGTCGGCACAGCCCTTCCCCCTCTGTGAAACAGATCTAATCTACACAAATACTCTGGTCCTCATTTTCTGAGTGCGGACCTCTTCACTGCTGTAAGAAGACACTTGAAGAGGATATTGCTGAGACCACAGTATTTGATGAAATAAAATTAGTGAGTATTTCTCCAGCTCTCCTGGGGAAGAGAAAGAGAAGGACTAGAGCCTTGTGTAAGAAGTACAGGCAGATGCTTTATCTTTGCAGCCTCATGTGACCCACAGCATAGTGTTTGTGAGGAAGTTTCTCAGCTCTCTTATCTCTAACAAGGGGCCACATGGCTATACCTGGAATCATGTCACTTTCCACAACAACTATTAAGACACTGTGCCATTTCTTTCCCTTCTGTGCCAGAGAATCATGCCCAGTTCTCCACTCTTGGAAGAATTCATACCAAACGAACTATTTTAAGCCACAATATTTTAAGCTGGCCATACATTAGGGGACCGTAATTGATAGAACAATAACCAAGGTTCAACAGAAAACTCACCAAACGAGCCTGTAAAAATATCAGCCGCTTTTAGCACGACCATTAGTTAGTGCAGGACAGCAAATACAGACCCCAGAAATCCTCCAGAATGAAACCACATCTGTCTTCAGAGCTTATAGTGGTAGGTAGCTCCCTCACCTCATATGCCTCTGGTATCTGTTATTACAGTCCACCTTCTTATCATATGTATATCTCTTGAAGACTGCAAGAATATGCTGAAAATCTCCTTAGAGCAAGAGACACAAGGTCCATCAGATTCAATTCCAAAACAAGCAACATAATTTTTCATTTTTTCTCTTTAAATGGCTGAGGAAGAAAAAACTTCAGCAAAACCCCCTACATAAATAATTTCAAGTGAAAAAAATTATACAAAGGTCCAGCTCTGTCTGGAACTTTAAAAGAATACTTAGAAATTATTCACATAGAAAGCTTCTGCTTACGGAGATCTTAAGAACCCACTCTCAGGTAACACACAAACTACTGTCTAGTGACACAACAGTTGGTATTTTCAGATTCATCTGAAGGCAACCCACTGACTAAACACAGCGAAAGGAAACCAAGAGAAGAATGTAAAAGCTACGAGACATACATACAGAAATTCAGTAACACAGCTATTTTCACTAAGACTACAAAATCAACACTTGTCAATATATAAATACAAAGCAGATTTTGAAATCATCAAACAGCACTCAAAATAATGCAATATTTTTTTCCAAAGCTCATCTGTAAGCTGTTGTATGCCTACATTATGGATTAAATTTCTTGGAAGAAAATACAATGGTATTTCTACTTGCCCAGAGTCCTTGGAAATTTGCTATGTGTCAAAGGAAGGTATCCCAAAGCGTGTCAGACCTTTTTCAGCTTTTTCTACATCTTTCCCTGCTCTTCAAAATCCTGATTCACAGGACATCCAGGTAATGCCACTTACAAAATATCATTTCTGCATAAGTAGGTTTCAAAGCGCTAGGTACTGAAGTCAGATAGTGTGGGCCTCAGTCAACAGGAAAATGTCGATCAGTTTCAGTGCCTTCAGACTGAAGTTTCGACGAGCCATTCAGAGCTGGAATGCATCATTTCTGGACCATAATCAAATTAATAGCTGAGAATAAGAACACTTCTTTTGCTGTTTCATAAAGTGACTGAGGAAATTAAGTGAAAGTTGTACATTGATTTAAAAGTGCAAATCTGACAGAATTAATTCCTTATACAAATCTCCAAAGTCTGAAAATAAACAGGAATGCTGCAAATTATTTTTCTCCACAGCCACTATCGTGTGTTACTTCTTTGTCTTCCAGCACAAGGACGGCTCTGTCCAGAGGCAGCATGAGACAATGACCTATAAGAAAAGGAATGGCTATAAACCAGCATTTACAAGGAAAAGGTGATTGATACGGACACAAGGATTAGCCACACAGCCACTGACTCCTATGCGCAGTGTAAGCGTACACGGGCATGTACAGTTTCCATCAAAATTAATAGTGGCAAGGTGCTTTAAATGAAAACAGAATGCAGTCATTCATTTACTGATCTCTCTCTTTGTGTCTGGTACAGACAGCCTGTGCCCTTGTAGCCTGAAATACCATGTTGCTGTTAGATAAAGTATCATGTTGCAGATCGCCTGATATGCTTTTAGCAGAACAATATTTTTGATGTGCACGCAGCCCAAATGACAACTCTGTGTGTTGACATCCACTCCTAGACACACTGGTCTCTGACTACAAAATTTGTGCTGGTCCAGGTCCCACTGACTTTGGGAGTATTGTAACATCAAACCCCTCAATTTTTTTGTAATGACAGCTTATTCATTAGCTACTGAAAATGAATCCTAAAATATAAAGATACACATAAAAGTGATATACTAGTAGTAGTAATTCGATGCAGAAACTGATTTTTGTCAATGAAATAGAAAAATAAGATTATAATAGAAAAATAATTCTTATAAGTGTATATCTGTACTTTTTGAAAAACAATTGCCACAAACATCAAACAGCTCTCAGAATGAGACGTAAACAGTTTATTACATCTTTATTTCATTACGTATAACTTACTCAGTTTTCTTTAGAAGACTACTATTCTTTGTAGGAAACGAAAGCGTCAGCAAGATTTACAGGCCTTTATGCAACTCCAGGGAAAACTGAAGAAAATACAGAGAAATATGACAGATTTTGAATTTAATTTCATGTTGAGCTATGGATTCTGCTTTCTGGTCTTCCCTGACTAACTCGAGCTCCTGAGGCTTTCAGCTGCTTGGGGCTGAGGTGTAAATGTGCAAGCAGTCCTCCACCTCGGGGTCATTCCGTTTCCTATGCCATTCCACTTCCTATGCTGCCTATCCCAGCAGGGTGGGTGGAGGGGGTGTCTAAACAAGGTAGAGATCTGAAACTGCAGGCAGCAGAAAGCCGTGGATGCTGAGACACATACTTATATCTTTTACAATAACACATTATAGCAGTTTACAGCAATGATGGACCTGCTGCTGTGAGGGTGTTTACCTCCCCTGCTCATTTCCCTCCCCAGTACATGCACAGTTACCCAGTAACAACTGGAACGATGCCACTGGTAACTATTCTGTGTCTGTACACTCTACATGACCATCAGCACAGATGGAAATGAAGGATCTGTGTTCCAGAACCAGAGAGCTCTGTATTTAAGCTAAATAAGGCTTTGATTATGCCTTTTCTTCCCAGGCTTGCCAATGGGTGGGGCAGAAATAACACTATTCCAAAAACATCCCAGAAAATAACGTGCCCTGGAGACACACATTCCTACTCTTCTCTGGAGGTGGGAGAAATTATTACGAGCAACGCTTCTCCTCAGGCCATAGATCCACCACCTCAGATATCAGGTGCCCCATGAACTGCATCTAGTTCCACATCTATTTACCTTCAGCTCTGCCAAAGACTCTGGAGACAAGCTTTGATAGACACCATCCTACAGCAAGTTGTTCCTGCTCCAGCCAACACCTGGGAGCCTATGAGCTGTAGCACTAAACAAACAAGAATCTAATTTTTGATACCACTGATGTTTTAAATATTGCTGTCCTTAGAAGACTTTTAAGAGTAGCAATGAGCAGAAAAGACATATGAAAGAAGCAGGCAGAATGCATGGAGAGTTTGAATATTGGCAAAAGAAGATTGGTGTCAGAGATTTCAAGCCTAAGAGAAGAAAGTAGAGCTACAGAAATATGTAGGAATATAGGAATACTTAGTATGGGAAATTAAATAGGAAAAAAGGATTCAGTAGCTGGAGAACCTGACATTCTGAGAAAGGTAAGGCATGTAAAAAGGCAAAGTGTGCACAAAGGAGAAGATACGGATAAAGAGGAGCCTTAAGAGACAGGAATAACACAAGGACCTTTAATATCAATGGGGATATTTATGTTGTGTTGGCATAAAAGGGCCAATATTTCATCTTATGTGTACATTGCCATCCAGAAAATGGCTTAGTGTAAAGGAAGTAAATAAAATAAGTTACTTAAGTGTCTAGCACGAAGTAAGGACATGAGCCTGAGTTACAACCCTGAGAATCCCACAGACAGGATTAGGTAGTAGGTATGGTGCAAGTATTAGGTACTACAGAGGATATCGCCAAGAATATCACCAAGAATAAGCAGCAGAGCCAGCCACAGAGGAGTGTCCCACACCAAAGGAGCAATAAGGCTACTGGTGTCTGGCTGGCAGTGTGGGTGTTACCACACAACACTGCCTTACACCACGCAGACACTCTCAACAGGAAACGTGAAAAACACCTTCCAAACTTTGAAACAACTTGCCACTATTTTATGTGCAGGGATGGATGGCATCATGTGGATACGTGTGAAAGCATCTGGCAGGCTCACTCACCTTCAGGTCTTCCACCAGCAATCCTACTCCACTCAGCGACACAATCCTCAGTCTCGCCTGCAAGCCATATTGCCATCTGGGCATTATTTACACAGACCCTTACTGTGACACTTCAGCCACCGTGTTCCGTGAAACAGCAACAAACATGCCATCCATTAGCTCCTAAAAAGCTCTTAAAGTCTGATTGACAGCAGTGGCACGCAGTGCTTCTGGGGAACTTCTTGTTTCAGCAAGTAATAACACTTCTTAAGGAATGCTATGTGGTATGGGAGGAATTTATCTCCTGTGTAAAGGGAAACAGATGTCAAAGACAGCAGTGCATAAGAACATTAAGAGGCTGCTGTGACTGGTCTAGGGTTCTTTTCTGAACAGTGCTTATTTCCTACTTTTCTAATAATGTTGGGTCATTATTAAAAATATGCTGGATTTATAACATTTTTGAGCACTCTCAGCCCCTTTTAGCCCTGGTAATTTCTCAGAATTTCTCAATGGCTTTCAAAATCAGGTCTATTATCTTTTTTAGAATGTTTGTTCTTTGCCTACTCACTTCCACTTCTCTCTTCTTTCTTCATAATCATTCTCAGTACATACATTTCTCGTGGCAGACACAGCTAGAATTCCAGTGCCTAGAATGAAATGCCTTTACACTCAGACTGGGTACAGATTTTAGCCTAGCATGCTGCTAATACAAACAGTGGCTTCTGTTTGAAGCTCTGTTTGAAGTGCTGTGTTCCTCAGTGGCTGTGTCGCATGGCCACTGTGGAAGAGGTAAACGGGCTTATGAGGGAATATGTGTTTCCTAGGAGTTTCTGGTCTTCCCAAGCAGGTTTTAGGGGTGGTGTAAGTATCCTTAATCCAGGTTGCCTGCAGACAGATACGCTACAATGCTCTGCAGACATAGAGACCTTTAAAGGCCTCTTTCTTTCCATCCCTCTATTACCTGGATAACTTAGGTCTAGTCTAGGAATCTATTTATTTGTGCTGTTAAGGGAATACATGTTAGGTTTCCACAGCTTACTTCCAGATGTCCCACTATGAGTCTCCTGCTTGGCTCCCGATGTGTCTTGTCAGCAGTGACTTGTCCAAGCTGGTGATTGCCAAGATGTAATTGGCCAAACAGTCCCTCCACACTGCAAGTGAGCCTCAAAGACAACTTGAATTGAATCTTCGAAAATAAGCTTCAAGAGAATTCGGAGACATTTAGAGGGAAGGTAACTCACTAACTGAATAAACTTGATCTGGGCACCACTGTGCTGTTTTAAAGCATGGCATACTTCAGAATTCTGACTCACAAATGCTCATGGGCTCAGCAGAGGTGATTCATTGTCAGGGGCCTGGGGGCACTAATCATTGCAGGGGTGTATCTCCAGCCCCATCACCTGCTGTTCCCTGTCTGTACCAAGGGTGGCCATGACCCCATAACCAGCCCTTGCTATGCCCCTTGTGCTGACCCATAGATGAGGGCCTGGCCATGTGAGGTGGCCCCTCTCCAGGCTCCAAGATATTAAAGACATTAAAATTATAGCTTATCGTATCTGCCTGAGGTATGGTATGCCTTTCAGAAGAGACAGCAATGCTGATGTTAAACCCACTTGAACCCACAGTGCTCTGCAGCCCAGAGTACAACACGGTGGCCAATGGTTTAAAAGAAAAAGACCAAGTCATAGATTGTTTTTACGGAGGTAGTAACAACTTACAGCAAAATGGTTGATAAGATAACAGGGCAGCAATACCTTCAACTTATCTCAAAAGGGCAAGAAAATCATGCCCCACTGTTAATTATGACAGTTAAATACAGCATATCAAGCATTGCAGTGAAACAAAGTACAATCTTCCAACATTACAAAGCATTGTATCAGTACAAACTCAGGGGAAAACCTTCTTGCTTTGTGCTTTTTTGCTGTCCCAAAAGAGGTTCATTTTCAGCAAGATGTCCCAAGAACCTAGCTGCTGTAAATTTTTTTTTCTGGCTCTTTTTTTGGCCTGTCCCAGGGCTTCAAGACTCCTAAATAGTTGCATCCTTCCAAGAAGGACTTGAGTGTTTTGGTGAACAAGAAGCTCAATATGCCTCGGCACTACATGCTTGCAGCCCGGAAAGCCACCCTGGGCTCATCCAAAGCAGTGTGGGCAGCAGGGCAAGGGGGAGATTCTGCCCCTCTGCTCTGCTCTGGTGAGACCCCACCTGGAACACTGCATCCAGCTCTGGGGTCCCCAACAAAAGAAAGATGTGGACCTGTTGGAGAGAGTCCAGAGGGCGGCCACGAAGATGGTCTGAGGCCTGGATCAGGCCCTCTCCTACAAGTACAAGGTGCAAGATTTGGGATTATTCAGCCTGGAGAAGACTTCAGGGTGACCTAATTGTGGCCTTCCATTACTTGCAAGGGACCAACAAGAAAGCTGGAGAGGGACTTTTTACAAGGGCATGAAGAGATAGGATGAGGAGGAATGGCTTTAAACTGAAAGACAGTAGATTTACACTACATATCAGGAAGAAATTCCTTACTTGGAGGTGAGGGGCTGGCACAAGTTGCCCAGAGAAGCTGTGGATTCTCCATCCCCAGAAGTATTCAAGCCCAGGCTGGATGCAGCTTTGAGTGACCTGCCTCCTGGAAGATGTCCCTATCTATGGCCGTGGAGGTGAAACTAGGTGATATTTAAGGTTCAACCCAAACCATCATATGATTCTATCTCCATCTTCCTTTGATAACATATGCTTAGCCTCTGCTTGATTAACTTTCTTATTAACTAAAATCTGGTAAATTCTATTCAAAACCCTCAAATTAATTTTGATCTTTAGTCATACAGTAGTCCTTGGCTAGTTTAGAAGGACTTCAATCAGATCACCTATAGTTTGTAATTTTTCTCTTCACTCTTTCTTGCCACTTTTGCTGAGAGTTGAGTTTTTCCATTCTTTGTGCTCATTCTTTCGGTTCCACTAAAAGATAAAAAATAATAAAAAAGGGCCAGTCTGCTCCAAAGGGCATGCGCACATTCCCATCATGTGATGCCGTGTCAGGGAAGCATAGCACTCCTCCAGGGATGTTGTGTATCCAGCTATGCTCATGGATTTGGCAGTGAGCACCACGCCTCAGCCATGATCTGCCTACCCTTTGCAGGGGTGTGGGAATGCCCATCACCAGGACTGGGTCTCATGGAGGCAGCCTAGGAAGCAGGAGCTCTGCAGGACCTGTGGGTGATGGGTGATGCTGCAGCAGTGGCATTCACATGAGCTGGCCCAGGTCACCCTGGTACCCAGAGGCTCAGGACACAGGAGGAGACTACAACTACTGGGGAAGGATGGGAATAACACGCAGAAAAGAAAGGAGGGACAAGCCTTCAGACAGTGATGTAGTCTTCACGTCTGAAGTGTTGAGCAGCAGGATGCAGACAGGGAAACCCAAGGAGCTGTTTGACTGAACTCATTTCCTTCTCCTTTCTCTGCATTTCACTTTTTACATCATGTCTGGCTGGAAGTGCTAAGATAACAGCTATCTTTCCTTTAACATGTGCAATCTGCGCAGTGCTGGACATCGAGCTGAGTCAGTCTTAATGTTAACAATAACAATAACTATCTGGCCATGCTCTGAGCATCTGCCCCTTTATCCCTAGAGGAGGAGTCAGTTGCAGAGGCAGAGTTCAGCTTAGCTAAGCACATGATTCCAGATGTGAATATAAAACTTGCAACTGAAATATGTCCTATGAGCATGTATTTACTTACGCATGTGCCACGGTACACAAGTGCACCAGGAGGTGAGAAAAGTCACAGTTTTTGAAGTCATAGTTTTTGAATATCCTCTGCTTATATTTTACAATTATTGACAGATTTCTTCTCTGATGTAGTATCCAAATGTATTTCAATCATTGCAGATTATTATTTAAAAGCACTCCAAATAAATGTTCTCCCAATTTGGTTTTATTTTTTTATATTCAATTAAAATATTAATTAAACTTATTTATCTTCTAATGATTTCTAATTTAAACAGTATTACATTTAATATTGTCTTAACACTGAGCTGGAGTCACAGAAATAAGGACAAAAATGGTGTTACAAAAAAAATGTATGCAGTACTTCATCTTCTAGATGGAATAATGCATAATACATCAGTTAATATTAAGATGATAGCTCAGCAGCAGTAGAAAAGTACAGAGCTAAGTTATGCTATCACAAAATCAGATAAATACCATACTGTTTTGAATTGTAATTTTAAAATTGCCTTGCTGGTGTTTAACTTTCATATCAAAACAATCAAAATAAGGTATTGATTTTCCAGATGATGAAGCATTACTTCAGGAACTTCAGGCAAGTAAATCAATGACAGACTTGTAAGCATTGGATGAATGTCAGTATGAAGAAATTATAACTAATGCATTAATAAAATGTTGCAGGATCTTGACAGACAGATATTACAAAGATTTTATCATGCCCCTAACAGTTAACAGAAAAAGGAGATTCTTCAAGGACTTAATTGTAACTACTACATGAGAATGATAATATTAATTTTGAAACATTATCTGTTTTGTCTGTAGAGGAACAACAATATCTTTCATCTGAGTGCATATTTATATCTTTTATTGCATATTTATATATTTTATCTATCTGTAAATAGAAGTAACTTTAACCACTTTTCTAACTTTAAAGCATGTGCTGAAAACCTATCTATATCAGTGGCATTCACTATGAACTGGATTCACTGGACCAAATGCCGCATTTGGAAAAAAATACCCTTTCTTTAATCAGTTATTCTCCACGTAAACCCCATGGCAGAAAAGCAAATCCATTGGCTGTCGCAGGGTGCTGGGAGGCCCAGGACCATTCAGATAACTTCACTAGGACATTTGCTGAGCCCATGGCACCCACTGAGCCTTCTCCCTCCACGCTGACTCTTCCTCTGCCATGCCCAGCATAAATCCCCTACAGAAACATCTCCTTTTTTCAATACCTGCTAAAGTGGGCAACACACATGCTTTTAAATGTGCCATGGCTTGCACCTCAGTCAAGACCACACTTAATTGCAACACAGAAGAAAAGAGCCCAGACAGAATTCAGTCCATGGCAACATCGGAGCTGGAATCATGCACAACCCTGCTTGTGACTCCCAGCCATTGTGCCCTGCACTGCCTTCTCATTGTATTTAACAGCCATTGGCAGCCCTTTACTCCAAGTGGTTTAATCTAGTTTGTTAAACAACTTTTTCTCTCATGTTCATTAGTTTCCACAATTCGACAGTATGCTAAAAATTTGTGTCCCTGTGTTTCAAAGTATTCCATCTTGTGCTTTTTCCATCTTTTTTCGGACCATTGATTAGTCCTAGCCAACCTGAATCTCCCCTTCACGGATAACATTGCCTTTTTGCCTTTTTTGTGTTTTAAAAAACAGGAGATTAAGAAACCACAGACATTTATGCGACTCAAGGTGCCAAGCTCACAGAAGAGCTCAACCATGTTTCATTTTGTCCTTCTTTCCTTTCTTACTCATTCCTAGAATTCAGTTTCCCTTTGACATGATGATGACATAATGAATGTCAGTTGCTTTTTAAGGACTATCCTCAAAGACCTCTCTTTTGAGTATTAACTCTCCACAAGAATTTGTGCATCTATTAATAGAGTTGTTTTTCTACGTTTCACTTAGCAGCATGGAAATTAACACTGTATTTTATCAGCAGGTCACTCAGGACCTCCAGGTCTTGGAAACGTCTTGTTCTCGGTTTTTGTTTCACTGTCAAATACCCTCAATAACATCAGCAAATAGTGCTTTCCCATTATTCATTCTGTTTGCCCAGTCACTCTGGAATTTCCAGGGCAGAAAGGACTTCTCAACCCCAGAAAACTGAGCTGTTAACCTCCTGCTGCTATGAAAATTCATCACTGCTCCTGGCCTTCTCTTTCTGTGTCTTTCTTAGTCATTAATATCCCTACTCCAAAAAGCTTAATTTCTTTTAAGATTGAGATCTTCACGAAAAGCTCTCCATGGATGCCTCGCTGGCTGTTGCATGACATTTGGAATTGAACCAGTGGGTTGTATCAGCTATTGCCAAAGAGGCTGAGCTCTCTGAAGGTTTTTGCCAACAGCTGCTTTGGCCTGAGATGCCGCACTAGGCAAATCCCCCGCAGCCTCTGAGCAGGGACTCTCTACCGCCCTTCGTTCCTGGGTGGCTTCTCCAGCTTGCCCTTCAGTATCCTGCCACCTACCTCCTCCAATGACGTCAGCAGCCACTGCAACCACAGGGCTCAAGAGGCATCTGCAAGAAACCACTGCCTGCTCATGAACCAGACACCCCTGCAGCACAGCTGTGGGTGAAGCCAGCTTCCCATGATGGAGAGGAAAGCCAGGGAATGAGATCGCTGTGCTCACTGGTGGGACTGCGCTGCTCACAGTGCTTTTCAGCCAAGGTGGTTTCAGACACCACCATGTCAGACACCACCAGAAGTCTCAGCCAGAGATAACATCTGATCCTCACCATGGATACACCACTTCCCTTGTACTGTAGTGGGGTCTTACTGTTAGCTGCTCCTGTGGGTTGCTGGTGGTGGTAAGCTCAACTGAAAGCAACTTATAACCATCACAGGCAGCAGGACAGAGTTTGCCACCTCCTGGAACTATTGCCAAAAAAATCCTTGTGGTGGCAGTATCTTGTCCCCTCATTCAAGACAGTTTGGCAAGAGTGACTATGAAGACTTCTGGCTTCTCTCTTCAAGTAACCAAAAGATAGTAAAGGAAAAACAGTGACAGAGGGAAAAATAACAAAGAATAACAGCAGAACACAGAGCCAGGATATGGACTACTTACATCTGCTATACAAGAACTGGATCTCAATGGTGTGTAGCAAGCAGCTGCCAAGAAGACTACGGAGCATCCTGGGGTGGTTTTCAGCGAATCTGTAGAACAAGGGTTTTCAGAGAAATGGGAGAGTAGTGATTCACAAGCCTGAGCTCCCCTTTGCCGAAAAGTGGTGTGTACCTTTACGTGACATGGAAGGAGTTTTCCACTCCTCTTCTGTTCCACACAAGAGAGCAGCTTTCACACAGCCCACAAAGTGGGAGGACAGGAGATAAGGCTAAGATCACTACAGATTGCAGTATAGTCCTATCCATAGCTAAGTAGGGCCATATGCATTGGGTCCATCAGCTTGGAAGCAATTTTACCACCATTTTGCTCTGTGTAGTCCTTATTTCCTACCAAAGTCCTAAACCAGAAGAGTTTTATTACTCCTCTTCAGAAGATAAAAAGCAGTCACAGAAACAACCATTTGTTCTGCTTCATCAGTTAAAACTTCTTAAAAAGAAAAGGTCTGCTTTCTTCCAGGACTTTTCTTCCTTGCAGAATAGCAGTGCAGGCAACCCGACAGCCGAGCCCATGGCACAACTCCAAGTGTGATGATGCTCAGGTCCAGACAGGATGCTCCCAAGAAAAATACTGATTGCTGTGAGCTGATAGGCAACCCTACAAGTCTGCCTGTGCTTAGCAAGGTTGCCGTAGTGCTCCTATTTGCCAGCTTATCATATGCACTTCTGACAGAAAGATTTGCTGTACCCACAAGCATCTTACAAGCACATTTAAATAAGATACTTGTGGGATCCAGGTTCCAACTTCTCCAGAGCACTGCTGCCGTCACTGGCTCAATCCACGTGCCTATCGCTATCTTTGGGTTGCTATTATTCAGTCAACTCTGTCAAGAGGTACCTTTCCAGAAGCACGCTGTAATCTGCAGTCCTGGGTCAAACCAAAAGTACTTTTACTGAGAACTTTTGCATGTTTTACCCTGTGCCTCTCAACTCGAGCTCTCTGAAGGTCGCCTTACTGGACACAGTGAAACAGAGGAGCAGAGGTAGCATATGTACAACCTCACTTGAACATTCTGATCTCTCGACCCGAGTAACCCTCCACCTCGCATTCTTCTGGACGTAATAAATACTCGGCGGTGGGCTCTGCCACCTCACATTTTCACCCCGGCTGCCCAAAGCGCCGTTTAAGCATTAAACCCGCTGCTACACCGCGGCCGTGCCCTGCCAGCAGCATCCAGCGCTGGGGTGCGGCTCCCCCGGGCATGGGGCACGGTGAGCGGCCAAGGGGCGGGGTGAGGCGTGGTGGGACGGGACGGGGGCAGGCAGGGGCCGCCGGAGCGGGGAGCGGAGCCTGTCCGGCGGCGACAGCGCCGCGGGAGCAGCGTGCTGGAGGCAGAAGCCGAGGGCGGGCGGACGCGGGGACCGAGAAGAGCCCGGAGAGGCGGTCGGGAGGTCGGTCGGGGTACTCGGGCGAGGCGGCGGCGGGCAGCGGTGGGGAACGCGGAGCCGCGGGGATTNGCCGCGCAGCCGGCGAGGTCGGAAGCGGCGGCCCCGGAGCGCCGTGGGACGCGGCCGGACGCTGCAGGTACCTGTGCTCTGCGGGGCGGCCCCGCCGCGCCCCGCCGGCCCCCTGGCCCTCTCCGCTGCCCGGGATGCGCCCGCCAATGCCCTCCCGGCCGTCGGCGCGTCCCGCTGCGGCCAGCGCGGCCGAGCTGTCCCCGTCCCTCCGGGCTGGGAGAGCGGTGCCGGCCCGGCTGTCGGAGCGGGACGCCGCCGCTCGGGGTGTGGCGTGGAGGAGTGGTGGCTGGCACGGAGCGGCGGCGAGCCGCCTGGGAATCCCGGCTCTGAGGGTCCTCACACCCTGTGGGGAGAGCGGTGTGCCCTGTGTGAGACCGTCACAACACGGACACGTCGGGTAACTTAAACGAAATGTCTGTCACCCCAGAAGGCTCAGGGCGCAGCGCTAATGGAAATTGGAGGACAGTTACTGAAGTTTGGAGTGCGGGGAATAGGTCGGGAGCTCTGGGAGACGGGGGAAGAAGTCAAAGTGCCTTCCCTTTGACGACCACGAATTAAACCGTCCAGGAGCTCCCTTCTGAGGTGTGCATGTGTGCTACTCGGTATTACAAAGTTCAAACTGATGTCTAAAAGCCAGAAGCCTAGAAAAGTAATTATTTGTTTTTCTGAGGCTCTAAACGGCAGCACATTCACTTAAGAAAAAATCTTTTTTTAAGTTTGAGTTGTCTAAGACATTTTTCTGTAGCAGATGTTTATTGTCTAAACTTCTTTTTCATCTAGCATAGCTTAATTTCAGTGGAAATGTGTATTGAAATGTTCTGCTATTCCCAAAAGCCCCTTCTGTTAATGAGACTACCAGGGTGTTCCTGATAGGTTACATGTGTTTACTTTTCATTTGGAAAGGCTTTACAGATACATAAAATACAAAAAAGTTTGGTTTTGGATTTGCGTTCTTGTCTTTCCCTTTGCCGTTTTTGAAAAGCTCTTTTTTGGCCAGTGTATTGTTGCACATGGAGAACTGCAGTGTGTCTGCTGCTGGTGGTGGTGGTGAAGGGGCATCCGGTTTCTTTGGTCAAGTCTGTTTGTGGCTATTTGGAAAACAGGAAAATACAATTCCAATGAAATTACAAGTGTACTGAATGCAGGGTATCATATGTTCTTCTGCAGGCAAAAGTAGGTAGAGGAAGGTCAGGTCCTGTGCTCCCTTTATTCTCACTTGTTGCTTTGACTTCAGAAAAATTGAGAGCAGTTTGGCTCCGTTTTTGAATACAGAAATTTTCTGTTTCTTTTAGCTATTAAGTGCCCAGTGACTCATGAGATGGTAAAAGCTCTCAGCTCCCTGTGGGACTCATAACCAGAGAACCCACTGGAAACAGAGAGCAGAGATGTACAGGAGGGAGATCATTGCCAAAGGGTTTTGGCATCCCCATTTTCACAGGTTCCCTGTTGCCTCCTGGCCCTGGGAATTGCATATTCCCGGAGAAAAGCTGCAGGCCAGGGCAGCTGGTGAGAGCTATGACCCTGAGTTTCTACCTGTACCACTTTGTGGTTCCGTTGGAGAACGCAGAGGAGGTTTGTCTTGCAGTAGGGCAGGTCAAGGGGTTTTGGCCTTCCACACAGCATTGCTTCTTTCATGGCAGGTGTGACAGAGGGACCGTCAGACACTGCTGGACCCTAGCGATGTTATCCATGGTAAAGAGCCCCTGCTCTAATTTGAAAGAGTACTTGACCCTGCCAGGATCCCTGACCTCTGCAGGAGACCACATTAACCACTGGAGAAACCCCAAATCATGCTGGTGGGCAAGGAGATTGCACAGGATGGGCAGTATCTTGGTGCTCACAGCTGATCCTAACTGCTCTCTCTATCATTGGAGCTGGGATGACAGACGTAAGCCAAGTAGCTGGAGAAGGCAGCTGAATTGTTCTGCACATGACTGTGGTTCTTGACATTGTACTACTGCCTTAATCTGTGTAATTTAGCAGTCACTGTTTTAGCCAGCACATCCGTGAGGAAGTACAGCCAGACTGCTCTTGCACTGCAAAGAGGTTTATCCTTCTAGTGGTAGCTGGTGGTACAGCAATAGGGATCCTCTGCATTGCATTAGAGTAAATAAAACTCATTTCCAGTGGTTTCAAGAGTCTGGGATGCTGAGGTACTTAACCATGGCAGTGCTGGGCAAGCAACATGCCATAGACAGGTTCTTCATGTTGTTTCTTAAATATTTTGAACTGAGGTCCACACTTTGCAGCTAGTATGTGACTGGGGAAAACTTGTTTTGAGGAATAAATCGTTGAGCTGTCACAAAGCAGTGACACAGGTTATCTGAACCTGGCTGTTGCTGTCTTGTGATTATAATGCACAACCAGCATTAATTTTTCTAATTGTTAAAGAAAGAATGTGCTTTCTGAATTACTGGCTACAAAGCAGGAAGTAAACAAAAGAAGAGTATGGCTGAAAGATATTACTTGGAAATAAATTCTAATTTATTACATTATTATTTATATTAACCTTCAAATGTCTTTCTATTGGCGTGATAGTCAATGAGAATCTTGGCAAATAATAATGTTACAATTTTCATTGTCTTCTTACTAGCTCATCAGAGGCAAAGATTTACTTTTGTGATCCTAAGTTTGCTATAATAATTTTAAGAGAAGTAATTACCAACAATGGCAGAGAGACTATGTCATTTCTGCTGATTGAGTGCATCATCCTTGCCTTCAGCCAGGGGAACTGGTATAGCTCCATTACCTTTAGTACAGTCATGACAGTTTAAGTCTGCTGAGTTGTGGCTGATAAACTCTTATGTCTGGCATATATTTCTCTTCACAGAAAGAAATGTATTTGCACTTTGATAGACGAGTGTGATAACTCACTTGAAAGTGACTTAAAGAAATATTTATTTTGTCGCATGTGGTGGTCTTAAATGATAGGAATATTATTCTCTCAGGCAGTCGTCAGCCAGTCTGGTGCGTATTGCTGGTTGAACTATTATTAACAAATACTTTTCTAGTCAAATGTAATTGTTTATTTTACAGTGGAAAGCACTTGCAATTCAAATGGACACAGTGGGATTTTGTTATAAGCCAATACAATGAAAGACTGTGACAGTTTATGTGATAACAGTGCACAGATTGTAACTGAATTACAATTACACTGAACCTTAGCTGAGGTGAAGTTTTTCTGCTGCGAGCTTCACTGTTATCACGCTTCAGAAAAGAATTTAACAGCTCAAGGGCCCAGTTCAACTCCTGGGAAAGGAATGAGGTGGTTGCTATCATCTTCAGAGTAAAAAAGGACCAAGGACACCAAGCAGCAGCTGTGTTTCTTGGATGTCTTTCTCAGTGGGCCTCTTCAGCCAAAGTAGTTTGGACCTGTGAACTACAATGGAGAAATAACAAAGGGTAAACACCAAATTATTTTCTCAGAAAGTAATTTTAGAACATCCTGAATGTACTAAAGAGTTCAAAGTTCACTGTAGGCTTTCATCAGATGACTTCTTTGCTGAAGGAGAGAATCAAGGAAAAGGAAAGGTGGGAAAATAGGGTGTGTGTCATCCTTTAAATCCTTTTACTTTCATCTGGGATGTGGTTTGCCCCTCCCCTTATCCTCAGAAGGCACTTGGAAATGCATCTCTGGCTTCCCAAGTGCCCAAAACAGTCTGTTGGGTCAGCAGTGGCCCACGTGTTTTTCTGGTCTTAAGAAACCTGTATATAGAATCATAAAATCAGAGAATGATTTGGATTGGAAGGGACGTTGAAGATCATCTGGTTCCATTCCTCCTTCCCTTGATACCTCTCCTTTGAAAGTGTCTTTAATGTGTTAGGAAAATGTTATGGCCCATGAGTAAATAAATGGTGTGGTCTTAAAAAGTTCCCTAAACTAACTTATTTAATTTTGGGCCCATCAGAAGCATCCTCCCATCCAGCAAAAATTTTTTTCTTACCCTTCCCAGAAAATGAAAATTACGAACTTGATTCACATTAAACAAGTGCTGTCCTCATCCCCATCCTTACTTTCTTAGAAAAATGAAGAATTGGCCATTTGTTCATCCTCAGTGCATACATTTGGGGCATGAGCACTGATTGTCATTGGAGTATGCAGCAACTAAACTGCAACATTTTTGGTAAAACAGTAAATGCTTCTGACATCTGATATTTTTACTGTGCAGATCTCTTCTGATATTTATTGAAAAAAAGACATATTGGAAGGTCTGCTATGAACATGGAACCTCAAAGTCCATGGGAAAATGTTGCAGTAAATCTAAGTTGTAACTTAAAGAAAATTAGAATTTCTGAGAAAGACAAATTTGGTGTAACTATTCTTTATATTTGAAAAACTCAAGAACATTAAATATATGTTCTGTATACCTACGCAAAGGAAAAAAAAAAGGTAAAATTAACCATAAAGGAAAGCAATACTTATAAAAATATGACTTGTAATGTTTATTTTGGAAAAGGTAGCAGAAATCCAACTAATTTGAATGGGAAGTAGGATTGGCTTTATGATGACTGGCTTTCAGTGCATCTTCCCAATTGTAAATAGCATGAATTTAAACCATTAACTGTAGGAAGTTATTTTAGGCATTGGCAACATGCACACTGGCATCAAGACTTGACACCAACTTTCTTGGGGTCTTTCCTACCTTGGATCTGCGTGGCAAAGAGAAACAAGCTTAGAGAGCATAGGGTTTCCCCTACTGCTGTGGAGGTAGTGATGGTTGGGCGGTGTTTTGGTAGTGCAATGTACACTTAGGTCTTTTTGAGAGGAAGTTGAGCTGCTTGCTGTGCACACTGGGGCTTGCTGTGTCTGTTTGCTAGTCCTTCTCATGGCTCTTCTGTGTGTTTTTCAGCATGGAAGTTTTGTAGGGGGGAAACACCTTTGAGCAGTTCACTATGTTGCCCTTGTATTTCTGCATCCGGGCTGTGTCTGAGCTTACCTACAGCTCCCATGAGAGGCATGCAGCAGTGCTTGGCTGTGATGCCGCATCAGTCACAGTCCCTCTCCCTTGGCTCCTGGGCATACATTGCAGCTTAAGCACTGGGTGACGTGGGAAGACAGTGATATTTATGTTGCATTTGTTGATTTTATTTTCAGAGCCTGATTTGAGAGCCACTATCCCAAATTAATATGCGAGGCCTGCTGGAGCTGGGGATACACAACGCCTGCCCAGAGGAGCATTGGGAGGAACGTGGCTTGATCTCCCTCTTGTGGAAAATTATTGGAACTATATTCTCGTGATACTGAAGAAAAAAGTCCAGCATCCATCAGGGAACGAACAATGGCAGCAGTTACCATACCACCTCATGCTCTTGCCAGCCCTCAAGGAAATGAAGAGGTGGACTCTCTGATTGTACTGCATTATAATTACACAGGAAAGCTCATTTTAAGGGAAAAGGCAACTGATAAAATAGACCTGCCCACTATTTCATTTCTGATCCTATGTAGTTTCATAGTCCTGGAAAACTTGATGGTGTTGATTGCCATATGGAAAAACAATAAATTTCACAACCGCATGTACTTTTTTATTGGCAATCTAGCTCTCTGTGATCTTTTAGCTGGGATTGTTTACAAAGTAAACATTCTTATGTCTGGGAAGAAAACTCTGAGCTTGTCCTCCACAATCTGGTTCATTAGGGAAGGTAGCATGTTTGTTGCCCTGGGAGCCTCCACTTTCAGCTTGCTAGCGATAGCTATTGAGCGGCATTTGACCATGATTAAAATGAGGCCTTACGACGCAAATAAAAAATACAGAGTGTTCCTTCTCATTGGTACATGCTGGCTTATTTCCATTTCCTTGGGTGCCCTCCCCATCCTCGGCTGGAACTGTATAAACAACTTGCCAGATTGCTCAACAATTTTGCCTCTGTACTCCAAGAAGTATGTTGTGTTCTGCATTAGTATCTTCATAGCCATTTTGGTCGCCATTGTCATCCTTTATGCCCGTATCTACATACTGGTTAAGTCCAGCAGTCGTAATGTCACCAACCACAATAACTCAGAGCGGTCCATGGCACTCCTTAGGACTGTTGTGATCGTTGTCAGTGTCTTCATTGCTTGCTGGTCTCCACTGTTCATCCTGTTCCTCATCGATGTGGCCTGCAGAGTCAAGGAGTGCTCTATCCTGTACAAAGCCCACTGGTTTATTGCTCTGGCCGTCATCAATTCCGCAATGAACCCCATCATCTACACCCTGGCTAGTAAGGAAATGCGTCGGGCTTTCTTTCGCCTTGTTTGTGGCTGCCTGGTGAAATCCAAGGTGGCCAGATCTTTGCCTATTCAGCCCACACCAGATCACAGTCGAAGTAAATCCAGCAGCAGCAATACCCAGAAGCCAAAGGAAGATTTCCCACCAATGAATGTTCCCTCATGTATTGCTGAGAAAAATGAATCTTCATTTCATAACGGAAACTTCTGTAAATAAAGGACTCCTCGAGACAAGTATTTTTCTGTGGTTTTTAGGTTTAAGCTACAAATGTAGTTTAAATATTCATGCACTTGAGTCACAGGAGAAAACACTAACCATTTATTTAACTTTGAGGACTTATTTATCAACAATCATTTGCTTTGAGTGCTCATTCAGTAACACACCTGGTTCAGAAAAAGCCTTTCATGCCACCCAGCAGCCAGGACAAAGTCCATGCACAGCTAACAACATCATGTGCCACAATGGCATTGCATGCTAAGGCTTCATTTGGCACCTCCTGATCTTGTAAGACATCACTAAAACCTTTTAGAAACTTCAGCATTCACTAAAGACTGCTGATGATTGGAAGATGAGCCTGATTATTGCCAACTGGGAGAAGAGTTCATTACATAAGTTGGTGATTATAGTTCTCTATATGTATCTTGCTGTTGTGTTAATGGCCTTACATGTATGTGGTATAAATAGCTGTATATTTGTACAATTTCTCATTAAAAAGTCATTGACTGGTAAAAGTTTACTACATGCTAAACATTGTATTGCAGTATACAATGTAAGGTGACTAATTGTACAAATAGATGCTTTTCAATGGGGATATTTAAAATGAAGTAGTAGCTTTTAACTGTCTGAAACTTTAACAAGTCATATCAATGCAGTATTTTTATTTTTTCCATTGTTATTCAAACTTTTCATGTTTCTTGAAAGACAATATGACAGTTGTCACTGTGGCATTTCACAACATACTCTAAGTAAGCAGTAGTAAATAACCATTGAGAGAGGATATATGTGTTTGCTATTTAAAGTAGTTAAAATGTGACCCCTCAATACATGTGTAACAAGTGTATGTGCTGTTCCAATGCATATATTTTTGCTTACTATTTTCAATATATTTAAAAATGCATGTCCAACCTATATAAACCTGTGTACATTGTGAATGCACTACCTAAGCTGAGATCCTTCAGTTCTGAAACAGAGACGAATCATTTCAGAAAGCAGTGAACCACAGTGGGTTCCTGTGGAGTTCCTTCTTTCCTCTCCAGGCCCTACCACAGTGTGGGATTGTGTTAGAAATTCTCCCTGGGAAGTTTAGCCAGTGGGACAATATCCTGTTTTCTGTCAGTGGGACCCTATGCTTTTGCCATCTCTGGACACTTCTGCAGGTACAAGAGGGAAGATGCGGTACAACAGGATCATGCTAAAGGGCATATCTCCATTTCTATCTGACTCTGCTTTGGATCTGGAAGGAAGGGTTATTTAGTTTGGAAGATGTGAGCCCCAGCCCCAACCTTTTGAGAGGCTGTTCCAAAGAAACCTGAAAACAATTTTATAGTTCGTCACTGCTTTACCAGCCTGAGTACAAGATGGTGTTTGGTGTCAAAAGGGTTCCCTGAGTCCTGGAGCAGTAAAGACTTCACAGACATCTGGTTTCAGGTCCCCAGGGAAGTGGCCTGTGGTACTTCCATCAACTGTATTTTATGGCTGGAGACTTCAGTGGAGTTTGATGGACAAGTTCCCATTGTCTTTCAGTAAGAATGTATACATCTAACTTTATTGGAGCTCTTTTGGAGATTTGTGTTCAGTGTCTCAAAACACACCTTGCCTTATGCACAATCAGAAGTAGTTGAGGCTTTTTTAATACACAGCCTGAAAGAGCTCATCTTTAGCTTTACTCTGGTCTTAATCATTTAAAGCAGCATCATTAGACTCTTCTCATGTATGGATAGTGTATAAGTTGTGTATTGTATGTAGCAAAAGCCTTTAAAATGCAGAGGTTTGCATTGTGATTATCTTTTATAAATTAACCGTCTGTAAATGTTTTATGCTGTTGGAAAAGTGTATAAGAACAAAGAAGAATTGTATTTGAATGAAATAACTGTGAAAGAGAGTAGTAAATATGAAATAATTTCTACCAAAAATGTTGAAAAGCAGTGCACTTATAGGAAAAGAAAAAGCTAAACCAAGCTAAGCATGATGTAACTATATGGATTGCAGATGCAGGCTGCCGGCTCTGTAGCTTTGTGAAAAATAGAACTGGTGACATTGCATTGCCATGGCTTGATTAGATTTTTAGATTTTACATTGCTGTTGGGCTGTATTGTGGAAGTTCTCCCCTGAAGATGTGGCTTTTAAAACTGCCAGCTAAAATATTTGTATACTTGTGTTAGTTCCCAAAGTGGTGGCACATGGCAGCTTCCTTTCTATTGCAGGGCAGGTAGGCCTTAGGAACACAACAGTTTGAGAAAATATGGTGGCTGAACCCACACCAACCCTCCTGTCAAGGATGTTGATTCTAGGATAGGTGAAAAAGAAAGAATATTTTAAAATGGACAGAGTCCAAGAAAATGTACATAAAGGTGAGTTTTAACATCTGCATTCTAGCCTTAGCTATTGTCAGTGTTGATGCAAGGCACAAGTGATGCAAAGAACACTGTTAAAGGCCATGTGATTGCTTGTTAGTACAAAACCATTTCATTCTACTTTTATTTCCTTCTCTTATTTTGGAGCTGTGGGGATATTTTGTTAGTTGACTACCCTGCTGTACTTGAAGCAGGTTTCCAAGATTCATGGGTTCACATGTAACACTGATAATACTATTTACAAAGTACTTATGGCTGAAGAGGGAAAAAACTATTGTCAATACAATCTTTAGTGAGTACATCTCATTGGGAAATATTAGATAAGACATAGATTGTATAAGATTTCAGAGCAGAATTTTAAATTAGGACAAGTCAAGGGTTTAACAGCAGTGGACCTTAAACAGCCAGGAAAATTACATACCCTTGAAGCTGGAAAAAGATGAAGAATAACTTCTTTCACCCTAAAATATTAGAAAATTCCTCCAAACACATTCCAGAATCTAAGCCTTTTATCATCTAGGCTGATTTGAGCATACAGGAAACTAAATTAAATTTTCCTTTCCATTTGGTTTTACATGGAGCAAAGGCTACAAAGGAGACTAACATTTCATTCATATTATTTCATGGATTGGAATATTTGGTTTGATTATGGATTATGAAATAAATGCAAATCCAGCCACCTATGGAGAAAATAAAGGTTTTCACAATCTGCTTTCCAAGAGTCTTTTATTGCCAACGGTCTTAGAGAGTGTTTTCAACTCATTAGGTACCAGAAACATTTTGAAAACTTCTAATAAAAAATCTCAAACCTTTAAACTAAAGGTGTCAAGTAGCAGTCATTTTTCAAAGAATTGTGAAAAGGTTTTGGCCTTCTATGGAAAACACTCATTTAAACTCTGGATGTTGTGCCTGCAGGCAGTACCCCAGAGCCAGAAGGCTGGCTTGGTTGAACAGGGATCTTCTCTTGGAAATGAGACTAAAGTGGAAGGTGTGTGCCCAGTGGAAGCAAGGTCAGGTGGCATGGGAAGAATACTGAGATGCTGTTTGCCAGTGTAGGGAGAAAATTCGTGTGGTCAAAGCTCGGTTGGAGATGAAGCTGACAGAAATGTGGGGGACAATAAAAAGAGTTGTTTCAATGTCAGTGACAAAAGGCAGCTTAGAAATAAAATCAGCCCATTAAGGGTGAGGATGGTCACCTCACAAAAAGGGACATGGACAAGGCAGAGGTATTTAGCGCATTCTTTGCCTCTGTCTTCAACACGGATGACAGACCAAGGAGGTCTCAGTGCGCTGAGCTTGAAGGACCATGGCTGCAAGAATGATCAACTCCCAGTGGATCCTGAAATTGTGCGGGATCTGCTGGATCCCTACAAATCTATGGGGCCTGATGGGATTCATCTGAGAATGCTCAAAGAGCTGCTGTCATTGCAAAACCTCTTTCAATGCTCTTCATGGGGTTTTGGGAATCCAGAGAAGTCCTAGCTGACTGAAAGCTGGACAATGTCATCCCAAGTTTCAAAAAGAGCAGGAAGGAGGAACCTGGAAACTACAGGCCTGTCAGTCTTATTTCAGTGCCCAGTAAAATCATGGTCAAGATTATTTTGGGAAGTATTGAAAACCTGGAGGACAATGCAATCATTAGTCACAGCCAGCATGGCTTCATAACAGGGAAGAGTCCTGCTTGTCAGACATGATGTCCTCCTATGTCAAAGTAACCCACCTCCATGGTAGGTTCCCTTGACGTAATCTTTGGGGGTACCAGCAAAGCTTTTCATAATGTGTCTCTCACAGTATCCTGGACAAAATGCCCAGCCCACAGCTGGATAAACGCATTGTGTCATGGGTGAGCAGCTGACTGAGGGGTCAGTCACAAAGGCTTACAGTGAATGGGGTGACATCAGACTGGGGCCCTGTCACTAGTGGCATTCCACAGAGCCCCATCCTCAGCTGTGTCCTCTTCAACATCTTCATAAATTACTTGGATGCAGCACTTGACGGAATACTAAGTCTGCTGATGATACTATACTGGGGGAAGCTGCCAGCTCCCTCAAGGGCAGACAGGCCCTGCAGAGAGACCTCAACAAATTAGAGGGCTGGGCAATCACCAAACGTATGAAGTTTAACAAGAGCAAGTGCTGGATTCTGCACCTGTGATTGGGGAGCCCTGATTGTGTGTGCAGACTGGGGATGGGAGGCTGGAGAGTAAGACCCTGGAGAGCAGCACTGTGGAAAAGGACTTGGGGATCCTGGTTCCTGGCAAGTTGAACATGAGTCAGCAGTGCCCTGGCAACCAGGAGAGCCAACTGTGTCCTGGGGTGCATCAGGCACAGCATCACCAGCTGGGCAAGGGAGGGGATTGTCCCACTCTGCTCTGCACTGGGGAGGCCTCACCTCGAGTGCTGGGGGCAGTTTTGGGCACCACAACTTAAAAAAGACATTAAGCTACTGGAGAATGCCCAACAGAAGGCCATGAGGATGGTGAAGGCTTTGGAGGGGAAGCCATGTGAGGAGTGGTTGAGGTTATTGGTCTGTTCAGCCTGGAGGAGACTGAGAGAAGACCTCATTGTGGTCTACAGCATCGTCATGAGGGGAGGGGACTTCTTCACTGTCACGACCAGTGACAGACCTCGAGGAATGAAGCTGAGTCATGGGAAGTTTCGGCTGAATATTAGGGAAAGGTTTTTTGCCCAGAAGGTCGTTGAGCACTGGAACAGGCTCCCCAGGGAAGTGGTCACAGCACCAAGCCTGACAGAGTTGAAGAAGCATTTAGGCAACTCTCTCAGGCACCTGGTGTGATTCTTAGGGTGTCCTGTGCAGGGCCAGGAGTTGGACTCAATGATCCTGATGGGTCCCTTCCAACTCAGGTTATTACATGATTCTGTGAATGCTGTGCAGCTGAGGGTGGCAGGCTCTGCATCCACCATCCCCAGGGCTGGAGGAAGGATTTGTCCCTCCTTTCTGGGAGCAGGGTCAGTCCCTTGGCCTATCTGCTTGGAGGGCTGTCTGCTCCAGTTATGCCAGGCATGGGTGCTCCCTGGGAAGGGACATTTTGCAAGAAGCGACTGTGGTGAAGTTTTGTGCTGCCTTCAAGGCTTGTTTCCAACTGCTCTAGTAAGGAAATGGAAAACACACCTGTGTGTGAAGTTCCAGGTACCAAAAAGCTGGGGTCCTGAAAGTGAGCCATCAACTGCTGCTGAGAGGAGATATGCTGGTGTTCACCTGCAGATGCCATCAGACACTCCAAGCAGGATCTGGGAACCTAGGCATTCTGGGCCTAGAGACAATCCCTTCTCGTGGCCAGACTCATGGGGGCCAGGCACAGCAGCAGTGATTGGGGGTTTCTGCTGCTGCCCTGAGGCCTCCCAGCATCTGAAGAGAGCTGGAGACACCGTGCAGAGGCATGCAGAGTTTGCAGGTGCCCCTGATGCATTCAGAGCTGCATTTCTTCTCCCCAAGAGCAGCGTAACTTCCCAGGGCGTACTCAGGCTCAGCTTTTCTCCAGGTGGTCAAAAAGGAAGGAAGGGCCTTTGCAAGAAGACACGTGGTCAGTAGAGGAAGAGGATTAGGGTTAGAGCTCAGCACAGCTAAGCTTCCTGCTGACATGGAGACATTGTCCTGTCCGCAGTACACAAAGTGGCTGGTTTTGTCCTTGCAGTCACTCTCCACAGAAACATCATGGAGTGGACTACCCTTTTCTACTCAGACCTGTTCAGTGTGCCAAGAGGGAAAGCTACCTTTCGAGGAGAGGGCATCATCTGGCTCAGAAGAAGGGCCTATATGAACACTTACATGCATTCATGAAAGTAGTATTTGTTGAGAACAAACACACATGTTTTCTGTGTCAAAGTACGTGGAGCTCCTGTGGTGTAAGGTCAGTGTAACTGAGGTCCTGCTCCTCATGTGCCATTTGGTCCTCTGACATTTTTCATCCCTGACTCTACTGGGTTGAGTAATTCATTGATTTATTAATATTCAGTATCCAGGTAAACCTTTTGGAATGGCACACATTCTGCTACAAAATGTGCCTCCCTTCAGGTTAAGTTGTTAAATCCCAGGCCCAACCCCAAACCCAACAAACAAATTCCTTTAAGGAGCCTGAGGATAAGAGAACAGACTAAAGCCCACTCTACATGCATTTCAATCTAGTAATAGTGCTCACTGTTTTATTACTTTGGTTAAACATTTACAAACTGAATAATCAGAAAACAGTTGCATGACACTTATATTCCAAACTACATTGCTCAAGACTTCCTCAGAGTCAAAATTTGTCTCTATAGCTAGAATATCACAGTCAGCAGAGAGGCAAAAACTTGAGATTCACAAAAGTGGTTAGGAATATAAATTATCACAATATTTCCACATACATTATTTTTCCTGCATTTCTCAGTTAAAAATGTTTCTAAAAGTAATAAATATTAATAAATAACAATTGTACAATAAAACTCCCTTTTACAGCAAAATAGTCACTTTTTAGTTTTGTTGTTGCTGCCCACACAATGCAAAGAAAAACATTTACCTTGAAAGAAGAAACCTAGCTTCTTTCAAGTTTTAACTCTGCAGGACTTTACTGAGAAGCAGTTATCACATCAACCCAGACAAAGAGGACACAAATATATACTAATTATAATCTTCACATTCTTCACTTAATAGAAAATTTCACTTAATTTTGAATTAATGTATGCCTGGGCATGTGTGGTGTCTTTTTCCTCATAGAAGAAAAAGGAGGACTGCTGGAAAAAGCTTTCATTTGACCTGAACTGTGTTTGATCTTCATGATAGCTACATAAAGTGTAAACCTCATCTTAATCTCAAGTTCTGAGGCTACCTTTGTTTTCTGAGTCATCTGCACTGTCTCTTACACAGTGTGGTAACAGAATGAGTCACCCAGTTCTAGCTTCTTTCTTCCTTTGGTTTCCATGACCTGTTCTGTTGCCAAACAAGGTTTAAACACTCTGTATATGGTGCTTTTGCTACAAATGCGTAGCTCCGAAATCTTATCCCCTTTACTGAGGCAAAAAAAAAAAAAAGGCCCTGCCCTGCATTTTCTCCCTGGAAGCCTTAGGAGATGTGTACGTCGGAGTGTGCAGAGGAACAGATCAGGGCTTGTGAACATAAATGTCTCAATAAGAGATGAGCAGTAGGCTTTGTATCCCCAGAGTTTCTGCTTTAGCGCAACCAACCAATTAGCATGTTTATAATTTGGCAACCGCCCTCTGTTCTCATTAGTGGCTTAAATGCCTACTGGCTCGTGTTTCCAGGCTTCACGTTTCTTATCCCTGAAGTTTTCTCTCCCAAGACAGCTTTTCAATCTCTTCTCAAGCCTCTGGTTAACTGCAGCAAATTGTATGTCCATGTTATCTTTTCCACAATAAGGCCTGCCCTTATTCCCGCTGCATCCAGTGCAGACATTGTGTGTGAGTAGAGTACGCCCAGCTGATCACAGAGCATTAAGTGGAAATTCGCCCCCATCCTGACCGCTTTGAACACATATAAATTTGTGAAGAGTGCAAACCTCAGTTTGGGCAAAAAAGACCATGTAAGTCAAAGTGGTTTTGACAGTACACTAAGGTATATCTGAATTTAGACTTTATGCAGACCGATTTTGAAACTGTCTGGAAGATAAAAAGGGAAGTATGTCTCTTACTTCAGTTTAGATTTTGTTTATGTAAATATGGATTACGGTTTACTTAACTTTTTTTACAAATTCTTGGTTCTACCACTTACTTTGGGTAAACATTGGAAGCTAAGTCCAAAGTTTTGAAAGCAGGATTTGTAAGTTTTTTCAGAATACTCACAAGTTCCAAATAATCCCTCTTATAGCTGCAAATTTCCTAGAAGGTGCAAAACTTTTCTGGCTATCAAATCTACTGACAAATATCTAAATATGCATCAATTCTATTATTAATACATTATAGCTGGCATCTGGCATTGATGTGCCAGCAGCAACCACACTATGGTATAATTTCCTTTAAATTCTCCTCATCTTATTGCACGTGATGCCTGGGGACCATGGTGATAAGAAATGTAAGTATATTATTCCATGGTGTGGAAAAGGTATGAATACAGGCTATAGAAAATTTAGTGCTGGCAGGTGATATTTATCAGAGTGTTAAACGTTTTGTTCCAGTGACAGTGCACATTTTGCACTCAAGTCTTGGCCCCAGGACTATGTCCTTTGTTCACACTTTTATTGAACATGTCTGGCAGAGAGATTTTGGCAGAACTAGTGTTACCTCCCATTGTGAACTCTGTTGGAAGTGAAGTGGAGTGAAACTACGGTATGACTTTGTATCCACACTGTATATGCAAAGCCCTGGGCAGGAATGCAGGCATTAAACCATGGGAATTGCAACTTCTCATATAGTGACCAGCCAGACATAGTTAGCTTGAACATTCTCTTCTTGCATAAGAAAAGGGAAGCTGGGACTCCTCACTCTGAGCAAATTCCCATTTGTCAGAAGGTAATTCAGTTTTCAAACCACATTTTCAGGTTTCATTGCTTCTGAAGCATCTGAAATAATTGAAAGTTTGGGAACATGATAGTACCTAGATGTCCAGCCTATCACTGCCAGCAACACTGGATGAATTTTATTAACTTAATAATTAGTCTAGATCTGCAATAAAAGTAATCAGAATCATCTGGTTCACATATAAATGTTCTTTGTTTAAAGGCATTCAATGTGCTTTTGTTGCCATTAGTTCCTATAATTGCAACACAGCTGGAATCAAAACTGTTAATCAGATAGGACTCAAAACCAATGTAGACAGTCTTGCAGAATATCTAGAGTTTCAGTTCTGACTTCTCAGCTATTTGTCAGAAAAACATCAAAAGATACTACAGTATCACCTAATCTCAGTGATTTCTACTGAGTCTAGAAATTTTTTCTTTCAGTAAAATCCCATTTCCTGAAGTCATGGTACTGGATTACCACAAGCAAGTGTCTAGTCCTTGGAATTGCATTAAAAAAAAAAAAAAAAAAAGGTGAGGTACTCCAAACCAAAGGTGAACATTGAAAGACTCACATTATTATGCTGTCAGTCATCAGGTTTTCAGCAAACTTCTCAGCATTTAAATCTATCTCGTTACTTTTGCATCTCTTAAATTGGTGGCAGTGTTGGCTCCTCACAGAAATGAGCCCAGCAGCTCTAGCAGGTTCAGTTAGTTCTTGCTGAAATCAGTTTAAAATTTCTTTGATTCTAATGACCACTGGTTTGGAACTGCCACCCAAATAGCTCTACAGTTTATTTGCCGTTTTCATAAGGGAGAAAGCCAAATCTACCAGATTGACAAGGACAAAAAACATGGCAGGATCCACGAATGGAGTACTGAGTGGCATACATGCTCTTCTTTCTTGGACAGTTTTGACCCTGTTTGGCTCTCAGTGACGTAGAAAAGCCTCTGTATCCCCATAAGCGGCCAGACAGGATCCGCTGACCAGCAGGGCACTGTCCCAGTGCAACGGCACTATTGCCATGTTGGACCACATTGCATCTAGTCAAGATATAGAGAACCTTTCCGTCATCAGTGGATATGCTGAGCTGGGGAAATTGGCTGTGCTGACAGAGCAGCTTGAAATAGCCACATTTCCCTGGAGGCAGAGTTTGCGAAATACAGTCTGGGAAATTTAGTATTTCTGTCAAGCTGTTTCATTTCGTGTCTCCTTGACACCTGCTTTAATTTCCAAAGCATGCAGCTAAGTGGCTTCTAAGTTATTAAAGCTACAGCTAGGACAGTGGTAAAAAAATTGAGATATTTATTTCACTGTATGTCTAGTGTCTTCAATCCATACACCCAAATGTTGTCACATTTTTCCAGGATATTTAGGAATCCAAAATGGACATAGGAAGCAGGTGGGCTTTTTGAAAACACCTAAGGGCATTGTGCAGCAGATTTTTACTGAAATGATATGTGATATTCAAAGAAAAAAGACACCTTCTCTTATACGTAGTGAAATCACACTGAAAACTTTCCAGAACATGGCTACTGGAAGATTAGAGCATGGAATAACAAGCATTATATGTAAAAAAAAGTGGGAACTGGGATAATTCAAACTGGGATATGGTGAGACATGGATAAATAAAGTCATTTTTTGAGACTCTCAAATAAAGTCATTTTGTGGATACTACTTTGGGATATAAGATCTGTTCCTATTTCCTTGCCACTCCCAGTCTTGTAAAACAAAATTTTAAGAATTCCACTAAACTTGGTGCTGCCAACCAAATGCAGCATTTAATTGCTCTCCTTTGCTCTCAGCTCCCATTCAGACCTAGAAATATCAAATAATAACTATCTGCAGTAAAATTAATCACAAGCATTTGGTTCACTAATGTCTTAGTTTGGCTCCTGGATGTCTTAATTATGGAATCAAGTGTATTTTTACATAGGCACAGATTACATGATTAGTCTTAGGTGTCTCAATAATTTTCAGTTTTGAGATTACCCAAAATCAAACTTTCAAGTTGCAACTTCACCATATTCAAAAGCAGAAGGTACAAGAAAATTATTTCAGAATTTTAACATGATAGTCCTGCCTGAATATATTCTAAGCGAATTCTTCAGTCAGTTTGATTATGGTTTGACAAATTTTTAAACTTAGCAAATTCTTGGAACCAAATGTAACTTTAAGTATACTGCAGGGTAGGCAGGTACTTAACCTAGACTTACCCTGCTGAGTTTTTATGAATCAAGTCTGAAGATTTGATTTGAGAGACTGGTACTAGAGAAGACCTTTGATTGCTGAAGGCTAAATCTTGACTCTGGCACAAGCATTGCCTTTACAGGAACTGTGTCTATTGAATTTGACTCATAATAAGATTCATAGAATGGGAAAATAACTTTATATAATGCTTAAATGTGAACAGTACAAACATCCCTTAAAGCATTTCCAAGTACCAAAAGTCAAGGGCATTTCTGCCAGAAATGCATCTTTATTGTATGTGTATTTTTTAAGATTGATATTTAGAAAAAAACAGTGTATTTGCAATACCTATCACTTGCTGAAGGCCAAAATGAAGTTATGCTTTGGCAGGTAAATGCAAGTGACATCATTTGCAAAAATGACCACTGAGTTCAGATAGTTTTCACTGCTTATAAGAAGAAAAGATTTTTCAGATATGTCTTTGAACAGTCATGTACATCTTGTATTAAGCCTATTAAACACAAGTTATTTGAACTTGTCTAACATTATGCAATATCTCATTTGAGACTGTTAGTTCAAGGACATCTAGATCTTCACCATAAGCAGAGAACCACATAAATAACTTTAGCACTGAAACTAATAAATTAAAGTTACAGTATTTTGTTACAATATCATTAGAAAAATCAAAGCACACACCTCGTACACAGAGAGATCACACCAAATCATTGCTAAAGCAAGATACAAATGTTTTAAATAGCATCGTATAAGAATTCAAACTTGACGTCAGAAAGATAAAATCCTTTTGATATCAGAGACACTGAATAATGCTTTAAAAACATTTTATGCTAAGTTTGTCAGTTGGAATACTAGTTACTGAATTCAGATTCCTTCCATGGTTAACTAGCATAATCCATCTGTAATCCCCATAGTTGTGCTTCTTAAGTAAAATCAGAAATAAGATTTGTAATATTAAATTTCTCAAGAAATTGAGACTGTTGAATTCTACTTTTTTTATCTGAACAATCACAATTGCCATTTTTCTTTTGGTAAAAACACATGGCACAGAAGATAGTTTTATACTGTCAACAGACTGACTTGAAAAATATAAATTTATACTGTATTTATATATATAATGTGTATATACACTATCAACATTCACATTAGAGAATCTGAACAATTTTGTTGAAATTACTTTTAAGAAAGCCTTTTGCTGTGATTTCATGTCACCTAAAGCATTGAAAATGTTCAAGTGTACCATATGAAATGGGGCTTCTTAAACCTAAATAAAACATACTTGTGAAATGTATGCGAATATGAGAAAATGCATTTTTTTAATGTATATTTTCTTTTCAGATCTGCAATTCCTACCACTTATAGCTTGCAAGCTGAAATAACTAAAACAGTTATCTGGAGTCAGTGTTTTCTTTCAGCAGGCTGTTGCAGGCAGAGTTCACTCACTGAAGAAACTATAGGCAAATTATTCTCAAGATGATAGTTGATGAGATGACTTATGCTGTCAAAGACACGATCTTTTGTACGAACCTTCAAAAAAAGGATGCAAGAAGATAGATTAAAGAGTAAAGTACTTTTCCCCTTAACTTCACACTAAAATTGTCTAAGAATAAAATGACAAAATCATATTTTAGAGACTGATCTCTCTTCAATCAAAATTGGTGGAAATTTGGCACTTATCCAGTGTGGCTTCTGTTTTATCTCTTACTCCCTCTATTTTCACTAAACCGATATTTTGCATGCAATTCCATGGACTGGCCTACTCTTATTACTCTTTCTGAATAGGTCTGCTTGAAAACTTTCTGTACATGATTTTGTTTCACGGTTATTTCAGATTTTTAGATCAATTTTTCTTCTTCAAGGGAGCACCTACTTCTTTTAGGTGTTTGTACCTTTTTAATTAGAAAGAGCTATCCTGCCAGGTAAGTCAGAACCCAGTTTCCTTGTGCACCTCAGAAATTTTGTGCTTTTTTAGAGACCTTCATCTTCTGCTACTCAAAAATTCCCTTCCTAGAAAGTGATCCAGCCACCATATGTGCTTAGCTTGGGTTTGCCCTGTGCTGCACAGTAGACCCCTGTGCCTTTGGAACCGAAACACTTCAGGGCAGGAAACATCAGTTTTCTAGCCCAGGCTAGGAAAATGCCCCTGTACCAGCATCTTGCTGGTATACAATACTACACCCATGGTAGGAGTAAACTGATATTTCAGGATGAAACAGTCAAAATTACCAGAAGCCAAAAACTAACCTATATTACAAAGCAATCTTTAGTTATTTAGCCACATGTTCACAGAATATTTCCTTCCTATGTTTCAAATGAGTTAGGCATACAGCTGCTACAGGCAGAGCACAGGGCCACTCAAGCAAACATCATGTTGCACTAAAATTTTGTATTGGGCTGGCTCTACACTGCCTCAAGGAAATGCCTCTGAGCACTGCTCTGAGTAGAGAATGTCATCTACTATCCTGGAACTTTTCTCAGGAAGAGAGAACAACTTGTGTTAAAACTTTCAAAAGTCATCTTATGCTGTGGTGGACAACTCTTCTGAAATAATTCAGTCTTCAACATTAAGTTCTGGAAAAATTGCTAGAAGCTTCACACAGGATGTCACAGAGTAAAAGAAAAAGGAAACAAATAACTTTGATAGCATATGATGCTATCTGGTCAGTCTACCCATAGTTGTGTCATAGAAGTAAACCAACAGGCTCTCCCGATTTCTGAAGCATACTGCTTTGAAATGTCACTTTCTCTAAAATCAAACTATATTTTCAGAATGAAAATATATCTTAACGAAAGCAGTAACTTTACTTAGCTATATTCTGAGATGTTCTTACCATGAGTTAGACACTCTACCATCACCAGAGTTCTGATTCTAAATCCAGAAAAATCATGTAGTCCTCCATTTTAAACATCCATTACCTGAATGAGATATCTTTTTCCTTTTTAAATTGTTAGCCAGATGACAGCAGAAGCAACTGGACAGTTAACTCTGCTCTGAGAACACACCCTTAAGACCTGTTACCTGTCTCTGGGTAATGTGTGTGAAATTAATTTTCAGGCAACATTTGTGTGAGTCAGACTTTAAGAACAATCACGCTGAGACCACACAGACAAAATGCAAACCACTGGCACGCTGTGGCAGCTGGCCACACACTGGCATTTTGTTGATGATTCTCCACTTTGACAAGCTGCAAATAGGGCTGCTCAGAAGCTGTGTCAGGATCCCACAAATCGTACCGACAGCACAGCTGTCTCTAACTAACCACAGTTGCAGAAAATCGTTGTTCTGGAACAGTGCCTCCAGAGCAAGGCATTTCAGAGCCATTTGGGCCATGATGATACAAGCAGGCTGAGGGAAGGGATAGGTGCAGATGACAAGCATGTCCCTAACCAAGGAGGTCAGCAAATTGGAGCTGCACTAGAGGCAGTGCAGCAAAGATGGGGGGGTGGGGGTGGGGCCCTCCAACCTGTGCAGGAAGAAAATGCCCTGGAAGTCATCACAGGACCTGAGTATTCCATGCCAGTCAGCACTGCAGCAGAGCTCCCAGTGGGACACAGCATTCCTGCACTTGCCACGTCACACAGCAATGTTTCCCTTGCAGTAGCCCGAAACACTTATTTGTGGGTTTATGCTGAAAAGAGAATTAGGGGACCTTGTTGCACGAGTCACAAAACTATTGGCAAATTTTAGCAATGGAGGCTGCCCCTCAAGAGGTGTAGAGCCACTCTCTTGGGCTGGTGTACCAATCAAACGCAGCACAAGGCAGCTGGAGTCTCAAAAGTGCAAAGCCATTCTTTGAGTGGCCTCATGTGGCAAATGTAATTAACTGCAACAAGTACAATGGGTGTTCCTCACTGCAGCAATACAGACTGCAGGACTGGCATAATCCTGCCACAGCTTTCTCAGCTCAGATGCCAACAGGCCGACTCCTTCAAGGGAGTTTCTCACTTACCTTGGGGCTGGTTATCTAAAGTTGTCCTTTACAGAGGAAAGGGAGTTGCCCACTTGCAGCTACCAAGGACCAACAATAAAACTCATGATAATGATTTCAATCTCTCTGAAGAGATTGTGCCTCCACAGAAGCAGGACAGGACAGCTACAGAAAACTAAAGCTCCCTTGCCCCCTCCATCCTGCTGTGGGGAAGGGCCCTTCATCAGCTAAGGGAGTCTTTGTGCAGCAAAGAGATGAAGCAGGCTTAGCCCAGTTCTCTCCTGGGCATACATGCAGGAAAACACAGAGCACGGTCCCTATCCCAGCTAACAGAGATGTCAAGTGGACATTGCCAGCATGCAGGCTAGGCAAACCTCCTTCGTTCAACAAGGATGCTGAAGTGGCTTAGCTACACTTTAGACCAAGACTGCAAAGCAGTGGTCAAAGTGTGAACTTGCCTGGGAATCACGTCCCTAAGGCTCCCTGCAATGTGCAGAAATCATGTGCTAGGTCTTCTGCTAGGCATCAGGGACAGAATTAGAGAGGTGATGGCATATTAGAGATACGAAGTGGTGCTTATGATCAGTTGTGAATAAGCTGTAAAGAAGATTAAAGACATTTAGAGAAAATGTATGGAGTGAGAAACCTCATCTGTTAGTGAGGAGTCAGTGCTTACAGTTCCTTCTGGGTCCACCAAAAGAAGATGCTTGGCTTGTCCTTTGTGCATTCCTGTCAGCACATAGGAGCCAGGATTCGTGGTACTCTTCCTCACGAGGAAATCTCCACATTTCTTTAATAGCTGTTCTGCTTCTTTCCTGCTCATCTCTCCTTGATACCATGGCTCTGTACTCAGCTCTTCAGCTTCAGTCCCAGAAGCTGCTCTGGATGAAGGAGGACTGGTGCATCCCATGGAAGTGGATTTCTTCAACATAGTCTCAGATGTTTGATTCTTGAGAGCATCTTCAAATGGTTCTTGTTATGGAAATAGAAACAAGGGCAGGATCATTCAGAGGTAAATCACGTAGCAAAATGGTGATATTCTGGTTATTTTAAACTGGATTGATTTTGCATTACAGCCACTTCTCTTTATTTTTATGAAAAAAATGAGGGAAGATATACTAACAGACTTACTGATTTAAATAATATATTACAACTGAGGAGTGCAATGTGTTTAAAATGTATGTTATGCACAGAAAGATACTGATAAAAATCAGACTGAACCTTGGCAGGATCTCTTGAAAGGTACTGGTTTTATTTCAGTAGTGGCTATTGTCAATAGCTGAATTTACCATGATCTGGTACCAGGCAAATCTCTCCTTCAGTCTTTCTAGGTATGTCAGACAGTTTAATTTCAAATAAATTGCATAATAGGGGTACCTAATGTCATTATACTCATATCTGGTCTCTGTTCAAACAACTTATTCATTTAAAAATTATCCATTACTGAGTGTCCAGCCCAAGGCTATGTCTAGAAGCGAACATTCACCCTTACCACTCAGCCTACTCCTAGCTCCATCTAGGAAGAGAAGCTTGCAAAACAGACACAGGTTAACACATTTAACATCATTTGCCTAGCTAAAATCAGCCTTGGGGAAGCATCTTTTAAACCTCAGCCAAGTCCTGAACTCAGTGCAACTGTAGAGTTGAGTGGAACGATGTGTCATCATGGATCCCAACAGTCTTACACAACTAACAAATATTACAAATAGCTTCATTATATGTTGTACTGACCTCTCAGAAGCTATTTGCTCTTGCAAGACCTTCATCTTGCCCACCAGTACTATCAAAAAGAAATGTTGTGCTGTGCCCTCTAGACTTACAAAAGGCCATCTAGAGAGCAGTACAGTGAAGAAATACACCCACTCTAAATAGATTGTTCAGAAGCGAGGAGTACACAGCCATGCTTGCATGGGGCCACAGAGAGGCTAGTTTAGGTCAGAGAAATAGGAAAAATACTGTACTGTCACAGCTTATTGATATCTCAGCCAGTTATTAAAAGTAGCTCATCAATGTCTTCACTATACTGCAGTCTGCACAAAGTCCAACATATATTTAGCTTGACAAACCAGTAACTTAGGGCTAATTGGCACATTTTCTAATACTACTTTTTTCTGGTGTTCCAATGGCTGATAAGAGTTAACATCCCTGATTTCAAACAGCAGATTTTTCTCATTTCAGATCTATATTCACAGATAGATACTCTCTCAACTTTCTTTCCTCCTCCATTCTTTCAATCCAGCATCTCACCATGCTGTGGAAACAGGGCCATATCTCAGCAAAAGCATGCCAGGAAAATGGTTTTATCTATAGTGAGATAACGGAAGTGTAGATACTTAATTTCACAAATAATTTGTAGGCACCAGCTGCTTCGTCTCGCTGCCTTTTAATTATGTGAACTGAGTTGAATAAAGCTTGGATAAACAATTTACTTGAGGTAGGAAGAGTAAAAAAAACCAAGAAAACTTTCTGTGCATCAAATGCTTTCACCATTACTTCACTTTATGTATCTCCTCAAGGCTGAAAATAATGTGTATTAGTAGCACCAATACCAAACTATGGCTAATGCTTAAGCTGTGGTTTTGCAGCTACAGCAATGATCCTAATCTAGGAAAAGCTGCCTTCAAAGTTGGAACAGATAGGACAGTAGGGCAAGCAAGAGGTTTACCAGAGCAAGAGGTAACTCAGCACTTTAATTTCTATGCTAGATTCCTTGTTGCACAAAGCTTTTGATATATGCATTGACTTCCTTGTAATGTACTCACAGGACAGGCTGAAGATAATTCTCCACCCATCCACATCTTTGCCCTCCTTCACTTTCCTGTATGGCAAGCTTCCTGATTAATTTTTCTTCTGACATAATTGCCTGTGATGTTAAGGATAACATAGACTGCAACACACCTTAACTGAGTTATTATGCAGCCTAGCTTCAAGCCTTCAGCCACCTATTTTTTAGCGCAGGCCAATATAAAAACACAATGGATTCTAAAATTCACCATAATTACACCAAGAACACTAAATTCAGAAAAATAATTTTTTTTTTTATACAGAACGAATGCACAAACATATTTGGTCACTTGTTAAAAAGGAAGTGAATAGGAAGGGAACTCACTCATGTCAAACAGATCCTTTCCTGGGCTGCTTGCTTCAGCATCCTCTGTTGTTCCACTGAAGGTACTTTCAGCATCTGCCTGAAGTGCCAGTAGAGCTTCTCTATTTATATGCTGGGTGTTTACATATGTTGGTAGCTCTGCTGTTGGTGCTACTTCTGATTTCTCTTCTGACATACTACATATATCCAGAGATCCTAGAAAATTCAAGACTTTTTTTTTTTTTTTCACTAGACAGAACAGTGTTGGTATTATGACCAATTATCATCATACCGCATCAGCACAGGTTTGCAATTTCCTGGATTGGGAGATGTAAAGTCAATAATTGCTGGATCTAGTAGAAAATACGTTGATTAATGGATTCAGAACTGTGTTTCAGTGAGGGCATGGTGGGGTTATTTTCCAGGAAAAATAAAACCTTTGTAAATAAAAACTGTAAATTTCAGAAATTATATTCTGTTGGGGAGTCATGAGAGCAGGAGAAGGTATAAAATCCTCAGATGTGTACAGATTAACAACAGAGAACATATTCTGGCATTTGCATGAAAGTGTCCCTAGAAACACAGTAAAATTATTTCATAAAGGTGGATGGGATGAAATTTTATATATGTATTGAAATTACTTGAAATTCAAAGACAACAAAAGGAATATTATACACTATCTGTTATTTGTTGAGCAGAAAGCTTTGCTTCACATTTTTAGTTAGTCTTCTCACCTTGGGCTTTTCATTTGAAAATTCCATTTTGCATACCCTAGTGGGTCAGATTTTCACAACAGATCATGCAGCAAACCCTTAAGTATCATTAAATTATAGAAAGTTAGCTGAAAGTTTGGGCAATTCAATTTATGAACTGCTCTGCAGAAGAAAATATTTCATGAAGGTGTGCATTTAATAATTTATCTAGAGGTAATTGTCAAGTGCTTTTCACTGGTATCAACACTAAAACTCAGACAAAGGGAACCTATCAACCAAGTGCAGATCATTGACTTAAAAACTTTCACACACCCCCCAAGACCACCTGCAGTATTACAGCTAAAAGTAGCAAAACTCACCTTGTTTAACAGGCCCATGATGCCATTCTTCACTGAATTTTTCTCCTAAGTGATGGCTCTGATAATAAATTTGCTCTCCTCCCACTCCTGATGCAGACTAGAATGGACACATGTGCAAGGAATTTTTCAATTGCCTTTAAAATGCTCAGATACATTACGAGTGGCTCTGCTAATTTCCTTGGATGTATTCTGTGTACCCTCACTCTTCCTTTCCAATTCATCATAAAGTCAGAATATATATATATATATATTTGCCAAATACATTTGTGAAATAGTAAGATATTACCAATGACCTTCATGCGTTCTTCCCTGCTGTCTGCTTTTAGTGGCCTCCCCCCCGTGACACCAAATGATGCATCATTTCTTTAGTACATTTGTACTCACACAGCGAGCCTTGACAACCTGTTGCTGGGAAAAGTGTTCCTCAGAAACACAAGTGGGACCAGAAGACAGCCCCAGCACTCTTGAAAGTGAGAGCTGAAGGATTCACATTGGTACCATGGGATACACTCGGGCACTGAGGGCAGGATGTGGCTACAGACAGGACCCCTCTGGATTTAAGCACCTGAAAACACCTCTTCGGGGGCTACATTGATACTGCAGTCAAACTTCAGACAGCAAGGCTGGTAGAAATATTCAAGCTGACCTTAGTTCAACATGAGGTGGAAAACCTACCTAGGAACCTGGCTGAATACTGATTTCTGCCAAGTCATTAACATAATGAACTGTTAGTAATGGCTACACTAGATTGTTTAAATGATTCTGCATTAAATCATTCCCAGTTAATGTGCACTATTTGATACTCTCTGAAGCAGACGTGGTTTCTACAACTGTAGTAGCCCCAGTGGATTTCTGTTCCTTGAACCTGGTTAATCTTTTAACATCATGAGGATTTCACCTCCTTTAATTTGTTCTGAACCTGCCTAATGCATTTCCCCCTCCATCTGCAGTGACCATTCAGATGGAAACTGGCCACACAGGAAGGGCTGTGAGCTATAGATGGTCCCAAGATATCCACCATAAAACACATGTCTTTTAAAAATTTTGGATCAATCAACAGTAGAGTAGAGATGAAACTGTACTGACCTGAGCTGTGTCTGCAGCAGTGGGAAGCCTTGTTTTGAGCCTGGTATCGAGGAATCCGCCAGGGGGAGGTATTTTATTTGGGATGTTGTTGTAATAGGGATGATCTGTTTCCTCGTTATCTTCCTCTGTCCATGGGTCCTCAAAACTCTGCATCCTGAAAGGAAGAGAGTGGTTTGTTTTGCCCCTCACTTGTAAACACTTACAGATACTTTCAGCAGGTTAAGGCTGTCTGACAGGGGATCACTATTTCATATTTTATGGACACTTCATCTACCACTGTAAGTCAGGAAGCAATGATGGATCATGCAGCGGATCTTCTCTGTTTAGACAAGCTGACATAAACCTCCTTTGCAATGGACCAAATTCTTTGTGCTGACTAAAGGATGTTTTAACCTGGCTTTAAACGAACAACTTTAAATAACCTTAAAATAGCACTTGTAATATTGTGACTTGACTGACTGACCAGGCTCTAAATCTTTGTCTTTAGTTAGGATTGATTTATCACAAATATAATTCTGCAAGAACTTCACAAAGTCAAGATATGTGAATACAGTATGCTTCCAGATTAGGATAGTAACATTTTATATTCCCCATATACCTGTTCTGCTCTGATATAAGAGATTACAAAGGGTACAAGCTCACTAGGATTTCTAGTAATGTTAGTAAGCACATAGCAATCCATGTCTCCAAAGAAAACAGAATGCTATCCCAGCCTTTTGTACATATACAAACAGACACAGTCTGTATCCTCCAGAGAAAAATGCAGTCAAACCTCCCTGCAATACATCACATTCCTAGAAACATCACCCTAATATGAGAAATACTGAAACATCATTAGTCATTTTGGAAGCCCAGCAGTCTGACCTACTCCGTCTAAACTGACACAGCCGCTATGACAGCAATGAGGAAATGCCACAAATAACAACCATTCTCGGCCATCCAACTCTGCCTACTAACTACAGCACAAAACACATGATCATTTCAACATCACTGTGAAATCCATCTTTAGCCTATTCTTTTGAATTGACTGTGCTCCTCTCATATTCATTAGGTAAACACTGTTCAGCTAATGCAGCAGAAATCTTTTTAAAGTATTCAAATCCTGTCTGTCTCCAGCAACATTGTCCACATTTTATCAAGTAAATTGAAAGCTAAAGAAGATCCTTTAGCAGTCTTCTGCAACAACACTCACCTATCAGGGAAAGTAGGCGTCTTAGAGGGACATTGCAAGTACTGCTTAAACCGAAGCTCAAATGCTTGCCCTATGGTGCTGATGACATCCTGGGCCAGGCCATCACAGCATTCCAGTATATGACAAGCTAAATGAAAAAGATCAACACATGCAAATCACGCTTTATGTCATGGTGGGATGCACTGACCTATGACAAAACAACTACTTGTCAAGCTTAGTTGCCCTGTTAGTGCTGTGCACATTTCAATAAAACCAAATTCTGATACAGAGAATTTCAGGCAATCGCAACTTTTTAAAGGTTACATAAAATTGCGGTGACGTGTAAGTGCAACAGACAAGGTCACAAATCTGTTCCACTATTTTAACAAGTCGACAAACAGAAAAAAAATCTCATAAAATTTCACTTGTTATTACCTGAATGCAATAGATTATGTAAGAATTCTAAGCTTTAAATTGAAATTACAAAAATATGAACAGGTGGTAGTAATAATAAAAGCTCTATTTGCTTTCTTCAGTTTTATTACCACTTCAGTTTTATGCCCAATCACCCCAAGTTCACAAGGTGCTCTCTCTTCCCAAATTACAGTCCAAGGGAGGAGCAGTATCTGCAGATACTTTCTAGACAATGACCCTTGATTTTATTCCAGGAATGCAGAGTACAGAGGTTGGTACCTTTTCCTGCTTGTTTGCATGGAGACACTCCCAGCAAACTGCAGGGTCGCTGAAGAGTGCAGAGCCAGCAACCTGATTAACTTCAGCACTTCCCCATGTGCAACCTCTCTGAACCCACTGTGACAGAGGCAGTAAGGGGGAAGGCTAGCAACACAAGCTCTCTTCCTATAGAAGGCTGAGAAACCTTTGTCAGCTGTCTGAGCTGCCAAATCTGTAATGGTTTTAAATCAGAGAATGGCTTGGAGGTCTGAAATGTATGGGAAAACAAAATGCGTGGAAACACAAAGAGGTGAACTTAGAGCTCACTCAACATTACAGGAGCATAGATGGGTACTAGTAGCTGGAAGCTAAAGATCTGGATGAACAACATCTCGATGATATCCAGAGAAGTCCAAGGGAGTTAATTTTCCACATTCAGAGTTGGACAAGCATATTGTCTTACTGGCTGTAGCCTGGATTGGATTTCAAACTCTGGTTCTTTTCCAAGTCCTGCCCCAGGAAAGTGGGTTCTTTTTCAGAGTTACTGATTTGTTCACCCCTGACTGCTTTAATAGCATGGATATAAACTCTTCAGCTGAAAAACTGCATTTTAGTACATGCCCAATGTCCAGCTCACTGGAACCAAGTGCATTGGATGCCACTGTCCTACATATAAGGGTCGGCCATGACATTCGTGTGAAATTGTTTTAGTTGAAGTAATACAGGGAGACTAAGTAGGTTTAGATATGACTTTTCAGAGGCTGAAATACTGGATAGACTTCTGAAGAGGCCAGAATAAGGGGCCAAGAAACCTGCAGTTGTGTGCACATGGAATGTCTGCTGTCTCTTCCTCAGCAGCAGCAGCAGCAGCAGCAGCAGCAGCAGCAGCAGCAGCAGCAGCCGCACCTCATTCAGCATGAGATGGCACCAGTCACAGTGCTAAACAGATACAGTGGTGTCCGTTTCTCACCTTAGAGCATCTGATGTGCCAACCAGCAAGCTGAAATGCCTTGTCCAGGGAAAATGCCCTGTCCAGGGAAAATGCCCCTAGCTGCATGTTGAAAGTGGATTCAGCAGACAAAAACAGGAGCTCCATGTGCAGACACCCCTGACTAGCAGTGAGACGTTTGTTTTTATGCCCTCCGCAGCACTGCTATTGGCATCAAACAATTAGCCCCCACAGAAGGTGCAGATTTATCTCCATAAAGGTGGACCAAAAGTAGTTAGGCCAAACAAAGCTGAAATGTTTACGCTCTATAACTAGAGTGCGAATTTAAAGAGGCGACACTGCTCACTGCTAAACCTTTCTGGAGCTGAAATGAAGCATGAGTCATTAAGTAGTTTCGGTAGGTGACATAATGAGTAACCTGTTTCCTTGGATACGTGAATGGACTTTCAGCAGGTAGGAGATATGCTTCTTATAAAAGGATGAGAAGGTTTGGCTCACACAGAGATGATTTCTTGTGAATGTTACAGCAGAAAATAGACAGCCTTTAGCTTGCTCGATCCAGAATGCAAAGCACGAAGACAGCTTCTCCATCCTTGGGAAGAAATGAGTCTAATATGCAAGCTATACTACAGCACTGGTGGTAGGGTAGCGTCAGTAACAGCAGCAGTAACATTTTCACTAGATAGAGGTGTAAAGACAAATTCCCTTTTAAAGTAATTTGCAGACAACACAAAGAATGACAGAACGGCAAGTGATGGTGAAAGAGGGCAATTCAGGTCCCTTGGTAAATTAGACCCTTTTAAAAAATATGTTTTAATATAGGTGACATACAAAGCCAACAATCTGCAAACCACGGATCTATACACACGGAGGGGGGAAGCACCCATGGGAAAGCCATAATGCAAAAGGCTTAAAGACCACAGCATGAAAGAATTTCACACAAGGTAACAGTGCTTCACTGCAGCAAAAAGGGCTCACGAGGGACCAGCTGACAATGACGACAAAAGCAAGGAAGGTGCATTCTCTGCTGTAGTGGCAGCCCCTGTTATGCAGGTATCATACACCTTTTTAAAACAGTTGCAGAAAAATGAAGGAAGGAGGTGCAGAAATTATTTGAAAAATGGAGGATGTGCACTGCAGCTGGAATGCTGCAGAGTTCAATCTGTCAATATTTTCCTAAAGAAAATTAAGAAATTACTTGACCTAAATACACCAATGGAAGACAATGGTATCAGGTGCTCAGACGACTCCCCAGTCTAGGACAGCCTAGCTCAACATGGAGCAGTCACAGGAAGCTAAGGATAAACACATTCAGTGTAAGGTGATAGAACATAGTACAGGAAGAACATAGTACAAAAGGAACATAGCATGTCAAATCCACTCACACAGGGACAGAAAATAGAGCACAGGGCTCCTCCAAACCCTACAGAGCAAATATCTGGTCTACAATGCTAGTCCCTACATTGACTGAGATCTCTCAGAACAACTAAATCAGTCTTGGATTTAACAAAAGGGTACTGCTAAAGCAAGTGGGCTGGAGAGCAACCCTGCACCATGCATCCTATAGTCTGACACTGGAGTGTCTGACGGGACACACGAGGTTGTAACGTAACAAGCATTGCAAAGAACTGGACTATTCCCTATCTCCCATGCCCCATAAGCTTTCTAGGTATTTCACTGATACTCAGCATATTAGCATGCCTAGGGCAGGTATTATTTATGAGCTAATACTCTCAAGCCTGGACATTTCTGCACATGGACACAGCAGGTTCTTCAGGTATCATTAAAGATGACTACATATGGAAGCTACTGAATTAGTTGTGCCAATGATAAGGTGGGCAGCTGAGGGTTTGCAGGACTGGCATTTTGGAGTTAAAGTGTCTGAATTCTCCAGAAATCATGTTGGAAGTACTTAATGTCATTATTTTTGGAGCTAGTCTGTTCTTCTCTATGGTCTGTGAATAGTACATTACAAAATACTTTGTATCTTGCATTAAGACCTAGTGAACATGATCAACGAGCAGGTCCCTGTCCCTCACTGACAGCTACTAAAGTAGTACAATGTTGAATAAAACTTCACCGAGAAAGAGAATTATGGCAAGCTGGCTCGAAAACTAGCTATTTGATAAAGAATCTGATTCTGTCAGGAAGAGTTAGGCATGTACTGAGAAGACCCTGCAGATTCAGCTGCCTCATCAGATGACTTAATCAGAAGACTGCTTAGCTCTTGCACCAGTGATTGGGTGTAGGACTTGGCTGTTGCCTAGAAGCTCCCACAGCCAAGTATGGCAAGTGTTTGATCTAAGAGATGAAGAGAACCAAAGTGATATTTGGGCATGAACTAACAACAAGATGTTTTCCAAGCCTGAGAAACAAACTGCTGCTTCTTATTGCTATACAATCTTTCCATGACTCTGTCAGAGACAATCCTTAGACTGGGCTACATTATATTTTTTGGGGGGTGTAGGGGGTGAGGAGTGGAATCTGACCTAAACCATGAATAATTTGTGTTTCTCAAAGGAAAAACAGACTTCAAATAGATATTTCTAACTTACCTCTACGATTAACAGGATCCTTAGCTACATATGCAATATAGTCCGAAGTATCCTGTCAAAAATTTAAGATAGCTACAATGAATGCAAAAAAATATTTTCACCGATTACTGCAAAAGATCACAGTCCAGAGCATGTACAGTCCTGCGGGCAGAGCCCCAGATGACATATCTTGCTCTACAGTTGCATACTACTTAAACCCCATGCAAATGTTTACGGGTTTTGGTCCTGATTGCACCGCTTTACTTTTTACAGAATGTGATCTAATCCAACAGAATTTTAAAATCTCTTCTGTCAATTAAACAAACTCAGTAGGATTTGGCTCAGGCCTCATTTAGGAGGGAGTAGAATTACAAGTCTTTACCTTCAAACTACCCGGAGATTTTGGTTCATAACATGAATAATCATCTGGTTCTGTGGCAGAAATAGTGGGAGTAACAGTGCTGCTCCCCAGAAATACTAAGCAATGGCATTTATTCGTGTGTGACAAGCAGGTGTTTACTGACTGCAGTGCCATATGGCACAGAAGTGCTCAGCCTCTGCTTGGCTCTGACAAGCAGCATCCCAGGACACCCTCCTCCAGCCCTTAGGCTACTCCCTGCCACACCTGTTGCCACATGCCTGGAAGATCTTCTGGCAAGAGCACACAGATATCTTCTTGGGGGATTTTTTTGCTTCCTCTCCTGCCACCCTTATGCTCCTGTGCACAAGTGGTGCAGACTTCTATCATTATGCAGATGAAACAGAAAGGCTTGTATTTCTGGGAAGCACTCAGGCCTGCTGATACATCTGGAAAATGGCATATTGCCTTGATGCAATCAGGAAGTCGTGGTTAGATCTGGTATTTCCTGACATGCCTGCCTAGTCAGGTATAGCTAAACCCAAGGGATATACAGGATACACTACAGCTGGCTGTGTAAATCTACCCGACACCTTTTCAGGTGACTGATCCAAGATCATTGCCAATTATGACAAGATCTAATGTCTTAACAAACATCGATCTTCAGTTAAAAGATAGACTTCTTCAGCACAGCCTTTTCCAGTACAAGCACACACCACCACCACCCACCCAAAACAAATCACTGTGCTGAATGTCTATACCATTTCCTTCCTAAGGAGAGAGCAAGGGAAATGATGAAGCACAGTCATGGTTCTGGTGACAGATGTGCAGCCATGTCACTTAATGCATTGTTAGAAGGCACTCAGACATCAGCAGTGAGGCTGGTCTGTTGAAAAAGCATTGCCCTACCATTTTGTCTAGTAATTTCTCATGCATCCTGTGGCCCAGTGTCTGGGCAGTGACTACAGTGGGATTAAGGATTCATATCAACAAGCAAATGGAAAACAAAAGTGACTATGTATTTAGTAGCAAATAATACGGAGTCTTTGTCTCACTATACTGTTTTCTCACAGAATGCCCTGAAGCTCTCCGAGGGACGAGCACATGCTTGGCATCAATCCCAAGAGACCACTACGAGAGAAGAGAGGGAACGTGTGGGTGGGAATTGCACCGTGTTATTTATTTCAGGGCCAGAAAGACTAGAAAATGGGCCACAGATCAATTTATTTACTACTTCAGGCATAGCTAATGGATACATTTTTGCCTGAGTAAATCATAGATCTATCTCACAGCTAGCGTGGATGTGACAGTCTGAAACCACCTACTCCTTATTTCATCTAAACCTCTGCGATGCACACCGACTGACAAACCATTAAGGACCCAAGGTGGGCACATCTCACTGTGGCTCAGTTAGAAGACCCCCATCAAAATACTATACAGGGATTGGCTGATGCAGCAAAGTGATCCTTGACATTCAAGGACTGAAAACAAGATGAATGAGCTATAATTTTCAGCCTAAAGACATTGCATTGTGGTGCTAAAACTTGGAGGTATGGCTGAAACTGAAAAACTACTGCCTTCAGGGACATCTGAGAGGCCTGCCTCATTAGACTTTATGAGATCCTCCACCCCAAAATTTCTCCAGATATCTCCAAAAACAGATGTCTTGTCTGGCAGCCTGGAAACAGCCACCTGAAATTACTATGGAGCAAAATTGTTTAGTGCATCATAAGGAGGGGCTGAAGAGAGTTGAAGTGGATTGATAACACAGTCTTGGAAGAGAATTAAAAATGGTTCTGAAATGGTGTATAAAAGGATTTGTAGGGAGATTTTTAAGCTGTTCTCCAAGCCTGTGGAACACTTCTCCAAGGGTTATATTTTGAATAATATAATTAATGGTAGGGGAGTGTGAGGAAGGTTGTAAAGCTAATTGCTGTCACAAATGGGAGGCAAATATTCAGAGCAGAAAGGCTGATGGGGTAGAGAAGTGAGACTAGTCTCACTTCCTAATAAACCAAGCTCCAAAATCACTTCAAAATAAGGGAATCACTGAAGAAACATGGGCACAGATCTAATTTCCTAGGTCATTACGGGCTTTCTCCAACCAGTTTAAAACTCTCATAAAGAGATCAGCTTACAGTCTGGAGCCCAGCTGTGGCTGGGAGACACAGTTTGGTGGTGGCAGTCCTCCACCAAGTGGAAATCACTTGAAAGTTATGGAAGTTATGAAAGTTATGTCTAGGTGGCCCTCTGATGAGTAAATAAAGCTGTGACCTAAATCACATCCTTGCATTTTATCATCTTCTACGTGCACCCAGGACAAAGAACTACCTGCTTTATGCACAAGCTTTAGATTTAAAGCTGTTCCTTACTAGACCACTGAGATAAGCTTGTAGAACAACATTAAATACTCATAAATACCTTCTTCCTCCCAATACCAGAATGAATTCATGCAGTAGTCTTATTGGGAACACAAATTTACAATTTCACTGTATCTTGTAGGCTCCCTTGCACCATGCCATTTTATTTCTCTGGTCGCTCACTGACTCAGTAGTGAGATTTTTATGTCTCTAAAATGTTTGGAAGAGCTTGTTTACTCCAAATCCAGAACTCTACTGCTGTTCCTCTCCTCTTTCCTGGTAAATCATTTCATCAGTGGGCAGTGTGAAATGGTGTTTCCAGGACTTAGCATTTGGGATGGCAGATGGGCAGCAAAGAATCTTCTTATGGAGGCAGGGAACTGTGCTAATCACTCCTCTGCCCACTTCAGGAATTGTTCATTTACAGCATCCATTGCAATCTGTTGTATTTCAAAGCTGCTGTTGATCCATTTTTTGTTCCCCAAATTATTGTGATATTGTGTTCTTTTCCCTTCTGTGATTGTACTGAGCTCAGCAAAGCTATACTAAGACTGAAATTCGTCTTTATGTTTTCTGACAATAGCAAAATGAACAGCGAAAGCACCAAGCATCTTCACCTTAACAGAGTTGAACTGAGAGAATTAACTCACAAAACAGGCTAGAAATTACCTTACCTTTAGTACATAACTGATATATGACAGACAATCATACGATGGAGGAAAAGGTACTCATTCAATTAATCTAAGTTTAAAAGCTTTCAAACCTCTAGGGTAAGAGGTGAGCACTGTCACTAATTTATAATTCTCCCCTTGCTTCCTGAGTGACAAATACATTTTAAGCCCATTTATTAATATGCCTTTGTACAAACAGCTTATAAAAATAAGGAAAAGCACAATAAGCAGGAATTTGCCCTTTGATCTAAATGAATCAAATTTGTAGGTGTATCTAAAAGCTTTGCAAAACAAAAGAGAAAGATCTGTGCTTTTCCTGAAAGCCTGTCTTCAAGCCACATGAGTGTAGCAAATATACCTGCAGGCAGAATTTAGCACAGTGTTCTCAATGCACACTTACACTTGAGAAGAAAAAAAAAAGGCATGCATTACTATAAATACTATAATTATAGCTGCAACATATTCTACTCCTGTAAAAAGTGCAAGATAAAAACCAGTCAGGATAAAAATCCATACAATGCCCATCTGACTATACTACACCACTCTGAAAAACAAAGCCCTGCTTATCAGTTACTGTGTGAATGCTTACAGTCCCTTGTTACTTTTTGTTTCAGCCATTCGAAGGGGACGATCTATGAACGCTTGTCAGGCGCTCCCCTCAAGGAGAGCTTGATGGCAACAATCAAGAAAAATTTATGAAAGAAGAAACAGGAGCTATTGTGGTTGTATTTTCCTTTTAGTAAGATATGCATTAAATTTTGTCACACAGTCCTCACAAAGCAGCACCTATGTGGGAGAAGGCTTTAGAGAAATGCTTACCGGATCACCTCCAGACGCAAAGGAGATAGATTGCATATGGTGATTTGCTATGATCTGTATGGATCAGAAAGAATACGTGTGAGTCAGATGGTTTTCTTACAGTTTTCAGTTTTGATTTCTCTCTTTTTGCTTGTATGCTGGTCAAAACCCAAAATCAAGATCAAAATTACCTACAAGGACTCCAAAGAGTAGCATGATAGTATAAACAAACTTAAGGATGAATGTATCTATTCTGGTGTTCTTTAAAATGTATCAGGAGACTGCAAAATTGCTAAATGTACTCAGAACTCCAGTAAATCATACAGACCTGTCAGGGAATATCTTTGGAGAAATTCTAATCTGTTAAAACTCACTTTCTTTATTACAGATAATGATGAATGAAACAAAAGGTCCTATTCATCAAAAAATTTTTCTGCTGATGCCAGTCTGGTGAAATCAATGAAACCATGCAAACCTGTACACCAGCTAAGGCTCCTAACATTGCATCCAACACCTACTGTGTCATTTTATGTTCCAAACATCAACATGTTTGCAATACGCAAACAGAATTGTGAATCTAGCTGCAGTGTAGCATTGTGGACAAATTCACAGGCACACTCCAGGGCATTTGAAATTCAAATTGCTTATGTACAATTTGAATTAATATGATATTTCTCTGGGAAGAGACAAATTGTCCTGAACTTCTAATAAAAGCAGAACATCTCTTCTATTCTGAGAATAAACTTACGACATCTTTTAATAATCATCTAATAACGAAGAAAGAAAAGGTCATCTGAAACAAACTTTCATTTGATATTTGAGTCACAGAAGCCATGTCAAGGAATTCATCTGGGTTGGGACAGGCCCCTGTTTAGTGTCTCAGAGAACTTGACAACAGAATTAGGATCTTAAATCCTCAGTTTGGAGAGGGAACCACATACAAAAAACCATTATGGAAAAACCAAAATAGGCTAGAAAGATATTCTCTGGGCTTTTTCCTCTAACCTGCTTCTTAAAGACCTAAACTATCAACTACCTTCCTTGGAAAGAAAAAAGCCTGACAGGACTTTCTCTGTATCTTACTGCTTCACTAAGTCTCTAGGAGAGAGATGATTACTATTTGTAGTGTTTCTTTTATGTAAAGAGCACTTCATTTTCAAAAGCCCTGCTTGTCCCACAACAGCCTCCAAAGATGTGGTTAGTTTTCGAGTATTCACTGCTGAATTAGTGTTCTGTTACTCATCAATGATTATTTCCTTCTCTTTCTCCCATAAAGAAGAATTAACAGCAGAATAAATAGAATAAAGAATACAAATAGACTGTAGAATATCCTAACAGCAGAACTGAACTAGTGAAGTTCTGCTACATGTCTCATGTTATCACTATCTTGACTTGTGCAAATAACACAATCTTTTACTTCAGCATCATATAAAAGAAAAATTATTTCAGATTGTCACTAAACAATTTTTTTCCTAGTTTTAAGAAAGCTGAAAAGTGCTTGCAACCATTAGTTCAAGTCAGGGATTTTTTCATTCTAATTCCATAGCTAATTAGGTTTAGCTTAGTCTGAGGTAGGGGTATTCCCCACCTCACCTCTGCCAGTACCAAAATACTGAAAGGAGACACAGCAAATTAGCAATGCCTTGCATTGCTCAAAATAAAACAATTCACTAATGTTGGCATATAGTTTATAAATCTTTCAATCTATGCCAACCTGCATCTTAAAGAAATAAATAAAACAAAATCATCTACCACTCATCTCTCCTTAATAAGTTCACAGAACTGTTCTGCAGGGGTATCTGCAGTTGCTTTCCTTCTACCACAAGGGCCAACAACACTGTTTGTCTTTTCTTTCCTTCCAGATGTGCTGGGAAAAAGAGGCTGCTAAAAAGCTTGCAGCCATCTTCCTGTGTGGGGCCTCAAAGGCGCTGCTGGGCCGTGCTTATCTGCAAATCAAATCCTTGGCATAAACAAGAAACAGGGGAGGCCACAGCCAGACTAGGGAGCTCTGAGAAACCAGATGTTTCCCAGGCCTGCAGCACTCAGAAGAGTCTACCTCAAAAAGAGTGATATGAGAGAAAGATGAACAGTTTTGTCAACTCAGAGAAAAGGCCAAACATATGGGGGATGACTCTTCTCTGGAATAAATCAGTTTAACTACATTTCTGCCCTAGCACTGGCTGATGACAAGGTGACTTTCAAGACTCGGCATTTTCTTAGTAGATCTTATTAACATCAAGTTCTTATGCTTCTGATGGGGGGTAACTCTCTTTATGAAAAGCATTGCTGTGTATATTCCATGTTGTTGCAGTACAAACTACCGCAGCCAGTCACAGCACTGCTCCCACAGCCCCAGTGCTCACTCCAGAGGATTACAATGTTTTCTAAATAAGGATAAGAGCAAAGATATACGGATGAAAACATTGTAATAAACAGCAAGCTTTTTCATAGACAATATATATATACTTTCTTATTTTTTTTCCTGAGGCTCCAGAGGACAGTAGGAATTTTACTTTTTCCTCTCTGGCTGTATCTGGGCAGAAAGTTGCATGCCCTAATGCAATATGTGGTTCACAGCAAATAGCACAGCAGTGACTACGCATGTCTGTCTGCTTCCTCTTTATATATAACCTGAGCAAGGGTTTTTTTCATCTCATACATCATTCACAAACCACTGCAGTGATTCCCCAAAGCCTGTCTGTACCTTCAGCACAGTGAAGAAGAAGAAATGAGTTACTTTAAAAAGGCTGCCTTGTCGCTCTAAAAGACTGGCCTTTCACTGCACTGCAAAATCCCTGAGGCCGTATTTTTAGCCACAGGAATAGTTTGCCCTTTAAGACTCTAAATGGGAAGAAAACAACAAAATTGGGGATGCACATTCAGTATTTTAGTTTTTACTCCAAGCACATGCCTTTTACCACTCTGAAAGTTTGCAATCTTACTCAGTAAGAACTGCTATGACCAGAAAATGGTATGTCACATCACAGGTCTTGAAAGAGCAAAACCAATCTACCTGAAACATGGAAAGAAGAAAATAATTCATCAGAGTTGTTTTGATTAGTGAAATTAGCTGACTTCCACTATGATTTATATTTTGGGTTCATTCATTTTATGACATTAGTGAGGAAAAAATAACTTTGAGCAACTGAGTATTTGACAGACAGCAAATGTTTGTGCAGCAGGCTGTTCATCAAAAGCCTCACAAATTAATACAGAAGTTACACTCACCTGTTTTGTATCTGGATTCATTAGGTTTAAGCTGCTGGTGGAGATATTCAACATTATGCTCATTCCTGCAAACTGAAGATTGCTCTTTCCCAAGATGCTAGAAAGGACTTTGCTCGGTGGCTGTGAGGAGGGGGGGAAAAAGCAGATTTTTGTTCTCTGGTTTTTTTTTGAATGACCTTCATTGTATGCAGAGTTAGTGGTGATCTTAAAGGCTTCTCAAAAGCTGATCACTTTTCAAAGATAATTTAATTGCAACAGCTGATTTCCTCTGGAAATTATTTCTAATCTATGCTACTACTACTACTACTACAACAACTATTAATAATAATAATAATAATAATAATAACAACAGTAGTAGTAGTAGTAGTGATACTAGTTATTCATCTACTCTGACCGAATCAAAATAGGGGTTTCGTGAGACAGCAAGGTCTCATCTTCACCAAGGGACCAAGTAAGCTGACTAAGATGAATGCCTTCAGTCAGTATCTTAAAATGACAGTGTTCTTATTCTATAAAAATAGCTTCAACTCCTGAAAAGAAATCCATTGTTTGCTCTGCATCTACTGACTGTTCTACCCCCTTGCCACATGGAAAGTAGGAGTCTAGTGATACCAATGGGATGCTCACAAAATGGGATATAGAGTGTTACGGACTAGATGACCTCTAAAGGTCCCTTCCAACCCAAACAATTCTGTGACTTTGCTTGTAGACTTAGCAGCAGATAAAAGCCAGACATAGACTAAACAAAAGCTCCATAGGCTGGGGTACAACATGCTCCAAAAATTCTCATAGAATAAGTCTAAGAATGCAATACAGGGGATGTAATAATATTGATAACTTTTGTAGGCATTTCACCAGCTCTTAGGAGGTTTTGTTGCAATAGATGTTAGGCTGTCAAAGCAAAATTCACAAACTTCTCACCTTTGACAACTATGGGGAGCTGCACAGATGCATGAGAGCAGCCTCATTCAAGTAACAATAGCCTGTAAAAAATCAGACTGCCCAGCAGTAACACACCAAGTCCTTCCACTTGCTCTACTTGCACTGGTGAACATTTATGCTGCTCATTAGGATATAAAAGCAAAACTGTGACTGGAGGCAATATTCTTCTACCACTATATTTGCATTTGTCCTAAGCTGCCTGCAAGCTTAGATAGTTTTGTATGTAGCAGGATGGGCACACTTGAGCTTCTGTAGCCCTGAAAGTTTACATATGTTCAATTTTAGCTTCTTTTCCTTCTGTTTAATTGATTAAAAATACACTACCTACATACTGGTCCTGTGTAACATGTGCTGCACTATTTCAACCTTGTCATGTTACAGAGCTAATACCTCATTAACTTCGCAATAAAACAAACTCTTCTGAACATTCTTGTATCTTTTCTTTCCCTAATCCTTCATGGTTCCCAGGTCATGCCTAAGGATCACCTACCCACAATGTGACCTCAGAAGTTCATGTCACCTTAACCAAATTCATGTGCCACAAGTGGCAGAAACATGATGAATGTACAGACCAGAGACATCTTTGACATTTATCTGAAGTTCTGTTGCTATTTCTTTTCAATAACTGATAAGCAACATTTCTTCTAAAATCTGTAATACAGCAAGGTGTCTCACTAGGCACTTGGAACTCTGTTTCACTTATTTCTCCAACTATATTTTGTGTCATTTTGCTTTCCAAGAAGAAAGATACTTTCGTCTTTACTTTCAGATTTAAAATGAAAAGCCAAAGAACCAAGAAATGCCAGTGAGATAAATTTGGTGGTGGTGAAACCAAACCCTTAATTTCTGAGACAATTTCCAATTACCCTGTAACACACGTCACATACAATTGATTCTACCAGGGGACGATTCTCCTTTGCAAACAAGTGGCATTTCATCTCATCCCTTTTTGCTGAGATTCTGCCCAGATGGTGGAGCAGGTGGGGAAGCACGCACACCTTTTCTTTCACCATTCTCCTCCCATGGCCAAGGACACATACAAGGCCTATAATTAACTACTTTCTATGCTTCTTCCCCTAGAGATGGCATTACATCCCAGCTTTTCCTGCAGGTCTCTGGAAGAGACTGTTGAGGGCCATCAGTGCAGGAGCTGAGCCAAGGCTTCCTCCTCTCCCTGTCTGAAGACTCTAACTCCCAGCACACAAACAAAAACAAAAGCATGGTAATAACAATGTCAGGTACACAGTGGACTCACCATCAACACTGGGCAGGCACTGAGCATCAGCCACAGGTGTTTATGGAAAGAACATAGGAAACAAACGATCACCTCACGTGCTATTTCCATTTCCAGAAATCAGGGATTACCAAACTAACTAAATGTCATCAGTAGATCTATGCTTCAATAACAAATCTAGTCACTCTCAAAACTATATATGTTTTGGGCTTCTGCTCTATCTTCCAGCACCTATTTTCACAATTTACTCATGCATTTTATGAAAAGACGTCCCATTTGTTTGTTTAAACTCTTCCACCTTCAATCTACGAAAGAATGAAAGAAAAACGAGGAAGTTTCTATGGAAGGAACATAAAGGCACACCCTTCATCCTGGATGTATTTTTACTTCCAGATGCCTACAAAATCAGATCCTGACCAAAAGAGCAAGTGACAACATACACTGGGTGAAAAAAGCCAATACTTTAAATGACTAATCATCTGCAATTCTCAAAGCTGTCTTAAAGCCACCTGCCTGCTGTTCCTGGTCTCCACTGTGCTGAACAGAGAAAATACAGTCAACTGCACTACAAGAAAAAAAAATACCTTTCGTTTCTTGAAGGCTCTTTTGGTACCAGGCATGGCTTCACAAACACGACTGATTGCTTCCCTGAAGAGACAGAAAAAAGCTTTATGGCAAAAGAATGTGCGAATTTCTTCATTATGCTTGAAATGCACCACAGAGAACAGCTTCGACTGTATTTCTGTTCACAAGTGAGGATAGTTAGTGGGTCAGTTAGCTTTGTTCTAAAAAATAAAATGTTTCCTCACACTATTAAAAAGACCTTTTCTCACTGTAAATTAGAGTACTGCTCTTAATACCATCCTTCAAGTCTCATTTTTCTACATTGCATAACACCTTCTTCGAAAAAAAATGTTTCTTTTCATGTGAGAGGTAGAAATCGTCATTTTTCTTACCACTATACTGTGCACTCTTCCAGTCAGAGCAAAACCACCAGGCTTTAGATAGCATCAGAACCCAAAATATTTCTGGTAATATCTCCATTCTATACAGTATATGAAGTGTACAACATCTTAACTGATATTAGTTCAATACAATCTGAGTAATTTATTAGTTGCCTTATGTTTACATTATAAGGAAAATTATTGCCATCAACATTTTGCTTCAGTTTTTTAATAATGCTTCATTCTTCCCATTGCACTCGGGTTGACTGAAAGAAATGTGTGGCCAAAACTGCTCTGAATCCACACGCTTTCATAGAAGAGTAACTGTACACCTCAAAAACTCTTGAAATCATATTGCTCCAAACAAATCTTATCGTTCCTTTCAGTATTTAGCAACTTATTATCTGAATAGTCAACCTGGTCAGTGTTTAGAATTTGCTGCTGTACACACACAGACCTTCCTCTGACCACTAGGTACAAGGCTTCAATAGGCTTGTCCCACTGATACTGCAGGACAGAACGGTTTCACAGGAACAAGCAATGGTGACTCCAAACCTTATTTAACTAATTTTAATATGTATTGAGACTAACAGCACATTATAGTTAGAGCCAAAAGCATGCAAATAACACATATTTTACGCCAAAAAACCTCCAAATCAGAACCCAAACCAACCAACCAACCAACCAAAAAAACCCCCAACACCACAAACAAACCAGAAAACAACAGAATGGGAGACAATAAACTACAAGCTAAAGAACAGTCAAAATAATCAAAATCTTGAAACATCATCTGGATAAAGGCATAAATTATTTTGACTTTGTGCCATATGCAGTATATTTCAACTATGCACAGGATCAACAAGTGAGTCAGGATGCCATACACTTACACCAGCATTCAACTTACAATGACTCAGCAAATGTTACAGGTTATATCAGGTGGCAATCAGTAATTGTTATATGGTTATGCCTTGTGAGCTTTTAGCTAAGACCCAATCCAAAGTTTGAATCACCTGAAAGAATCACATTTTCTTGGTTTGGGGAGGTGGGTGTTTGTGGAAATGGAACACCCCTTGAAGCAGGTTTATAGTCCAGCCATTCTGAAGAAGGGTGAGATTTGTAGCAAGAGATGGTTAAAAAAATCTTTCAAGCACACTATATTTCTTCAGGTCTAGAGGAGAAGTTGATTGTTCCGTAACTTGTCTTATGCCTTTTTTTCCCCCAACTACATCTGTTTATCTAAAAAAATTATCTCTTACTACAAACCCTGCTTTACATATGCACTCAGACCATTATAGCTACAACAGCACCCCATTTCACGGTTCAGTGCTTGTATTTATCTCCCACCTCTACCACATTTTTTTTACTCCAAACAAGTGTTTTAGTTAAACTAATTACTAGATTTTCTTATAGAGCAAGTAAAAAGCAGTTGGTTCAAAAGAACAGGTCTGATGTATCTTAGAAATAAAGCACAGCAAGCATCACATAGTGATCACCATAATACTGAGACATATGTTACTCCTGCAAATGTAATCAGGGAAAAGAAAATATTATACCTCTCAAAAAGAAAAATTAATGAAAAATGCTTTTCTTTGACTCAAGGAAAACAGACATCATCTTTTACAGAGTCAGCCTCTCTGCCTACTGAGCTAAAACTTGTGGTTTCCCATCTCTTTCTTCTGCTGAAGCAAACCCTCTGGAGGTAAAGGAACGGGAAGTCCAGTGCAGTGGCTGTCTCCAGCCCACTTCAGTCTTTCAGACCCATGCCTCTTGCTTCACCAGATATGTCTTAGTTTCTCAGGCATTTTGACTGCAAGTTGCTCGCAGAGAGGCATCACCAACACTTGTCACATCTTTGTCTCTTCAAGTGGTCCAACTGGTGCATTGAGATACCTCATAGGTTTTGCCTCTCACAGGAAAGGCCTGGATTTCAGAGATATGTGCTTGAGAGATAAACTAGTCTATAATTTCCTTTCTCTTCCTATTTTTCTCCATCATCTTCTCTCTCTAGTGGCAGCATGGAACTTACAGAAGGACAAGGAGATTTTCAGGCTACTGCACCCAACAAAAAATGTGTGCAATCTTGTTATTTTTCTAGTGCAGGGTTGGGTCTAGTAGCAGTTTTGCTACTACCTCTTCTATCTGCCAGCTCCTGAAAACCAGACATTAAGTGTGTTACTCAATACATTTGTCTGACTCAAGGACCTTGTGGATCAAAACTGCCACTTGAACATAGGAGAGGAAACACGCTAGCTGAAAAGGCTGAAGCCCAGGGCAAGACTTGGCAAGGCGGCCTTGACTACTCCTTGCACACCCCATCTTGGCAGAGCAGGGAAAGCACTGAGAGTGGAAAAGGTGGGCTACATGTCCTCTCACTCAGTAAAAAAGCACTATACAATTTCCAGCTACCTGTCTTCCTTTTGGTAAAATGTCTCAGTTTTACAGAACTCAGTGTTCCCAAAGGCTGTGCGAAGACTGGGACTCTTTGGGTTTTGAAACTCTCTGAATACTAAATGTATTCAAGCAACTGCAGAGTTTAAGTTAACAATGCTTTTAGTGAAAATGCTGGGAACTTCAGAAAATATATTCATAGAGCAATTCTGTGTAATCAAGGTCAGAGCGTCCTGGCAGCAACTCTTTGCATGCCTACAACAGAAGGCACAGTACTTTTCCTGCGTGGGAGTGAAGGAGACTAAAAGCAGTATTTGAAGAAAATAAGAAGAAAAATGATGACTGAACATCCGTCACTGCACTGATAATGCATTTTATCCAAGGGCCACCAAGATGATTAGAGGGATGGAGCACCTTTCCTATGAGGAGAGGTTGAGAGAATTTGGATTGTTCAGCCTTGAGAAGTGAGGGCTTTAGGGTGAACTAACATGGCCTTGCAGCACCTGAAGCGAGCCTACATGAAAAATGGAGAGAGAATTTTTACAAGGGCATTTAGTGATAAGACAAGGGGAAATGGCTTCAAACTGAAAAGGTACGTTTAGACAAGATGTTAGGAAGAAATTCTCCAGTGTGAGGGAGGTCAGGCACTGGAACAGGTTGCCCAGAGAAGCTGTGGGTGCCCCATCCCTGAAAGTGTTCAAGGCCATGTTGGATGGAGTTCTGAGCAGCCTAGTCCAGTGAAAGTTTTCCCTGCTCATGGCAGAGGGATTGGAACTGAATGGCCTTTAAGGTCCCTTCCAACCCAAACCATTCTATGATTCTATGACAGCTTCCAGACCACTCTGTTCAGAATATTCTAGATCATTTTGGGAGTGAGGTTGTGCAGATAGCCTGGTGATGTGGAAAGGATGGCCTAAAAATTTTTTTCCAGCTTGCATTGCCAGGCAGCAGAGGGCAGATGTAACCACTTTTTTTTCAGCAAACCTAATTTGCAAATGCCTCAACAGCACAAACACCTGAGCCACAAATCAAGCCCAGGAACAGGTATTGCTGCTAGGCTGCCATCACCTGACTTGTGCATGGAAACACTTGCCTAAGGAAGGCAGAAACAAAAGTTCTGTATATAGCTGTACAGCTAAATATTGCGCAATTTGGAAAAGTTGGGTGTGACTACATTTGCTCTCTTTCCAATAAGAAAATTATTTGACATAGACACAAATTACACCTTTCTAAGCTACATCCTGCTTCATTAGCTAGGCTCAGATGAAAATCAGTGTAGAGCTATGCTGATCTCTTGTAAAATTAGTTACTGTGCTGTCTGCAGTAGAGACCACATGCTGAGTTCCAAATCTGTCCAAGAGTATTTTCTGCTTTGCAGATGGTCATACTGTGGAGTCATTTTCTTGGCAGAAAACATGTTGCGTATTTTGAATATAATTTCAGCATTCAAGTGTATTCAGTAAAAAATCACCAATATTCATTTTCTGAGACTGACCCATACTGCTTTAGAGTGGCTTGACATGTGAGACAGAAAAAAGGACATTTTACATTGCCATTTAGTTCCATTAAAAAGGCTAATGCCCTGGTATCATTCATAGCTTTAGTGATATTTTATTCTGTTATACAAAGTAGTCCACTCAGGAAGCTCAAATGGGCCCTTCTGTGAAACATCATCACATGAAAATACTCTCAGTTTTTTTATTGTGATGTTTTTGTTCCTGTTCTTTATAGGATTTAACTGATTAAACCCCAGAATTCTGGAACTCATATTTCAGGGAAACAACAGATACATACAAAAACCACACATTTTCTCAACATATTTGGTAAAAGTAAAGCCATCTCAAACAATGAGATGAGAAAATGTGACTACTTTTTAGTCTGAAATGTTTTGTATCACAATATTTAAAACCTACTAATACTCTCCTGTTAAGATATTCTAGTGTCCTGTAGTTCCCAAGTTTACTTCCCTTACCTCAAAAGCTTGGGACTTCACAGGTTGAAAAACAGACATAAAAGACAGACTTTCTAAATGGAAGAATTGTTCAGAAGTTATTTCTCAACAATACTAAGTTCCTGTCAATTTTAGTAACTTCTAATCATTACCAAGTATTGTACCAGTATCTGCTGAGGAGAAACAAAGTCTGTACTAAATATAAAAACAACTTGCTTCCGAGAAAATAAAAAAAAACCCCAGAGACCAAAAATACATTTTCAGAAGTCTGTTTAATAATTGAAGTATTTTTTGTTCATTTGCAAAGGCAAAATGAGCCTGTGCTGCCTGAAGTAGCACAGGGGACATTCACAACCTCTGAAGACTAAACCGGTATTTGATGGCAGATTGACCATGTCTGGAGGATGGAAGGCTGAAGCAGCAGCTCAGGAGAACGAATCGCAGGGTATGGAGAGGAAGGGAAGGCTAACTCTGTGGTGGAGATGCATCTTCTGCCACCAATCCAGAGCACCGTGCAGCAGCACCCCTGAGGGGAATCCCCCACAGAAACTCGTGCAGGGACCAACCGATGCCATTTGTCACCATCCTGACTGAAGTGAAGCCTGTCTTGAGAGGAAGCCTGGAAGAAAACTTTTGTGAAATAAGGTGGCATCAAACAGATGTGTCACACAAGCTGATGTCACTCGCAGATCAAAGAGATGACAACTCTTCTTTTTCTTTCTGTCAGCTCCTCATTTTGTTTCTTCAAATGAAGTTTTCTTACATGTAGAAAATCTAAAAGCAGAAAATAAAAGGAAGCTGGCCAAATTAATTCTTGGTTTATTGAATAAACTTTATACACTCAAGTGGGTGGCTTTACCAACTATTAGGCATAGAATACCACATGTCATTAGATGTGTAGTATGCAATCTATAGTTATTCCTATGCTCCTGCATCTTCAGTGTGAGACTTCCACTCATCTCCTAAGAGAAACCAATGCACCTCAAAAGACTCTTCTGCTTTTACTGGCAAAGAAACCTTTTATCCATAGGTATGCTCTGTTCTCTGTATTTATAGACGACCTAACTTTTTAAGGAATATTTGAGACAATTTCTGTACAATTTGTACCTTCTTTCATAACACGCAAGTAAGTTTCAGAAAACCCAGTTTCATTCATCAGTAACAGAGACGTCTACCTGATCTTGATGATTTCTTCCAACACCGTAGTTCTGAACAATGGTCTTATTTTAAGAAATGTAGAGTGAAACTTATTTATCCTACCAGCACACCTTAGCTATATCTCTTAATTCTGCATGCATACACAGCTTTGATGAACATAAAGTAAGGGCATATAAAACCTTGCTGTTGAATGCACAGCTACAAAACTTCTCTTACAGACAGCCCTCCAACTGTCAAGAATATGGTCAATGACACAAAAAAAAAATTCTAAACCAAAACATACTTTAAGTTCTAGATCTGCTAAGGAGCTCAATCTCTAGCTTCTTTTACGACCATCAGGCTTTTTTCCACTCAGCCTGGTGTCTAGCTATTTATCGAAGTCCTGGTCAGATAAACAGAGAAAATAAAACTCTTTTCTGTTGCTAAATCAGGATCATAGTAATCTCCAAACTGGGTCCAGCCTCAGGTCATTTACTAAATTATTTTCTCTCTCAAAGAGTGGATATTAGCAGATACTTCAATGGCAGACACAAGAAACTTTACAATAGTAAAATGAAAACATTCAGTCTAACAAATATTTTTCTCTAATGTCTAAAGCAGGACTTTGGAGACAGGTATCTTACAAAAGCTCTGTATAAGACAGATGACACTTCATACATATCTGAGCTGCGTTTGCCAAAAAGGACTATTCAGTGTTGATGAACTCTCTGGTGTGACTGAACATGTCATGTGAACAACACACAAATTCCTCATGCCATCAATTCTTTCTGTAATCAAGCTGCCCAGTGCTATCAGCAAACTTGAGAGTGTCTCTGTTTCCAGGTTTCTGGGAGTTGTTAACTTTGTACTGCAGATTGCATTTAAAACATATCAAGGCTTCAGGTCCTGCTTCTGCAGACCCATGTGGAGTCACTATCTTTCTGAAAATCCAACATACAGCTATATCCCTAACGCCTTCCCTGACTATTTGGCTTTCAACTTTCCACTGTCCCCATCCCCCAAGAGGCTCTTTGTTTTCTTACAAAGGCAAATGGAGCGGGGGAGCTCAATTAATTGCTCTCACTCCAGTTTTGCATTACCATATATTAGTCAAATTATTCCAAATACTAGGTAACAATTTCCACACTAATACTACATTGAAAATGAAAGATTCCTGTCTTAGGCACACAAAACCCTATTTATTCTACCCCATTTCTGTGCTAATAACAGCTTAACTAGCAAATGTAAATTATTCTCAAACTACCAGGCACTATGGCTGTCATTGCCCCACTCAGAGGTGTGTTGTATGAATTATAAGGGTGTCTCTATCCACTGTTTAGACTCCTGCTTCCTAGCGAACCAAGCAGCAGCCAGCACCCCATGTTTCCCACGGCTTCAGCTCTGAAGTAATTGTGCACACCTCTTCCTGCGTACAGCTGTGCATGCAAACTGCAAATTATTTATGTGCTCTGCCATCCCTCAGGCATCACCCCACATCCAGAGCTCACATGGAAGAAGGCAGAGAAAAAACATACTCACCTTTATGTAAGACAGCATGTTAAGGAGGACACCAAGTACAGAATTCACTGCAGATAACAGATTACTTATCTGCATTTAAAAAGCACAGGAGAAACATTCCTCCTTTTCAATGTCTTCCACCCTTTTTTTCAGTGATGCTTGCTGACAATTAATTTCTGCAAACAATACAGATATAGGTGAAACAGTACATCAACTGAACTCCATTCATATTTTTTAGCATTGGACACAAACACAGCTCTAAAATTTGGATTTCTTCTATCTCTCCTCCAGGGATATTGGCAGAAATGGATTTTTAAAAATAATTTTATTGGTAAAGTTCAGGCCTCAAATCTGGAGGGGGAATATTTTTCAAACTGTTCGTCCCAATAGAGTTAATATAGAGGACTGGGATTAGAGTTTGGATTTGGGTCCACTGCTGATATGAGGCATTTCAGTCCTCTGACCTATTGCTATTAAAACATCATGCAACATAATGTTTTACTCGGCCTGAGGAGGTGTGACTTTATGATGCTGCATGCAATAAATTGATGGCATTCAATTAAATGCCAATGAACATGCATCCTTGTAGTTCAGACCTGGATGTAGTTCAGACCTGGATGTACAACAAACACTGCATGCAACATCTAATTCCAACAAGTGCTAAAGTCACTCATGCATACAACACGAAAGTGAGGACTCATTATTCTACAGCAGCTTTAACAATAAGCAGACAAACATACTACATGAACTGCAAACACTGCACAGGTTGCAAAAGAACTTTACCTGATTTTTAACTTATTTTTTTAATAAAAAGCCCAAAGGCACAAAGGGCCTGGCCACAGAAGCTTAAGAGTGGCCCCTTTCTATGATGATGATGGTAGGTTTCGGATGAACTTTAACCACTTGCCACCTGCGGTTAGCTCAGTAGTCTCGTCTGCTAGTCCTCCTGTTCCTCCACTATGTTGAAAATCAAATGCTTTTGTTTGTCTTGCTGTCCAAGAAAGTTAGACATCTTGACTTCACATGTGTTAAAAGAATTACCACTGGGTAATTAAAGATGAAACATGTGGATTCAGCTGGCTTTCATTTATCATAATGTGCAACGGCTGACCGTTGTCCGGCGCATCTGTTTATTTGGTCGAGAATTCACACATTACATTCATTACAGGAAAGAATAAATACAATACAACTGATTAATACTACTCTAGTTCTTCTATTTCTCCTGTAGTGAGAGAATCTTGAGACTTCAAGATTGTGATGATAAAGGCAAAAAACTGTTAGAAATTGTACATAACTGTTCATTTTTCCTCAAAGTCAAAACTACGACAGTAATACCACTGCAAGGCACCACCAAGGTTATTAAGATCTGATGAAGAGCATGCAAAATGAAAGTGTTTTCTCACTGCTCTCACATGAAGATAAAATAATTGCTGCAAGTTTTAACATTTTAATGTACAAAAATTGAAAAGGCAAAACAAACACAAGTTACAGGATAGGATAGGTAAGACAGCATTAGATGGCACAAGTTGCAGGTCTGCAATAAGGAAGGAAAGACTGCTGACTAAACTATTTACTCTGGGGCTTTGATGCAGATCCTGAAATTGAAGCTAAAGTTCTTCATTTGTCAGATGCGTCCATGCATGCACACTGATGTATATACTTTCCTAATGCATTATAACAGCTGTGATTTTCAAAGCCATCCAAATTATCTACACAACCTTTTCCCATGAATTTCTTATCTCTAATTCACCAGATAAATGGAAATCTCAGCCCAATTTTTAAGTAATTTCTAAGTGCTCACTCAAAAATTTAAGTGCCATTTACAAGCACTAATTCATTTAATCACAGAGTTGTCTGTGACTGGGACTAACAGTTTGTCTAAAATAATACCCAGAGTTTTCAAGCAGAGCCAGAGACTACATGTCTTACCCTCCCATTAGTGAGCCCCACAAGCTTTTTCTTCTAGGAATTGAGGCTGCTTATTTTACTTTGGGGATTTGTTCATCCTCAAAGCTGACAGAGACATAAAGTGGCATGTGCAGTAACTGGAAGGCAGAAAAAAAAAGCAAATTTAGGATTCTTAATAACTGACTTCCTATGTTTAAGCTCTGCAACATGGACAAAAAGTAAGGTTAAAAAAGGAGGCAGAGACAGGCATGTGATGCAGTGCCAGAAAGGGGAGTAAGTGGGACACATCTCTCTTGTATGTGTCAAACATGATGCCTACTTATTAGGAAGAAATACATCCAGGCTTCCACACTAAATCAAGAAACTTGACTCATTTTTTCTGTTTTCTAATCATACTTAGTAAATACTGCATAATGCCGGAAGTTGTATCAGTACAAGGCAGACCACTTTCTGCTATAACTGGTTATGAAAGGTCTTGAAAAAATAACAGATCAAACAGGTGTGATACATGCAGTAGGATCAATTTATAAAGTTGTGGATCAGAAAAGGATCACACCTGCTGTGACATCAGTTTCTCTAGTTAGAAGAAGCAGCACAAAGAGGTTTACACAGAGAAGCTTTTACTTCAGCTATGGACCTGGGCTCCTTGGCTGATGCAGTCACAACTAACACTACAGACCTAAGCCTTGGCCACAGCACATCAGAAGCCATCAGGCTACCAGGACAGTTTTTTTTACTGGTGGCAAGCTGCAGAGAAGTCAGCAATGGATGTACCTAAAAATACATGTATGATGCAGTACACATAAATTTAATTTTCAGGTGCTTTTATTTCATTTGTAATCAAAGGGCTGCACAGACCATTTGGTGCCAGGTGTCTTCTTAAGAGGGAATTGGTGCCTGTAATATCAGAACATCAGCCTTATTAATTCAGTATATACCTTGAGGTCTATGTTATGTTTCTTAATACACACCAGAAAGTTAATTAGCATGTGTGAATTTTAGCAATTCCTTAATAATGTTTTCCTAATAAACAATAGGCTTGTACATGAAATGCTACATGACAAAGCATGTGAGTACTGAAAACCTAGGACATGACAAGCGCATTTCTAGAGCCAGATGAATTAATGAAATGCAGATTAAGATGCTAGGTCCTGATTCAAAAGCTACCTAAAAACCTAAAAAATTTATATCAGGAACAACATTATGTAAATGACAAGATTTCATTGTTTTATGATTAAACAGAAAACTGTGAATGCAAAATAAAAAGCAAAACAGGAAGATATGGCTTCCTGCTTGAAAAAAAAATCCTGTGCTCTGGATATAATTAGAGGAAGATGGGATAACAAAATGATTTCATGTAGTGAAATAACACTGTAGTGTTATAACTTATAGTGTTATGACACTGAAGTGTTGTAACTTCAACAAAAAAGAATATAATTCCAAGTTTGTTTTACAGTGAAAGCCAAGAATCTTTTTGGTTTTTTATTGGAGGAACTACAAGGCAAAGATATTTTGTTTGCTTCAGATCACTAAATATGCTTACGAATTCTTGTCTGAGTAGCGCCTTTAAGTAACGAGAAAAGTACAACACTATTCCAATGAAAGCATACAGTGAAGGAAACTGTACAGAAAAATAAAGATGAATTCACTTCCAGATATAGAAAACAAACCAAATAATTATCGCAACTGTTTCATAAGCCAGTATCACTGAACTTCCAAGTGGTAAACATAAATACACCACCTGCATTGGAACTACAAGTCTAGTTAGATACGAAATAATTTTCAAAGGTAACTGCTGAAATACATCAGAAATGTACATTATATGTTTTTAAAAGTACATATGCCTCCATAGTCTACATTGCTTGAAAAACAGGATTCTGTCATTACCTGTCCTTTTGCTTCTATGCCTCTCATCAGTGCAGTATCTTGACAAAACAATGGTTGACTTTTAGTGAGGACTTACATGGTCCAATTCAAAGCTGCTGCATGCAAGTGTAACTCAAAGTCAATGCATATAGACCATATGATTAGCATCCAAGCCTAAAAACAAGTGATTTTTCTCATTTAATAAAATAAATATTTAGCTGTTTATGGTATGATAAATGGTTTATGACAGGTTTATTTATCGTCAACTGTAAGACGCCTCAAAGAGGTGAAATTCAAGCACTCTATTCAGTCATATCACTTTATATGTGCTTCTTTGAAAAGGATTTCTTTATCATTTCAAATCCAGAATTTGAAGAAGTCATCTCCAGTTGCTAGAAGACATCAGTGCTACATTCCTCTGAAATCAATGACTCAGCTTTTCAAGTGAAAATGCCTGCAAAACACCATTCCTATAGTTCTCAGAAAACATTCTTTGTAGAAAAAAATGATTCACGGACACTTCTACTTCTTTAGAGTTGTACTTATATACTGCTCTTACAAAAATATCATGCCATGCTTAAAAGAATTGTCATAGGAACCTAATACAAGCTTACTGCTTCTTACATACAGTCTGAAAAAGAAACATTCTCTTTTTTTGTCTCTGGTATCATTGTGGTGATATATTTTCATTTATGTCCTCTGTGCAGATAGTTTGTAATCTGGCAATTTTCCATAAGAAATTACTATAAAAACCCATAAACATAGGGCTCCAAACCAGCTCCCTAGATTAATTTTGAGATCATAGATTTTAAGCATATTCTAATTCTCACTGGCTTAAATGTCATGAAATTGGTACCCAGCTAAGTGCCTTACTTGGCCTAACAAACAGGCAAAAATTTTCCAAAGTAGATCCTCGCATATCAAAAATCCACAGAGAAAATATCCTTTAAATCCTGTAGAAACTGTATTAATACCGCATAAGGGATTTACCTGTAAAAGCAAAATTGTAAAGTGGGCTTAAGGTACTCAAAAATTCTTTACCATGTGTTTTGCCATCTTTCTGGCTTTCCACTCTAGGGACACAATTCAGAAGTTACTTTAAAAAACGTAGTTGTACAAAGTCTTACCTTGCAACCTGCATTCTAGTACTGAAGTCAAGAGATCTCATTGACCGTAAGACTTCTATACACCCCAAGTACTGTAAGGAAAAATAAACAGTTGGAAAATGTATTATAATTATGCATGAGTTCTGGGAGAAAATGCAACTAACCATTAAAAGGCAAGGTGCAATTCTTATTCTTACATTTGACTTATCCTATGTCTAAAGTAGATCGTTGTGATTATGCTGCGGTAGGTCACAGATTCTTTCCATAAACATTTTTTTTATTAGTCACATTTCATTCAACATATCATTTTATTTTTAACCTAGTCACTTTAATACACCCAATTTATAATGTGTTGATGCACTTTTTTTAGTTTTTTTCTGTCATAATTGATCCATTTTAGATAGAATCAAAGTAAAAAAGTAATCTTAATGAGAAAGGAGGTGTGGTAAAAGAAATTCATATAGTACTGGTTAATAGGACAAACTTATTTAACAGAGAGAGAACTAAGTCTCATTAGAACAAAAAAGGCAAATTGTAACAGGGAAAGCTGAAAAGAACACCAGAAACCAAATTCCTTAATAAACAGATCAGGGATAGATGTGATTTAATATTTTCATTTATTACAGTAGTAAAAAGATGGAAAATGCTAATACAATATACTGATAACCCACGTTGGGAAATGGCTGTAACAGGGTCATTCAAGAAAGGAATGACATGAAGGTTAGCTAGTATTAAGACAAGACCAGACTTTTTGACCCGGATTTCTGCCCTGCATCTCTGTGGAAAAAAGGGAGTACCATCATGAAAGACGTTAAAATTCAACAGTATCTATCACTGGGAGTGAGAAAAACTCGGGTGAATCTTCTAGATTTGCTTCCAAAAGTGGGCATAACTTGCATATGCTAAAGTCTACTGGAGCTAAAGCTCTTGTCAGATATTTGGATAGTGGCTTTGTACAAACTGCCCCATGACTGGCATATCCCATGGCAGTATCTTTGCATGTAGGTTAAGTATTCAACCACACACTTGACTTTTGAAAGTGATGTCTTTACATAATGAGCCTAATCATGATGATCATGATGCTATTTTACCATTGTGTTTTTATATCAGCTCTTATATCAGTTTTGCATCAGTTTTTCGATCTTCACAGCATAATCCAATCTATTTGGGTATGAAACTGGTGCCAAAATCAAGTGAGGCGACAATTTTTGCTTGTTTGGGAATTTTATTTTTGCTGAAAAAATAATCTTTTAATTAGAGAATTACTGCATCAGTAACTATAATATCTAGAATTTCAGCAAAGATTTCCTATAGAAACATGTATGTCATAAACTGTTTGCAGGCTGAGGGAATATCTACTTTGTTTTCACATATCCATTATTATTTCATTCATTTCTATCAAATGCTATGAAGTCATTACAACTCTGAATAAAATTAGCTAGTATATCAACTGACTCTTATTCATTAAATTGCTTGAACTTGCATTACTATAGCACACAGTTTCTGAGAAGGGTTATCTCAGGACCCATTTCCTAGAATATTTTGGAAATCTCCTGCAAATTTATGTTTTTTGAAAGTTTATTAAATGTTTGTGGAAAGCGTCCCGTCTAAAAAGATCCTGGCACATGGAGCTTTCAGGCTAAAGATGATACTCTCAAACCGTCATCTATCAGTGCAAAATTAAACAATCCTTGTATCTTATTGCAAACATATTCCTTTTTTTACATATACCTCTGCCTCAGTACTTAAAACATACTCATGCTCTGATGAAGGAAGTGATGCCATTAACTCTATTTTTAATTATCTCAGAGGGTGATTTAATTTTCTTGGAGATTAAATTCTTTAGTATCACTTGAGATAATCAGCTGAAATCATTTAACTTATGCCAATAAACAGCAATGATCAATGTTTTCCTGTTTTCTTTCTATGTCATTTTGTTTTAGTCTAGGATATTTTCATAGATTAATTTTGCCAATTATTTATTTCATACAAGATGCTTTTATAATTAAATATAATGTAAATGGTACGACTATTCAAAGGTATCCATGTGGTTTTTTCGTTAAATATCATTATTTCATCAACCTGTTAGTTTAGACCTCTCAATACTAAAACACTCTTGGATTGCATTTGTTTCTTCACTTACCTGTATTTGCCACAAGTCTTTTAAAGCACAGAAATTGTACAAGTTTGAGAACCAGGTCCAGCATTTTGGAAGCAAACTCTGGAAGGTATTTTGACAAGTACATGCAGGCGTGCAAATAAATACACAAAAACATGTGCACACAAGTCACTGTCAAAATAAACAGACAAATAAGTAGACAAAAAACCCCATAAACACACTTAGAAGACGTGCATTCAGACTCCTTTGAGTCATACTACCTGATCTGCATTAACAAAAGTAGAGACAAGATTAGACTGAAGGAAGGTCAGACGGAAAAATTACCCTGTACTTGTTTTATGTATATCACAGAGACAGCTGAACACAACATAGTAAGGATTGCAGTTTCCTGACTGATCAATGCAAAGATGGCAACTGATTTTCTGGGATAAAAGATGTGAACACTTAATCATGGCATGTTTTCAAGTAACAAAATTACTATAAAAATTGACATTCAAAAGGTCCAAAGGCCAACTACAGGGACATATAACTCACCTACTGCTATGCTTCAATTATTCCCCAAGACCAACACTGCTGTCTAAAAATATCCATTTGAAGTACATCCTGACAAGGATCCACAGAAAGAAGACATACAACCAAGATAGCAAGGAAATAAATTATTCATTTATTTCAACAAATAAATACCCTGATTAAAAAGAAATGCTATCTTTTGCTTTAGGCATTCCATGAAACATTTAAAATATAGTTATAAAACACTCTACTTCTAAAAAAAGCTCCTCTTCACCCAGCACTTAGTGTATATTCTAACCAATCAGCTACTGTGCTCTGTGAAATTTATGAGCTCCCACTATCATCCTCCCTCTCATTGCTCAGGAACTAAATATATCGAGATGCAGCCCACCTTGAAGTAGGAGGATTTGGGACTACTAGTTCCAAGCTTTCTCAGATAACATTCTGCCTTCTGTTGACTTTCTAATATTTGAATGAGTTTCCAGCTTGTGTACATTGAAAGGTACTATGTCCCAAGAAAAAGTCTTTCATACGAATGAATACCTTCCCATTCAGAGGTTTTAGATTCATAACTTGTACTTTGCATGCTAAACAGTACCTTGCAGGAAGCAGAGTGCCACATACAGGTGGGACCACGTAGCTCTCATTCCATGTGGTTGCAACATGCTTACTAGTTACAATTTTGACAGGTTAGTGGAAGAGAAGGCTATATGTCCCAGATTTCTGGTTTGTCCCATATGCAAAGACTTCTTCTGTACTCCCTAAAGTACCTGTCTTCCTTATGACTCAGAAAATTCTTGTTCAGCAACTAAAACTTTTTACTGAAGCCTGTGTAAGAGAGGAAATTGAGTTCTCTCAACACTTGTCAGAAACAGACGTGAATGCTGGCTGGGTGCATTTGGGTACTTGGAGCCAAAAGAAAAGAAGAAAAAAAAGAGAGTAGTCATTGTCAGAGAAGCCTTTTGCTCCAGAAATATGAAGAGCCTTGTTTGGTGCTTCCTAACAAGCTCTTCAAAATACCAAGTTACTGTAAGAAATTCTCCATTGTTGGACTGAGAAGCTAGCAGTAATAACTGCAAGAAGTACTTTTAAAAACATAGCAAGACTTATTCTATTATTCCATCAGGATGTAGCTCCATACAGCACTGAAGCAGTCCAGCCTACATACACGTCTAGCAGATGAGTGTCTGCCTTGTACATAGCATGAAGATCTACCCATCACCTACTCTCAAACAAAATAAGAACTCCTAACTACTGGAGTATCATTAGCTCATCAAAACTGCATGGGTATTCTTAGTAAATTGATAATTACTGGTTTTAATCTGTGTAACCAGATGACCATCATCAGATCTGACCAGTTCAGTACTCTACAACTTGTACCTGCCTTGTACAAGCCATGTAGGAGATAACATGGTTACATCAGCAAACAGACATACACTCCCAGTGTAATACAAAAAATAGCCTGTGCCTTCAAATATTGATGCATCCAAAGTATGCTCTAACATTATACAGCTGCAGATAATAGCCCAGGGGCTCAAAAACTAGATTGTGATTCCTGGGGTTGTGTGTGTTGTATGCAGATCTAAGTTTTAGAAAGAGATATAAAATACCTTGTCATAAGCTAGGCAATTCACTACAATTTTCTCATCCATGGGCTTAAGCTGTGCTTTTACTTGGCAAGTGCAGAAGTGAAAAAGTGAGCATCTTTTACTTTCCACATCTGGTTCTCATGTGTATCTCAAGTCATATGCCTACTTTTTTTTGTTTGGGTTTTTTTTGGGGTTTTTTTTTAGGGGTGGTGGAATTTGTTTGTTTGGTTTTGTGGGTTTTATTGTTTTTCATCTTATTCTCATTAGCCAAAGTGCTAATCCAGAACTACATTATGCCATGGAAGTAAATGACTAGTTAGTATGAATTGACTAGTGCTAGTTAACTATGGCTGAGGACTCCCTCATTTAAAAATAAGAGCTTTCGTTTCAGATTCTATTGCTACTACTGCAATACACATTTCTTTATGCATCAAAATGACAGTTCCTTCTAATTTCAGGTATCACCATTAACAGCTAAAGGAGCTTGTGACATGTGCATTGAGAGTTCTACAATGTCTCACAATACTTAAAAATTACTTTCAGGTTTGCTATCTACCCTAGATCATATTAAGATTCAAATCCAGATGCACACTAACAAGCAGGCCATAATATAAAAATAGTAACAGCCCAGAACTTGATTTCAAGCTTGCCCACATGTAACTGTGGATACAGTCAGGATTTTTAATAACCATATTGATGTGTGAAAAGGAGAAGGTAAAAAAAAAGGAAAAACAAAATCACAAAAGCAGCCTAAGCCAAAAGCAGCCCAAGCCATAGGCAGAGACTGCAAGATTGACAAGTATTTTATAAAATGAATTTTTCTCTTTGGCATATTAATACGAAACTCAATCCTTCAATCCCTCTGATATCATACTAGATGAAATTCCCAGCTTAACTGAATTTACAATACCCACTTTCCAAATCACTGACGTAAGGGAAGAAAACACCCAAAAAATATTTTTAAAAAGAATTATTGAATTTTTTTTTTAATTATAAACAAATTTTAAAAAATAATTTAAAAAAAAAAGACAAGCCTAAGAATGAACTGTAATCAGAAAGTGTTCCCTTTAATAAAATAAATTAAGTTAAAGAAAAACAGTAAGTGCCACAACGCTTTCTATTTTTTTTTACTGTGCTTTACAGGAACTTTTATTACCCTGAATACGTTACTAGTTTGACAGAGACATGCACCACAAAATTACTTAACTCTGCTAATCAGCAAGACATGGGCACAAAAAGAGAAGATAGCTTATCAAAACATACACTTGCTTCTTTACTCCATATGGAGATCATAGTGTAGTTGTATGTATTTTATTTATAAGATTTGATTGAATTAACACTTGAAACCTTTTAAATATAGAGGTACTGCATTCAAACTGAAAAAAAGTATGTGTAAATGTCCCTTATAATATCATGCTAGTCATAACCCAAGGATGTGGCTCAGCTACCCAAATGGGACATAATCTGGGAATCTGATAAATCTTTCTGAACTCAATTATTAGCAAGACCTATACTCTAACACGCAAAAACCTTTTTTCTTTGTTTTTGTGGGCTTTTTTTGTTTGTTCCTTTGTTTCGTGGGGCTTTGCTTCTTTGTTTTGTGGGGTTTTGCTTGTTTGTTTTCTCTTTTACCTTATGAGCTGCCCATTGCTAAGAGGGTGTTGTCAAATGTCAGGGAAACCCTTTCCTGGTAGGTGGAGAGCCATTGTCCCACCATTATCACGGCAAACATTTCACTCAAACTCTGGCATCACAGAAGTCTGCAGGATACCCTCTCACTACAGGTGTTGCTGAAAATGCAAAGCCTTTGGTGGGCAGAAGAGGCAGCCTTTGAAAAGGCTGGCTATCCCCAGCTGAACAGACAGCAGTGTGGTTAGAAGAAGGTCCTGCACGAACAAAACCATTCAGATTTATGCTAGTTTACCTAGACACTTCCAGTAGAAGAATGGAATGAAAATTTTGTTCTGTGACATTTCTAATGTAGAGTAAGTTATAATATTAGAAAAAGCTGTGGGCAGAACCAAGACTAGTTATTCAGAGAGAAATAAATTTGTATAAGCAGTAGTCACAGAGTTTTAAGTCAGATGCCAGAAATTTCAGTTTCTCTGGAAAGTTTGAATAGTTTGGAATATAAATGTATTTGTCTTTAAATTCTCTGCTTAACTATCACATAACACCATATTAAAATCTTGGCTAACATGGGTGTCACTCTCCCAGCCATGCCACAGCCTCCTGCCCTTCCCTCCCCTTGGGGCAAGACGTATCTTCAGACATATTTGCAGGTCTCTGGGAGCACCTGATGACTGTGCTCTACCAGTATATGCCAACGCCCCCAGTCTGTACCTCTGCCCTGTGCTTTCCTGCTATATGCAAAATAGCATACCTAGTTGTGGAAGCAGCAATCCTGCATGAAAGAAACACTGGCAGCCTTGTTCTGAATGAGGAAAGGGCCCTATATTTAGACACTGTCAGAATCCAGCACCAAAAATGTGTCATAAACATATGCTGCCATGAAAAACAGAAAGGCTCTCTTCCGTGCTTTCATACTTTCGCAGTTGGTAATTTTTATACCAGTAAGTAATCATGTACAGAGCTTTACAGTGAATCAATATTTCCCCCAAAGGTTTTTTTCTCATTAAAGAACGCATGTTCCAATCCAGACAGAAAACTCTACGAAAGGATTGATTGAGTGGAAACGGAACAGAAAATCTTCTTTGGGGTTCAACTACAGATAAGCCTCAACCTTTCAGTGTAAATTTATCATCACAAAATCCTCCCTGAGACAAGTAAACCAACAGAGCTTTCATATTAGTAGAAAAGATGATGGATATGACTGTCAATTGCATTCCCTTTGAAAACAGGCGGTTCTCTTCTTAGTAGTGGATGAGAGAACACAGTTCTCCCAAGAATACCTCCAACTCTGGCCAAGACCTTCCTATTACATCTTGTACAATAACTGGTTTCTATAGCAAAAAACAGATTATGTGTCTCTGTACATTCAGACTAACAATTCTTATGTGGCAAATGATAGCCAACACTTCCTTTGAACTGTCTTACCCTGTGAAAGCATTCTGGCACCAACTCAACAAGTAAGGATTCAGAACCGCTTAAAAAAGGCAAAGAATTCAGTTATGAGAAGAAGAAGAAATTTTATCTAATCTTGAAAAGCAATTTTTTAAGTCAACTTTGAGGTCTCATTTCTTGCTAGTGAGGGGAAAGATAAAACTGACAAACAAATTTTGCATCTGACAATTTTCTAATCTCCATCTCAAATGGGGTTGAAAACAAAACATCTTCAAATAAAATACTTTTTTCTTATTTCTTACTTGCAGGTGGGTGAAACAAGATTGCCAACATCATGCCCAAAAATATTTATGTAGTAGAGATGTTAAATGAACAGGGCCTTCACAAGATTTCAGAAAAATCCCATATTGGTAGTTTTGCATGAAAAATATTTCTTACGTTCTTATCTTACAGATAAATGTCCTTGCATGCAAAACCTCAGAAATGTTAGAATCAAAAGTTCACACATTCGACAGTGATTTATTCTATTATTTTAAATGTAAACTCATTCTGTATTAAGCCTCAATTTTTCGTATGGACCAAAAATTCCCTTACAAAAAAGTGCTACATTTGAGGAAAAAACCCCACAAGTTTTAGTTCTACACTTTATAGGTTAAATTTTAAAAATACATAATAACAGTGAATGCAATTATTGCAGTGTGAACCACTTAGAGTATGCACTGCAGTAGCACAGATGAATTGCTTCATTTTCACAGCTGCATACTTTAAGTCAGTGAACACTTTCCAGACTGTTTTGCTACTACCTTGAATATCCTCTAAGATACACTTCCCTTTAAAGCTCCATGCAGATTAGTTCCAGCAGCTTATGTTCTGCATCAGAATTGCTTTAACACAAACACACAAAAGCTCCTGCAGCCAAAACAATATTCTTCAATAGTTGGAAATCATATTAGACAGTTGAAACTGTAAATATGGACACTGTAAATATATCTAGCTGTTAAAGAACCTGTTCTTCCTCAGTCACTAGAGAGTAAGAGAGTCATTAGTAAGTAGAACTTCTTTATGAGAAGTATCATTAAAGCACAGATTGAGAAGATGGAAGATCTATCAGGTGCTTTTCCACTATGCCAAATACAAACCCATGTTAAGTATCTGAAATGCATATACTGTTCTGCTTTCTAAACTCTGCATTTGGAGGTGTGATGTAGGAAGGACCTGTCACCGTTAAAACTGAAAATCCAAGACATGCAGGGAGAGAGAGGGAGTACTTTTCTATATGAATGCCACATGTACCTCTGGTGTTCATCACAAGAGTTCAGCAATTAAACCAGATCTTTTTTCTGACTCTTTATCAATATGTTAACTCTCCTATGCTGAAGCTATAGTTTCTTGCGTTCTCAGTAAGAGTGCCCAAAAGATGACCTCCACTGTGCAGAACAAAAGGATAAGGGGAGAGATTTCCGAGGGTGGATTTGAATAATGAAAAATCTCTAGAAGGTTTTCTTGCAGCATAAAGGCTATGAAGAAGCAGAGCAGTTCTGTGAGGACAGGCGTACCACCAGGCCCTTAATGGCCCCAAGCAGGCCCACTTGAGACGCCTTTTTACCACCACTCCCAAAACTTCCAAGGCCAGAGTCAGCTCAGAATGAAGCTGCAGCTTCAGCTTGTGCCCAATACCAAGCAGCCCCGCCTTTCCATCTTTTGTATCTTTTCTTTCCTTTGCAGAAATAAATATATTGCAAGAGAGAGTTCATACAATGTTTCTAGTCACTTAGTGCTTTCTGCTTAGTTTTTTTACACAATTAATTTACAAAAAAAGTCAGTAAAAGTGAATAACACAGTAGCATCTGCATTCAGAATGTGGTGACAAAACATGGCCCTTACATTTGGTGACAAATGCAGTGTTTCTAAAACAGTCCTTCCTTCCTTACAGGTGTTTCTAAAATGTCCTGTGGTTCATGAAAGCAGCTTGTCTATAAAAAAAGAGACAATTCTCTTCCTTATAATTACTTTATCATAAGTAAACAGTGTCAAATGTCAGTCAGGAAGGATATTGTTGTCCCATAAGACATGCTCTCCATTGTGTAATTCCTAAATTACTAAGAGCTAAAAATGGAAATAAAGGCATCTTAGGAAAACAACATAGCCAAAGGATGGAAATGGTGCTGAATAAGCCAAGACAACATCTTAAGATAAACCTCTCTCTTTTGGTCTTGTCCTTGTTATGTAAAGTATTTGTTCAACTTATGTCTCTAATTTCTGGATTTATCCCGAGGTAAAAAAAAAAAGATTAAAATACCTTTACCAGTAACTCCAATGTGATGGTGCTGTAGAAAAAACCCTAGACAGCTTTTTGGGTTTACCTCACATTATTTTCTGTGTTACCCTACACTCCGTCTACTTTTATTTTTTATGGTTCTGGTTGCCATTTCTGTCTAATTTCAAATGTGGTTTTTCCAGTCTTTAAAATCTTAGCTGTGACTTGGATTGTCTGATTCAGCCTTTTGAGACGGAAATCTTTCCTGGTCCTATGAAAAATTATTTGAAAAACTTAGGAGAATATCTAATTTATTAAACAAATGTTCTAGATTATCCTTACTGAATTGCGCCTAATCCCTCCAGAAAACCAGGGCTGATGGGAAATGTGCTTGCACTGAGTCCCATCATTATTCCTACCACAACACAAATGGACAGGCTCTGCCTCAGACCTGACTGCAGCTGACAAAGGTAGAGCTGTATTACATTTTGTCATAAATATATGGGATCAAATGAAATTAATGTTGCACGACTATGCAGAATTGCAGAGAAGCAATGCTGAACCCCTCTTCCTCTATGAAATTTGTTTCATTGCATGGGGGAGTAAATCACCTTCAAAGAGCATTAGCAGCTGGGAAGGCTGGTTGTCTCTGACACTATACCAAAGCAGATCTGAGCTTTTTCTCATTGTAAACAAGAAAACTTAATATTGGTATTTTGTGCATTCACCTGAACTTTGGGCTATAAATGAAGCCAGGCCGAAGCACAAGCAATTGTGTTAGTGGAGACAAGATTTCTCTTTGATTAGGGGAGAAAGAAGCACCCCAACACTGGGACAAAGGAGAGCCTTGTCTCCAGCAGCACAGAAGGGCATGGGTTTTCCTGAATATCTCGATTCATCTGTGTGTTTTCTTTATGTTTGTACTGGCAAATATTTACATTGGGCACATGATATTCTTACTGTAAACATTGTTGGAAGACAAGTAAAGAAACAATCCAATCCACAAGGGAAAACAGAGAAGGAATTCTGCCTGAATGCAATTTTGCCTCCTAAACTGACCAGCTAAATCCATCTAGGGATTTTAAAACTGTAAGACATACATAACTAGCAGGATAAATAACTAGCAAGAGTATAATTTTTGCTTTAAACAAAAATACTCCATGCAAACACTCCAAATGTACTGGAGAACAGACGTTCACATTGACAGCTGAATCCTTCAACTCTGAAATCAATACACACTTTGCTTTGTACAGAAGGTGTGCAAATGTACAGTAATAGTACTTGATTCATTTAATTAGAATAATATAATTCAAGACTCTATGGTATGATTTCTGCTCATAGAATCTGATCTAGTTTCTGTGAGAAATGTTCTCTTCCTATTATTGGGCTGTACAACAGACCCACAGTAATTCAGGTCCATGAAGATCAAAAGAAAGGTTTTCATCAGAGCAACAGGCATCAATATCATTCTTTCATAGTCCAAATAACAGTGAAGGAAAATGGAAAGGATACTAACCAATCTCTCAGGAATATGGCACAATAGGAGGGATTAATTACTTAAACCAATGCTGTCTTTGTCACTTACTTCTCTCTCCCCTAATCTGCATGCATGCAGCCTTAAAATCCACAGTGATAAGCCAGTTTCATTAGTCTTTGTCAACACTGTTTGGGTACCCAGGTCCAGGGTAGCAGACTCTGAAGTAAAAACTCAGTATTCTATCCTATTATTAGCATATGACTGAAACACACAACACATTTCTTAAACATGTAAACCTCATTACGAACGGGATGCTCTGGGACTGTGTTTTTTTTGTTATTAGAATTACATGCACGAAATGCTACTGGGTATGTTTTTGGTCAGGCCATGCCAAACAACCAGTGATTAACCAACAGCACTACCTCAATTTGACTGACAAAAGATGAATTTAAATTTGATTAAAAGAAACCCAAACAAACTTGCACAAGCATTTTTCTACAAAGAAGATAAATTTAAGCAAAAGGAGAAACGAAAAAGTCTTGCTGTAATGTTTTGGGGTTTTTTTAGTGAGAGCAAATCAATTCTGCTTAAAACAGAAAGAAAAAAAAAAAAGAGAAACATTTTTCCAGAGAGCCCTGAAGTCTTCTAGGGGAAGGCAACATATGATGCAGTTTCCACTTTGTTAGCTCCATTTAAGGCTGTGCTTCGCAGTCTGGGTTAGCCACTAAAGAGACACAGCAATTCAGTTCATCCCTAAGCACACACTTAACTTCCAGTGTACAAAGGTAGCCTCAATTATTTCAATGAGAATGCTCCCGTAAACAGTGTCATGCAGGAATGTTTGCAGAACTGAAGCCTTTACTTGGTGATGTGTTTGAACAGCTTCACAATGATGTCTGTTTTGCACATCAGATATAAACTGCTGTTATTCCCTCCCAAGGAATGAAAGTGTTAAAATGTTAAAGAAATAATTGCAGTTAGGATTATAGTCTTTAAATACTTTGCTATTATATTAATAATTTAATGTCCTTTTAATTGAAATATTATTTTCCTGACTTGCAGTGATTCTTTTGGATGAAACAGTTCTTTCTTCCTCTCTCTCAGACACTATAGTTCTATCTCTTTTTTCACCCTAGATTTACCCAGGTCTGTTCTATACTACTATGTCGGCTTTAGATCTTATAGGCTTTTTCAGACACACTTCCTATAGGTATATAAAATTAGAAAGTATTTTTGGTTTATTTAGTTTTGAACTTCTGAACAACAGAATTTTAAACTCATTGACACTTGTTACAAAATCCAGCCACAAGTTACCTGAAGACAGAAATGCATTTGCCTCTTGACTGTTGTGGTTATTTAAATGGAATAAACTCCAAAATGTCCATAATACTACCCAATTATACTCATCAGTAGATATTTCTCATTGGAAACAACAGACTACAATGAAACATTTAACTGTTGTTATATTACTCCAGTTTTTTACACTTTTTTTATTCTATGTATTGGTGTTTCTGACAACATGAACATTTATAATCTCTCCCTGTAGGGAAAGCACTGAGCTCTTTGAGGACTTCCATCACAGCAAACTACTTTTTTGTTTTTTCTTTAATTCATTCTTTGTTAGACTGTCCAGCAGTAGTATTAAGTAAGATATCCATACCTGACTATTTTGTATCCCAAATATGGTTATGGTCATTGCCTAATTTGTTACTAAAACCTTCTTTCTGGGGTTTTTTTGTGAAAATTTTTACGTTATAATATATAAAAATGCAACATGAAATCCAGTGGGAGGAAAAAATGCAGAAAGTGCCAGTACTTTTAAGGTTGAAAACAATTCCATTGCAGCAGACCATGGAGATCAGAATACAGCTAGAGTTTGCCATAACCCTACACCCTTTTTAAGCATTAGAGTTACACTGCCTATTTTAAAAATAAGTAATACGTGAAAATGTGGGAACAGCAGTGAAGTTTCAGATTTTTCATACATTGCACGCAGGAATTTTGTGTCTCTTACTTCAGAAGATTCCAATGTGAGTTATCAAACTGCCCAGTAGTTACAATCCACCCTGTCCCATGACTAATTTTCTGTTTTAAATGTGAATTAATGAGAAAATTGTAACCCAGTGCACATTTGCACCAAAAAAAAAAAAAAAAAAAAGGCTTTGCTGGTTAACAACAAATTTAATTTTTGTCTTATTTAACAAATGGCATATGGAATTTTCTGCAAGGCATATGGTACTAATTAAACATGGTATGAGTCCCTCAGACAGTCAGTATAGCCATGAGGTATCCAAGGAATGTTTCCCTTCAGTACACATTATTTGTGTATTGATTTGATGGTCTGAATGGATAAAAGTCCTGGTTGCAAACAATGTTTAAGGGTTTGGGAACTGCACTTCTATTCTTATCCATATGAATACTGCTGTTGCCAAGGAAAACTGAGAATCTTAATAAGCAAGCAAATTAGGAACTAATCAGGACCAGTTTATTTTCATTCATTCATTAACCACTTATTTTGTTATTTACTTTCAACCTTTGTTTTTACATTTAGAGTACAGTTCTGTGACTCTTATGCCAGAAACCATGAAGTTAAAGCAATCATCCTATTTTTTAACAGAAACGATAACCTAGATTCCATAAATTTTAATGACTAACAAACTACTAACAAATGCCTAAAACTAAGTTGTTTGATTGATTTTGAAAATTCTGATATATACAGTGTACTTTCATGTAGTCAACACCAATTGCACTAATTAAACATTTGTTCTACTATCTCTGTTAGATATGGGTAAAATACTGTAAATGTTAGTCCACTTCTAGATAACTTTAATTCTCTTTTCAATTCAAAGATACCAGCCTCCTCTAGCATATAGCAGGCCAACTACTGAAAAGATTAAGAAATTGAATACTGTGTTTGTTCTGATTCATAGTGATCACTTCAGGTAAAACAAACAGCAGTAGTGTATTCTCACAGTCATTTTTGGGCTTATAATAACCTAAGCAAAATAAAAAGTAAAATGGTTGAGTCTCTTGAGCTAGCGTGAAAATGGTAAATGACCTTCTGTTAACCAGAGTACTTCTGTGCAAAAGAACATCAGAGTCTCAACACCACTATGTCTAGCCATCAGTGGGTTATTTTCATTGAGACACTTCTTGAAGAGTAACAGAGCAGCAGTTTGTGGCTTGAAAGGTAGCACTGACTCCTTTGTAGCTCCAGTAAATTTCAGAGTAGCAAAAAAGACAGTACAATTTCAATAGTGCTCTGAATTGGCCAACTTACTCAATCTACCACCACCTGCTAAATCTATTATCACCACTAACACAAAGAAAGGAAAACTGCTTCCTAGTCCCCCAACAGTTAAATATGCACTCTGCTTTTGATAATGAGACTTGAGAAAAAGCAGTGAGAGTTAAGTAACAAGGGTGTCACTCCACTTTAAAGCATCCTGAAATAAAGTCACCTGTGAGTCTTACACCAAAAATAAGATGAGACTAAAAATAGACCTGTAATATTAATAGCCTGCTGCAAAATAGTTTAACACTTAAGATACAAAAGCCTCTTAGCAAATGAAACATGGCAACTGAAGAATGAATTCTGGGCAACAATGTTATTTTTGCACTTTCTGCACACTACGCTGAATGGTGTAACCAGACTCTTACCTAACTACAAAAACACTGCACATACACTTATCTTGGAGGCTCTACTTTAACAGGTGGTTTCAAAATATTTTCAAAGCATATGGAAACATTAAGTTTACCCTGTAAGCTTAAGACCCTCTGCTCTTGACATGCTGTACCAATGAACTGAAAAGAGCAATAACATTTAAGGTGGCTGAATCCTCATTATGTAAAACAAGCTGCATTTTCCGGCTCTACCCACAACATTATTTCTAACTGTGAAACACAATAAGAATTGTGCTCTCTGCCTTACTGCTGTAAGATTTCAAATATCATTTCACTTTAAAAAAACACTTGCCCTTAGAGGTTTTTCAAACTGAAAAATTCATGCACGATTAACAGTTCTCCTCACATCAAGGAGTCTTTTTTTTCCTCCTGTATATTGCACCAGACATATTGAAAGCCTACGTATCCAAGATATATACAGTATGTTAGATAACACTGAAAATCTAAATTCAGAAGAAGGCTAAAAAATTCAAACCAAATCAGCTTTTAGCTTAGGAACAAGATTTTTACACAGCTGTAGAACATTATTTCCAGTTTTGCTTTAATGTAACAAATTAACACAGCTTCCTAACCCTGCCTTCCTGCATTTACATTTCATATATTATGCACCAAAAAAAAAAAAAAAAGAAAAACCCAAACAAATAGAGATCCTTTCAGCCTGACTATCCTGTCAGCAAAACCAGCAGAGAATTTTTCATTGATAAAAACAGAGAATGGAAGAAAACAGACCAACCTTCACAATGTACGTCACACCAGGTCCCAGGATCTTCTCATTCGAGTGCAGCCATCCTCGAGAGGATTTATTGACAAAACTGCTAGTTTGATTCCAGTCTTCACTTCCCAGGTGCATTTCCTCTGGCCGTGCTTTTTTCCCCATACTCATCTTGCTCACGTCCTGCTGAGAACACGAAGTGGCAGAGACAAGGTTACATGTGTTGTCTGAAGCCCCTGCTGCTGAACTAGAAGCACTCGAGCTTCCCTGCAATTTGGAGACAGCAAGCTCCTTTACTGCAGAGGAGAGGTTTTTGATACCCAAAAGGCTCCCCGTGCTAGAGAGTTTCAAGTGGGACACTTTATGGATGAGGGTACACAGGGTGGTGGGTCCATCTTCTTGGTCCTTGCGGAAAACCTCTGGTGAGACCAGGTACGAAGGTGAAGCTGAAGTTGTAGCAACTGCTGAGACCTTGCTGTTCATGGGCAAATTGTGAATAAGATCATCAACAGATGTCACAGAATCATTCCTGAAGCGGTTATACTTGGTACGTTGAAGCATGCCCCTCTATCTGCTTTCCTGCATATGTTCTGGCAAATCTGATGCCAATGCAGGAGATGCCTGTACTAACATAGCAGGCAATTCATAACGACACGGATGGATAACAAGAGTTTAGGGTAAAAGAGTATAAGGAAAACAACAAAAAAACCCTGTATATTTTAAAGAAATTTCTTTTGGTTCCCTGTTAAGGTTGGGTGAAGTAACAGTTTTCTGTGACTGAGATCCCAGTCCTGCTTAGAGCTGCCAACTCGCTCACAGCAAAAGCATGACTCACACAAATGAGAAGGACCCTTTTCAACAAAAGGCTGTGAACACTGCAAATCACTTCCTGTAGCCAAAAAAAAAGGAGAGAGAAGAAAAAAAAAAACCCACATCCACCCACTTACAGCACACTTGCACCAATCAATTCTCAAATTCCCTTTTCCTATCTTCTCAAACAGATACTTCCTCCCAACCTTTAATTCCTATCCCCTCCCACCACCCTTTTAGTACCAAAGGCAATTACCTTTAAAACTGAATTAATAGCCTCTATGAAACACCACACTTCTTTCTTCTATTAAAACGTTCTTCCACCTCACATATTTGTAAATCTACAAAGAAATCACAATTAGATAGCAAATATCTAGATAACATTTACATTCATATAATCCCCCTCTCCTGCCCCTGCAGCAGAACACAGGCACCTTAAAGGTTTTCAGAACAGATAAACAGAACTAAAGGATATATACATTTTTTTCCACAAAAGCAGCCTAACAGTGCCTTTTTGTCAATGCTGTCCCTCACAGAAACCGTTATATCAAAATTTTGATAGAGAAAGAAATCCTTGTCCCCTGTTACTTCACAAGAACATTCTATTTTAATGCAGGAATTACATAAATACCTATGTGTGAAGAAAAGTATTTTTCTGATGTCCAACAACAGGCTTAACAGATGCTTTTTCTTTCACAACTGATATTCACTCCGAAGAAAAATACGAAGAAGATCTTCAATTCACTGGAATGTTTGATTTAATTCTGAAAAACTGAAAAAAAAAACCTTGAAAGAGTATTAAAAAGTACAGGTAGCAGCAAACTGACATCTTGCAATGAAAAATAAATTTTAAAAAGCCTTTATTAAGTATAAATGTTGGTCACAAACACTTGATCTGCAGAAGTAGCAAAACATGCAGAAAACAGGTATTTCATTTCCCCTGCAATTTCTTTAAAAGTCAAAATGTGTACAGCATTGTGATACACAATGCCCATCACAAGCCATATGGCTTTTTCTTATAAATCAATCTGCTTTGCAGAAAAAACCCCATTTTTTTGGATGTAGGGCAATATACTGCATTATAAACAAATTCAGACCAGAGAAGTTGCACAGTGCAAAGTAATTTTTTTAATATATTACTAACTGCAGCACAACTTAGAGGAAAAAATCCTACGGAATTCCTTCCTTCTCCCATGGCTAAAGGCTGCAGAATACAAAATGTAAATACAGTGAAACAGCCAGCTCAAATACAGGTATTTAATTAGTATATTCATGACATATTGAATTAAGTCAGCACCTCTTATCCCAGCAGTGATGAATAACGGCAATGTCCTAGTCAATGTAAAGCAGTTTTCTACTGATCTGCAGAACAGCCTTTCATCACCACACTGCAAACCTGCTACAGCATCCTCTCAGCATTCATTCCTCTTGCCATCCTCCTAGCACAGCAACAGCAAATATACACACCACAGACTATTTTTACGTGTCTCTACTGCCCAGAAAACCCTACTGCTCCCGAACGGCTCTCTTCATTAGAAGCGGCTAGCAGGACTGCAAAATGTGAATGAGATGCTGCGCGTGTGAATGAAAGGGCTGGCTAGCATCCCCACATTTCTGTGAATGAAGCGAGGCCTCGCAGCCTCTGCCAGGCAATCCCTTGGGTGCTCACCAGCCCAGCCAATACCAGCCGGCTTTGATGACTCATTCAGCAAAGCCTTGCTAAATAGTGGAAGATCCCATTTCGAGCACAGGCGGCACCTTTTTTGCTGCAACACCAGAAAATGAAGCCGGCGTGTAAGCAGACGGGAGTGGGTCGCGAAGCCCCCGTGGAGGACAGGGTGTTGCCACAGAAATGCCTGGGGTGTCCACAGGAGCAGCAGGTGAGGAAAACCGTGGAGTCAGATGTGGGTTTCTCCCCGACTGTGTTCATTCAGCCAATTCATTTACATCCAGGATAGGAACATGAATGTGCACATTTCGTTTGATGTTCGATTGCTCTCTGCGCGCCCGCAGATTCACAGATTTTACAGGTTTGACTTCAGGGACCTCGGACAAAACCAAAACAAACAAACAAAAAAAACCCACGACAAACAAACAAACAAAAAACAAACGAAACCCCCACCCAACCAACAAAAAACCTCATAAAAATAGCCACAAAACCAAACACAAAGCCCTGCTTGAAAAAAAATTACATATACTTATTTCTCCCTTATTTACCCTGTTAGCACAGTAGACAGTTAAAGGCAGTATTATCATCACTCCATGAGATAGTAGGCAAAGGGAAAGCTAGAGGATAAAAGCTGCCCAGAGCACCAGCAAAAGTGCTAATTTTTGAAACTTTCACTGGACGCAGAAATGCTTCCAAGGTATCCACTGGATACAGAGCCCTCCTGCAAATCTGACATTAGACAATGCAGAGGAGTAGAAGCCACTGAATTACCCAGTGCTTGAAATCCGGTGCCTACTTCAGTGTGTGATTGGGAAACTGTCTCCTTTACAAATCCAGCCCTAAGGTGGGAGAACTGAACATTTCAAAACCTTGCCTTTTATAGCTCCTGGGACTAGAAACAGTACATAATTTTGCCCAACAGGCAGAAGGTTCAAATCGAACTCCAGGAAATAATGAATGAAATTAGAAGACTGTGTAATAGGCATAAACTGCAATTTAAATTAGGATCTAGCTCATTCTAGCTATTGCCAGAGCATTTATAATGTCCTCTGCATTTCTAGTGGTGTGTCTGGAGCTTGCACACTGACTGTACCATGCCTGCCTTAAACAAGCTTGTGGCTGCTATTATCATAGCAAGACAGCAAGACATTCAGAGCACTATTTCTTTCTTACTTCTATTTGCAACCTATTCTCAGTCAGTGCATAAAGTGGATCCAAGAAAAACCCACGACATTTTCTTTTCTTCTTATTTCTTTTTGCAGGGCTGTGAGCCAGACACTACAACACAATTAATAAATGGCCATGGAACAATTACTTCTTTATTGACCTAGTAATAAAATGGCAGGTGGAACTTCAATGTCAGTAAGTGCAAAATAATACATAATCCTAGAAATACATACACAATGAGGGGGTGTACACTGCCTCTGACAAAAGACAGCATTTCTTACGAACCACTGGTAATTTTGGCATCTTAGGCCATTCCTGCTTTTTTGAATTTTTTTTTCTGTTTTTTTTTCAGCTCTGTTTTCTCATGGATACTCTTCTTACCCAATTCAGTTTTTGTTTCATGTCACTATTCCTCCGTTTCTTCCTCCAAGCAGCTCTTAGGCACTTATCATTAGCTGCCACCTTTTTCATTCTGTATCTAAACTACCTCTGCAGCCTGTATTTCAGAAGCTAGTAATTTTTATTAAGTGCAAAGGTTAAAAAAAGAAACAATGCTGGGGGCATGATTAGAGGGAGAAACTACATTTTGCTGAGGTCTAAATGGTTTTAAATGGCTGCAAATGTAGGAGACATTACCAACACACAAGCTAAACCAGGTAGGATGATGTGACCACCACAAAGAGGAAACACAGGGAACACAACCACTGTGTTCCCCAACCTATAGTAAGAAACTCTCCTGAATGCAAACAAGGTGACTTTCAGTGATCATATTCAGAGAAATATTAATCATATAACCGGAGTTGGCAAAAATACCTTGTTCCAGTAACACACTGTGCTAAAGTATATACCCTATAGAAGTAAGTGCTACAAACTATTGAAATTCTGCTAAAAAACTATTTGCATTTTCAGGATTATTGCCCGGTAGCAATAAAATTGCTTGCAGACTGTCGCAGATCGACACTAAGAATCAGGCACGGACGCAGGTTTCATTCACACGCCAAGGTCTTGGGCCAACGGGCAAAAGGCCTGGCCCTCGTTTATTCTCACACTTATATACATATGTACAGACAATCAACAATTGGATGAAGAGGTTAAGCCTCTCCAAATCGATAGGATATAAATTCAGCCCATCCCCTTCCTCCGCCTCCAGAGAAGGAATGCAAAACAATTCTAAAAATACAGCCTAGAAAAGATTTGTTACAAAAACATGGGCAGTTCATCTTACAACTTATGAGAAAGTTTTTCACTGCTAACGCGAACAAGGCATGCAGTGAAAAACCAGGGCAACAGCAGACTAAACTGAATTTAAGACAAATGAGAAAGACCTTGACTTTAGACCAAAAAAACCCTCCAAACTGAATTTGGGTTAGCTAAGTTTTAAGAAACACTGAATATGTCAGACAAACATAAATATAGATGTTGCTAGGAGTTTTAATACTATACAAATAGTAGCCATAGGGCGATCATAGTTGACATTCCTCTTTATGACAAGCCCTAAACAATTTCTGTTACTGTGATGTAACATTAAGTCATCAGCAAACAGGATGCTATTCTTCACGTTGTAATAGGATGGACACAAGTGTTAAGGTTCTGCTTTAGTAAATGTTCTTGCAGAATCTTTAATATTAACAAATGGTCAGTTCATCAATGAAAAAGATAGTATTTCTATAGTACGAAGATTTCTAATATCCTGTGTGAACATTTCTTCTTTTGATAATTAAGAAGGAAAAATATAAGCATTCTCTGCACAACACGAAATATACATATACCAGAAATCTCTTACCCATGCATTTATTAATCAGCCTAATCCAGCTTTCCTTATGTGAGACAACCTCAGATGATGTAGTTAACAGAAAAGCAAGACAACATCAAGATAAGCTGTAAGGAATTATGATCTAACCTTCTTAAGAAGGTATGCAGCTATCTTAAAAAAAACATTCTAAACAATTTTATCTGTTCTGTTTTTACATGCTTAATATATCATATTCTGTATTCCTCTGATTTACCTGCACACTCAGTTACATCCTATTGTGATTTCAAGGGGGGCTCACAGCATAGCATCCGGAAATATTGGAAGGCACTGAACTTCCCATCAGTGCCATGACTACATACCTCTACTTCAACACATTTTGCAGGAATAAAAGCATAGACTGGGCTCACATCACTTAGATTTTTTTTCTGTAATGGCTGTTTGAGTCTGACTTCAGCTTACTGTCCTATAAAAAAACCCCTGAAGGCCTGTAGGTAAAGGCTGCTGTTTTCCCACAGCAGAAAAACCAACCAACCAACCAAAATCCAAGGAACACCACCCCCCACCCCCCAGAAAAGCCAACCTGAAACCAAAACAATTCTAACAAATTCTAGTTAATTAAAAAAAAAAAAAGTGTTACAAATTGCCCCCATCTCCCTTTCATCCTCACCCCTTTTCTTTCACTGGATCAGTTTTGCTGTTTCCGTGGCAACATTATTGCTAAGGGTGGGCTGCACCAGGAAATGGGAGCATTATCTGTGGTTTTGCAAGTTATTTCTCTAGAAAACCATATTGTTGGAAGTATTACTATTTAAGATCAGTGATCATTAATCATTAATGATCAACTTCCAACTTAAATTACATCCGTGCGGTGTAAAATTAAGGTCTCAAATATGCCTACAATTTTTTGTGCAGATGTTTATATTTTGAACCAGAAGCTGATCCTAAACAATGTTTAGGAGGCTGTTTTTTCTGTTAGTTGAAAATATTGAAACAATTTTGTCGTAAGACATGTTCACTCTATGAAATATGACATGAAATATTTGGAAGAAAATGAAACTTGTAATTCCTTCTGCTTCATTACTGGTTCCTGAGGGCCTACTGTTAAAAGTCAACACACTACAGAAGTTCAGAGAAAAGATGGATCTGAGAAAACCCAAATCCGAACACAACACTGAGGTTTCGTGAAGAAGGATCAGACAGGGAAGTGCACTAAAATCTGCAAACCAACACTAAATCAACACTTAAAAACCCCCAAATTTTACAGTAAATTATTCACTTCTTTCAGCCAAACACTGAAGCTGGAGAATTAGCAGCAGTATAACAGAGCTGTATTTCCTAAAAAATACAAAACCTAAAGCTCTGCCATGTCTGTTTGGCTACCTGCACCCACTACAGACCTTTGTATCTAACATGTCTTTTCCACCCTAAATGATCCTGGTTTTCTCTGTTTTTTCCTCTTTCTCTCTGTCCCAAGCTTCCACCCTCTGCACCAGGAGTCACACTCTAGCTGGAGCCTCACCCTAGATTTGGACTCTGCTTCCCTAAGAAATACATCCCAGTCACATTTTCTTTTGTGTCCACAAACTGTGGAATGGTGTACAAAATGTACTGCATTGTGAATAATGTAGTAAGAGGCTCACAACAACAACAGTCCCACAATTTCTTCATACTGATAGAAATGATGCTTCTTCTGGGCATATATGCGTTAATGTCCAAGTGTCTCCAGGTGTTTCTATTTTAAACAATCAAAAAAACCAGTGATTTGGAGGAGAAAGCAAATAGCAACCTAGTTCACTGACAAATTATGCAAGAACTTTTTTTGCTGTCTTCTTCAGACTGAAAGCCAGTCATTTACTTATTTGTTAATCTACCATCTTTTTGGTTCTCATTCATTAAATGCATTTAATAATTCAGTAGTTTTCTTTTCTACATTGTAATAAGGTGTCTAATTTTGGGTTTTGATAGCTTTTTTGAGTATTTTATTTTTATTTTGTTCATGTCATATTTTCCTAAGCATGGTTTGTAAAGTTCCAAGAACAAACCCCCCTATATATCCCTATATATGAAATCTCACTTCACAAATTTCCTATTGATTCCAACAGAAGACAAATTTCATTCTCCATTTCCAAATCCAAATGCAAGTCTGGGAATTTTAATTGTGTTGGACTTTTTGTACAAGATTTCTTAGGTTGTTTGCACTCATAAAGTATGTTTACTTCTATGAAAATGTATATGGCTTTATTTATATTTTGCTTTTTTAAATCATGAAAAAAATATTTATACTTCTACAGTATCGATACAAATATGTTCTTTACCACCATAAGAAGGTTTATGCTCTAGTATCAACTCTCTTATTAGGATAGCTAAATACTGGCAAGAAGACCAGCAGTAAAAAGGATACATGAAAAAATGCTGAGTGAACTTTGTTGTAACTCTTGGCATCAGGAAGGGCTAACTGTATCTTGCCTGAGGAGGGAGCAGTCCATTAAAAAAAACAGACTTTCCCACACCCATTAGTGTCCCCTCCCCTAATTAAAAGGTTATCCTCAAAACTGTAAGAACCAAAAACCAACAGAGTATAAACTACCATCTTTGTCTTATGTTGCACATCAGACCAAAATTCTGGCGGAGTGTGTAGAGATTCGGAGACAGCAGAGTTGTTCAGACTGTATCACCTTTGCCACATTGCCATAAAGTGGCGTGCTGTGGCATTTGGCTGAAGAATAACAGAGTTATTCAGTTATTCAGTTATCTGTTGTGGGATTGTGGGGGCTACTTTCAGCTAGATCAGTTCTAGACTCCAAATCACTTCACAGTCATGAACGGTGAATAGGGAGAACAAATGAATTGCATAGGCCAGGACAAGTTTCTAATACCCACTTGCATCCACTTCACCCTGAACCAGAATCCATTAACTTGTGTCACCAAATGATACATATTTCCTTGGCCAACATGGAACTACACGCAAAGCTGTTATCAATCAGCTTCAGTACTGAAAGAATTCTGGCAGTTCTGCAGTAGTGGATAACAGCACCAGTGGAGGGTTATTCACAGCAGCACTCACAGCACTCATTCCCAATGAATTAAGGACTACTTCTGCATTATTCGTACATACAGCTGATATGAATCACCATACCTGTTTATGTTAATGCTGCTTGTTATCAGACCTGAAGTGATGGTTCACTTCTTTCTGCGTACAGTCAAATGTACAGTCAAATGAAAGATGCATCTGCAGACAAGTGTATATGTACAGGTATTCCCACATGCCTGCATGTCTTAAGGACACATTCTTTTCTTAGCTGGGCTGCTTTTCTTCCTTGCATTTGAGTTGGCCTACCTTGAATACAACAATACATATGGAAAGCAGGGTGGCAAGTCTGTGAAAGACATGATAATGAGGCAGGGCTGGATGGCAGGATTTAAACATCTGTTTAAACGTTCACTTAACTGGATTGAAGTTTACAAATTAACACTGCTAGTAATGTAAAGAAAGGCACTAAAAGAAATGGCTGCAGATGCGAAGACTGGGAAATCCTGTTTTAAGCTTCATGAACTGAACCAGAACAGAAGGGAGGCAAGCACCCTTAACTCCAAAAGGGACTCCAAGATTAAAATATGTTTAGAATGGTAGAGAAATGGAGACAAAGATGTGTTTACTACTTTACTGTCATGCACAGCAACTTTTATATTTCTTTGCTGTAGTAAAAGTATATAGTAACTTTCTCTACGTACCCTCAGAAAATGTGTTTTGTTTGCTCAAGCAGGGCAAGCCCCTGAGAAGCTTCAGTACAATTAAGGCTGAGTTAGCATGAAAACTGTCAGCATTCTGAGGGTCAGAAGTTCTCCAAAGGACCTCAGGCATATGCACTAGGACCAGATTTCAGTAACAGCAAAGACATGTAGCAAGGATGTACAGCAGAAAGGCTGGGGCAAAAACGTGTCAAGTACTTGAACAGACAAGCAGAAACTGAAGCCCACCGGCCAAGCACAGGTAATGGATGGGTATCCAGGTCAGAGGAGATATCAGAATGGCGAGAAATGGTCAGCTACGAGGGTCTGTGGAGAAATCATGCATCAACAGCCCAACCCTAGAATTTCCCAGTGCTCACTTTGAACTGGGTTTCAATAAAGCACTGGTGGCAGGATGAAGAGATAGGGGAGAAATGCCACTGAGACACAGACCTCAGCTCACATTTCCAGAAGAGAGAAAGGAAAAAGGGATGCTGAAGCCACCACAAGGCCTGAGAGGGCATGCTACGGCAATAAGTAAAGCAGAAGGAAAAATCCTACCAAGTGCACTGAAAACCATCAGCCTTACTACCCAGTGGCAACAGTAGTGTTGTTGTCTCCAGTTAGTTCAAGTTTAAGCAACAGCACATCTGAGACTGACTGAACACTATCATTACAATCAACATGTTGGCACTGCAAAAATGTTGATTGTCTGCTGTTACTATTCACTTTCACTAGTATATGAAAGAGCAAGGATCCATACTGTCATGAAATTATGATGTGCCACAAAAGCAACCTGTTATATGTCTGTTCTAACAGTTATTACTGACCACTATGAACTGCAATTATCCTTAAACTAAGACTTTATTTTAATGATTAGCAGAACTTCATCTAAGAGTACTAAGACAGTGTCATAGTGATGCCTTGTCCTACTAAAGCTGCTCCTCTAAGTGCAAGAACCTTTACCAATAGAACCACAACTTTGCACCCAACAGCGTGAAAATATTAAGCCTGCTTTTGAACAGCACCTGACCAACATATGCTTGACTGGAATATCTAAACCAGAAGAAAACTGTTGTTTAGCTACAAGCATGAGGCCTGCATGCAGCAACAAAATCCTTAATTGCAATTAAATTGAAAACTCAATTGTTAAGGCAAAAGTAAGTCTACTACATAAAATTTTGTATCAGAATACATATGAATATCTGTATTGTAATACATATACAGACCACCATGATGACAGTCAAATTAGAGAACAGGAGGATATTGGGAGGTTTCAGTATAGTGATGCATAGGTAGATGGTAATGCTCCTGGACTGACACTCTTTCTTACCTTGCCAATACTATTTTAATTTTGTGTTTACATTTTTTGGCCAAAACAATAGTTCATTTTTTTAAAGAAAAAGCTAAAAGAACACTTCCTACATACACAAAAAAGCATAACCTGTATTTAACTGCTCTATACTACATCTTTCTAACTCTTTCTAGCATGCAGACGGAAATGTCTACACACAACCACTCCACACAACAAGCTTTCAGTCACATAAAACTAACACCTGCCCTCTGCTGTCCAAGACTCAAACAAAGCTGGAAGTTCTTCCTTTCTATAGAGTACATTAACTCTCTCTAGAGCATTAGCATCTACAGGCAGCTTCATCACCTCCCAGGCAGCAAATCACACTCACAAGATGGAATAAGGAGAAGAAAAAAATTTTAAGTTCCTGCAAGGCCACATGTGCTGGTTTTGGCTGGGGTAGAGTTAATTTTCACCACAATGCCTAGTGTGGGTCTGTGTTTTGCATTTGTGCTGAACACAGGGTTGATAATACAAAGATGTTTTCGCTGTTGCTGAGCAGGGCTTACACAGAGCCAAGGCCTTTACTGCTTTTTGCCCTGCCAGGCTGGTGAGGAGACCAGGGGTGATGGGAGGCTGGGAGGAGACACAGCCGGGACAGGTGACCCCAACTGACCAAAGGGATATTCCAGACTATATAGCATCATGCTCAGGATATAAAGTGGGAGAGGGGAAGGGAAAAAGGGGGATGCTTGGAGTGATGGTGTCTGTCTTCCCAAGCAACCATTAAACATAATGGGGGCCTGCTCTACTGGAAATGGCTGAACACCTGCCTGCCCGTGGGAAGCACTGAATTAATCCCTTGTGTGCAAACACTATTTAACTGTCTGTATCTCAACCCACGAGTTTCCTACCTTTTGCCCTTCCAATTCTCCCTGATCCCACTTCTGGGGGAGTGAGCTCTTCTGTGTAGTGCCTGGTTGCTGGCTGTGGTTAAACCATGTTACAGCAGCAAGAAGTGAGTGTGGGCCATCAAAAAGTAAGACCACAGTTTAGGGAGGCAGTAGTGTCCTGCCTGAGTGTCTCATCTGTTCAGAAGCACAGAGTACTGACTGGCAACCCAATTTCTACTGCTGCTTCAGCTTTTTGTGCTTATGAAAGAAAGCAGTCTATAAAATGTCATCAGTAGATAAACCATCTTGTTCAGCCTTGAGGATGTCCTTTGCAGCAGAAATTCTCTCTCCAACACTTAAGGAAAAGACAGGATATATACTGCCAGGAAAGGTGATGCACAGTGAACAGAAACATGACATATGAGCAGTGTAGGGAGGATAATATGGTTGGTCTTTCTGTAATTATGCCCAGAAAAATCCTGTAGTTATGAAACTGCAAATAGATCAAAAGGATGACTGAAAACACCCCAGGTAAATTCTTGTAATATAGATAATTAAAAATACAGAGGCCGTTTCAAGTTTTCCTTTTTATCAGTTAGTTCTTACTTCGAGATAAAAAGAAATTAAACTTCTCAGTACAGCAGATGCCCATAATCGTATTAATAAATAAGCACTGGGTTAAACCAGCAGAATATTCATTTGGCATCACTAGAGATGTAACTGAACTTCACCAGATGAAAATACTTTTTAAGGGTTGTTAAGTGTCTTTTTAGGAAAGCTATTGATTTTCTAAACAATCATCAATTTGTTTGTTTTTAATAGAACTTTGGCCAAAGAAAATTAAAATCAGTTCCTACCATGAAAAGCATCCTTTATGTATACACAGTGACTATGAGATTCATGATCCTTTAGCCTGTTTTCCACTCCTTGGTTACATCTGCAGCTGCTCAGTATCCCCTTTCCACGTATCATTGTTAGATCCACAGTTAATGAAACCACTGACCAAATTCAGCCAAAAACTACAAAGACAGAGAGGTTTGGAAGATGTTAAGTAACAACACACTCATGGAATAAGCTTAAACCTATACTATACCTATGCCTCCAGAGAGGGAGACACCATTGTATTAGCCCGTATTTCTTAAAGTCTAAAGCTTTTAATAAACATGCTTTACATATTATCTGAGGTATTAACAGTATCACAAAACTTCACAGATAAATGTCAAGACACTGGCAATATAATCAGCATGGTTAGCAGTTGTTGTTTTCCTGTCATTTTACTGAAGCAAAAAGATTTTGTATATGCCACAGAGCAGTATTTGCATTTGTGTGTAAGAATCATAGAATCATTCATGATTTTCTAATAAAAGTTGGAAATTTTAGACAACATTTTCCTTTCTCTGAAATCCTAAGGCTGTTCATAACCCCCCTAATCTATATCACGATGCATGCCAACCTGCCTGTCACCTGTGTCTTCAAGCAGACTGGGATAAACCTGTTGCCAGTGCTTAAAAGATACACTTGACAGTACCTCAGCATACCACTATACTTCGGCACTTGTTTTTATTATGGTTATCTCATCTAATATCTCTCATGCTAACACTCAGAAATTTTAAATCTGAGTTTGCCAAGTTCCACGTACAAAAGCAATTAGAACCAGTTCAGTTCATCCTTCAGACATTCGTCTCACCATGACCATGATTACTGTCCCTAATTAGAATATACATCTCATGATTTCTCACTAGTTTGACAAACCTCAACCACTGGTCCAGGTGTTCAGCTGCACATTCATTTCAGTAAAACTAAATATGATACTGTGCAATTTGCTGTACACCAAATGGCTTGAAGTAAGCTTAACAGTTAATAATTCCTAGAACAAAAGGTAAAAAGGAGTTGTTAGTATCTTCTCTATTCTTTTGTTTAACACAAGGAACATGTCTTCTGTCAGTGAATTCTTCATTAGACTAGTCAGTTACTTTCAAGGAAAATAGCTGGTGTTTATTAAAACTTCAGAAAGGCTGTCACAACTCTGGGTGAATTGCTGCCATAATCAGTCACCCAATTGCTTACTGTTTGTAAGCAAAAGCACAAAACAAAACCACTGCACATTACACTTTCGAGTCTGTTCGTAGCATGGGGAGAGAAGGTCAGTCTTTGGTGTACTTTTTCTGGGTAATTCTTAAGCCTTAAATCAATCCATTAGTAGCTACCAGCGCTGGGCATACTCCTACATTATGCAGTCTGATGATGCAGACAGATTTGCTCCCACCTGCTGTGATTCATGCAGTCCAGTCAGATAATACAGTAGCATTATTCAACAAGCTGCAGCAAGGTAGTCTAATATTGGCCATTCTGGCATTGCCTTCTAAAATACAGCCACATAATAAATATTTTTAGTATAAAAAAAGTCACATGAAAAATTATCTTACTGTTTATTTGGTGATCTTGCACTCAGAGCAATTAGACAAAATGTGTTTACAGATTATATATATACACACATGCACACACATGCTTTTCTCCCTCTCTATCTCTCTAGCCAATATAAAGAAGTTACATTTTATTTCCAAGGCTGTTTTTCCTCTCAGTGTATACAGCTATACTGACTCCTACTATGCCTGCAGTTTTGCTTTAATTTGAACATACTTTGTAAAGATCAAGTGGCAAACTCTGCAGGTATCTTACATAATTCATTTTTTTTACTCATCACTACGCAATACTGCATGATAGGAAACTATGTACATATTTTGCCTTATTAATTAATGCCGCTTCCCCTAATTCTCTCCTGAAAATGTATTTCCCTTGCAGAATGCCTGTGTCAGTACTTAAAGCATATCACACACTTCGGACCACCTCTTGAAATTAGCAAGAATATTAAAACAATTTTAATTTAAGACAGTATTAGATTTAAAAATATGCAGCAGTTAGGGATGCCTTTTTTTTTCCTCTTAATTTGGAGTCACATCACTTCAAAAATCAACATTTGATTCCATGACACATTCGAGGGTACTTGACATGGAGATTGGTTCTGGTGTTTGTATGGTTAATCTGCTGAGTCGTGACTACTTGTAACTGTCAAATTCTCTCCAAGGATAAATAATTAAAGCTTCTGGAAGAATAAGCACACAGGAAGCAGTGGAGATTGGATGTACGTAGGTGTTGAGGGCATTAATTTTTATCCAATCACTGAATAAAAAGCACATTATTCATGCAACCTTGTTCATTCACTGCTACGTGACCTGCACCACAATAGAAGACTGCAGTGCTGAATTCAAGGCATTCAAGGCAACGAGGAAAGGACTCCAACAGTACCAGCACAGAAGAGCAAAATGCTACACTGTAGGTGTAGCATGCAGCCTTTGGTTAATGCTTTAGCTCTTATGACTAATGCTAGAATGACACAAAAATACTTTTTCTCATAGAATATTTTTCTTTGGATGCAGTAAAAATAGCAAATATTAGCCTTAAGGTAGAAGGACCTGTTCACTTTCTTTTCAGCATGTATCTCCCATGTGTCAATGATAAGTATCAGATAAAAAATCCAAACTCATAGAAAATAACAAATAAAATAATTCATTAATTGGTGAAGCAAAACAAATGCAATGCCTTGTAGTATCTGTGGTACAGAACTTTTGACATAAAATGTTTCAATAAAGTGAATACTGAAGGTGTAAAATCTACAAAACAATTTTAGCTGTGAAGCTCAAAAAAGCCTGTTATAAGTTCCTGAGGGTTTTTAAAGCACAAGAACAACTCCCTGTTCCAAAATAGATTCCACCGCCTTCACATTGCTATTCCTGTCCCATGTTAACTCACTACAAATTCTATCTTTGGCTTGATGCCTCATATGCCTGTTAACTAACTACTGTTAGACGAAATTGTTTATTTGCTTGAATATTTGTATACTACATACAAAGGTGAAACTCAAACAAGACTCTAGTGAAAAAAACAACACATAAATGCAAAAAAAATGCGTATCTATAAACATACATTAAGGTCCATGGTTACTGGAAAGCAAGGCACCTGCTAAAAGTGTTCATATCATCTCCCACAACTACCTACTCATGCTGGCATTTTTAAATACCAGATCAGTTACATCATTTTCAGTAGCAGATGTAACGGCTTCATATCTTATATCCAAGCATAGGCACAAAAGATTTTAACTCCAATTTATAATGAAAAATAATGGTCTTTTAGAAAGGCTTGAAAGCTGCAGAATTCCCTAATGACAAATTTTGGTGTTCAAAATGTTATCAGAATAAAAACTCATTTTATTTTTACATAAAAACAGAACTCTCGACAGACTTCAAGCATACAGGAATGAGGGAAATTAATTAGTTTCTTACCACAAACCAAAAAAAGAAACTGAAAAAGACCCAAAGGGGATTTAAAAACTAAAAACCCTGTTATTTAAATCTATAACTAATGTAATTTTAAAAATATATATATATATTATATATATAAAACGCTACATCTGCAGAAAAAAATGGATGCATGCAAGAAAGAGAATTAAGGCCCTCACAGTAGGAAAAGAGAAAATCATACATAGGCAGACAAGAAGAAAAAAATGAAAAGAGAAATTTAGATATGTATTAATGGTTGTAATAGAATAAACTTAATTTAGAAATAATTGGTAAATTTGAAAATAGCAAAGTCCTCAAGGATACACATTAAACAATTTGTTGGAAAACCACTAAGTGTTTTATCCTACTGCCAGGCTTAGAAAATTTGGAGCAGATCTCAGAGTTGAGAATGGTCGTTTCAAAAGCACTGCTATCAGACAGACTTAGGAATCAGCATGAAAGTTTGGATAACAGGTACACACATCCTCTCCTCCACCTGCATTAAAGCTAAGGAGAGCATTGCAGAGCATATGAAATATGAAACTGAAAATCGCAAAGTTTGTCCTTCGTGCTCTTCATTGGTCACCCTCTTCACTGAAACTCTAGTACAAAAATATATTGCTAGGACAGGACAACACGAGATGTAATTAATCAAAGGAACATAAAATTTTCCTGTGTCTCAATGATGTAGTACTAATGGTTACTATTGTTGTAAAACATTTGCCTTACATTTTGAAGGAAATTAATCAACATTGCAATAAATCATATTATATAATTAAACATTGTGAATGCTGGGAACCAGGATTACTGAGCTCCTAGGTAACGTCACATTTGTGTGATGTTAAGAACTGTGTGACATTACTCAGGAGAAAATAGCTTTCCTAATGTCAATAAAGAATGTAATATAATCTCCCTCTGCCGTTTCAAAATTGAAAAATGATTAACTGGAATGGAAGAGTAACACAGGACTAATTCTCCATTTATCATGGCCAGGTCATAAAATGCTGGTCATATCCATGATGGGTTCATTTCAGGGCTTAGCTCAAGAAAGGATAGTAACTTGGGAAAAGGGCACTGCTGATACTGCTGTAAGCCAGATTTTTTGACTGCGTATTTAATGGAAAAGAGAATAGTCTCTCAATGTTGGTGGCATAGATAAAAAAAAGAAAGATAAAGATTTTCAATTCTAAAAACCTGGCTAAGATCACATGGCTTTTACAATTCACTATTTCCATTTCTGGTATTTGTGAATATTCAATTCCTAGATATCGAGAGGTGGCCCAACATAAGTCTTTTCTGAGCAACAAATAAAGGTGATGAATGAAAAGTATGAATGTTTGCTTGGAAAGTTCAGATATGCCAATGAGAATTCAGTGTATTTCAGTGTGTTTAAAATAGCCACAGAAAGCCATCTCAAGTATGATTATAGCATCTCAGCAGAAATGAAACGTGTCCACAAACAGTACAACTGTTTTTATCCCACCCATATATAGCACATGTTTCTGACACGTTAATATGCAGATTGCAGGTGGGAGTTTCCAGGTTCAAAGCTAGTTTTTCCACTGAGTGGCATGTTCCCAAAATTCATTTTCAACCCACCTAATTTTAGGCACTTAGTGAAGGGGCTAAAGTTAGAAACCAAGTCATCCTAAACTCTCTCTTACAGGCTATGGAAAGAAAGTGATAAAGGGCTGGTAAGATTTTACTGCAGCTGAATTACATCTTGTGAATGCCTATTCAGTATTCAGACTGAAGATGTCTGCTTATTAGTAGATCAAATGTTTGAATATTGTTCAGAACAAACAAATTCCATCTAATCATTAATTGAGCTGTATACTTTCTCCCCCTATTCAATCTTCTCAATAGCTACTTCTGTGAACAGCAACTTGCTGGCCTTGTAATCATCATTCTTTCTCTGTTCGTTATCCCTCTAAAGAGATAATTCTTCCTCATTTCTCCTTTTGTCTCCTTAGGTAGCAAATAAGTAATAGCTACTCTCTAACATAGTAGCATAACAGAGTTGGGTTATTTTTATAACTATAGGTGAATGAGCAACTTGTCCACCTAATGGCTTAGATGATTTTTAAATTACCTGTAGCTCCCAAATACTTTGATTAGTGTTCAATAATTTTTTATTCTCACAGCCAAAACCTCTGCTGGAAGCCTGGGAAGGTATCATTATTTATCAATTTTACTCCAAAAAGCAAGATCTCTGACAAAGAACGTGTTGACAGTCACAGTTAAATAATTGTACAGGATGAAACAGTAATATTGGAAAATGGTAATAGGAAAAGTAAGGGCATTTACTGCCTTTTGCATTTCATATTAAAAAGATGAATACAGGAAACCATATAGTCAGTGTATACAATGTAATGAAACATTTTCCAAGCCAAATACAGTTGACTAAATCAAGGCAGAAACATGGGTGGCAACTGCAAAAATAGAACAAGGGAAATGTGGGGGAAAAATACCCAACAAACTCAAACCTACTTGAATTTTAAATATCTTTTTATATAATTATCTTCTGATTACTAAGTTACAATACATAATTATTAAAACATTTGTTTCAGAAAAATAAAAAAAAACCAAAAGAACATATATCCTGAGACAAAAAAATATTCCTACCACTTGAATTCTACATGCCATCACAGCCACTCAGAAAGCTATGTATAGAGCCTTCCTCGTTACCAGTTTCAATATTCTAGGAAGTCCATACTCCAGGTATTTACCTTGCATATTGACGTATTTGTCATACATGCAATACATTATCATACATTTGGGAAAAAAACCCCAAAAAACCATGAAACTTCTCCTTCGTTATTTCATTGTATGAGAATCTGAGAGGCAACTCCACAATCAGTCTTGCAGCAGACCTGTTTTTACCTGTGCAGGGCCCCACCACATTTATTGGAATTAATTGTGGATGTATACTGATACTAGAAACACTATTATAAACACTTTAGAAGAGGTACTGTATTTTCTTGCTTTCGTTGTGAGAAGATAGCAAAACTTTTGGAAGTGAAGTAATACATAAATGAATAAATGAATTAATAAAAATACATTTCATACAATTATAAAATGGAATGATATTTCAGTTCCCTTATGAAACTTTTACTGCTCACTGTTCCCTAGGATAGGATATGCTTTGTAGAATTATCTAAGACAAACATCAGAGCCAAGCAAATACATGCTTCTCTCATTTACAATGTTTTTAAGGAGTCAGTTAAGTTCAGTGAAGCCCATTAATTAATAATATGGAATTAAATAAATTCCATATTAAATAAAATTTAATAGAGCAAGATTACAGGAATTTTTCTCACCTGTTTTAAAATCAGCAAAGCAAAACATCTAGATTCATCCAAAACCAAACTGAAATCCTGCTACCATCATCTTCCTTCTAATTCCCATCATCTCCACTATCCATATTTCAATGACATACATCATGCACCGTAACAACAGTATAGAAGGCACTGCATGAAAACAGAAAGAAAAAAGGAAACACACACACACACACAAAACCCAAAAAATCCCAAACAGAAAAAACACCATAGAAATTCTGCAGTTGAAGAAAATCCCATGCAGCTAAACCCTCTTGAAAGGACAGCTGCAATGTATGGAAAGTAGGGAGGAAGTAAATGCGTATTTTGACCTTTAGGCTAAAAAATTAACATATTCACCTTTATGATGTGTACATACTCTTTAGCTGAGAGAAATTAATGGACATGTAAGAATGCAAGGAATTTATGCACATAACCCATCTCAAATTATGAATCTTCTTTCAACACTAGGAAAAGTATGCTAATATTTCATAAATACATCAAAGCTGGGACTTAATACTCTACTCAGTACTGTATATAACAGGAGAACAGAGTATCTGAAGGAACAGAATTAAAGCTGTGTTTTTCTTGATTTTAAATGGAGGAGAAGAATTTAATTCAAAAAGCCTTTTCTGTCCCTGGCAGTTATTTGCACTGGGAAAGTACCAGACAGTTGCCTTCCCAGCTAAGAGGTCCTGAGAATATGGTTGCATGTGTGATTGCAGTGGAGCACTCCTGACTGAATGACTAGAGAGAACTTGACCTCCTCCCCACTCGTATTTTCAAGCTGCAGAAAGAGGCATCCTCCAATTATCAACAGGGCTGATTGAGATGCAACAATTGAATGGTAAGGAACAATCAGTCATAGATTTCACTCAGAGTGCCACAAATATGACATCCAACCATCTCAAAGAAACTGTGCTCACGCTTACCAGATGCTAACACATGCACTTCATTTAGTTTTGCCTTCTGCACAGTGAAAAATATTGTAATTTTGTAGTAATTACTGTCAAACTCATAGCTCTAATTATATTCTGCCATTTTAAAGTGCTTGCATATGCATTTAATGCTTCCAAAGATGTCACCCTAAATACTGACATTTTCTGTCCATTCACAGAAGATATACAGCATTAATAGCCAATGCAACAGCACTTTAATGTAAAACAAGGAAAGTAAGGTTCAAGCAAGCATTTTTCCATTTTAAAATCTGAGGTACACTTACATATTTACACCTGCATTGTTGCAAAATACCCAGCTTCTTCCTTTTAATCTGCTTCATGCAGCAGGAAGAACTCTAATAGCATCAAAATGTATGTTGAGGAACTGCTGAATTTAGATCAAGCTTCAGGTTCTTCCCTTCTATCTTTATTTTGGTCACCATAAAAGTGAGCCAAACACAAGGGCAAAAATAATTTGATCCTCTTACTGTCTAAATTCTCTTATGCTTTGAATTACCATAGTAGAGTAGGTTCAACATTTGGTTGCTGGATTGTACAATCCATACTGCAATTTATATACTCTCTAAAAAAACTTCATCTTGAACAACAGTTGGAGCAAAACACATCCTTATCCTGTAACAAGCTGAAATTGGAATATACAAAACATTTCCTACTGATAAAACCATATGTCTTCATCTAACATGTCGTATTTATAAAAGCTCAATCATATGACTAACTATATTAAAAAAACCCAACATATTTAAACATATTTAAAGCCTTACTACCTAACTTATCTCCTGGAAGCTTCACAAAACTCACATTTTGCAAGGTACTCTGAAAGAGGACCAAGTGCTGTATTTCAGCAGTCACGAGGAATATGTGCTTTGGAAAATATTGGTAAACTATGGATTTGTTTAAGCACCTCTATCAGTCTTCAACTGATTGGTGAGGAGCCTTGCCACCACTTAATACCCTTCAGGAAGACCTTTTCCCTCTGGCATCCCACATCTGAAGGAAGGAGCTGACTGCACTGGCAAACCAATTCTATGACAATGTTAAACTGCCAGATTCCTAATTCTTACACCCAGTCCAGTGGCCTTATTTTAATTCTACCTTTTCAGAAAGTACAATATTGAACACCCTGAAAGTTAATTTTTTCCACTTTTCCAGATACTGGGTTGAGGGCTTAAATAAGGGGATATAGCTTCAAGTTAATTAAAGGCTGTCATTTGTTGTTGCTAATATGTGGTAATTGGCTTTGGTTATGTACTGATTAAATAAATCAGAGCACATGTTTAACTAACAGATGATACATTACAGGACTGTTTCCTTTAATTTATCATCAATCATATGGAGCATTTTTTATAACAGGTTTATTTTAGCACTATGCCATTCCAAAATTCTTCTCTCAAGTCTTTTTTCTCCCCTTGTGGCTCCATATGCTGATCGAAAAAACGTTAAAAGGTACCATGGTAACGCTTGCTATGCTACAAGACATATTGAAGAAAGTTTTCAGACTCCTCAGGCATAACTAAGACATTTAAAAAATGCACAATAATGTCAGAAAAATACTCTAGAGATACAGTGCTAGTATCCAGAGATACTATTTTGAGATTTCATAGACTTGTTAATTATATATATATTTAACATTAAGAAATTATAATACAGAGAGAGTCGAGAAAGTGTCCCTAATGAAAACCAATTTGTTATTTCACAGATGCAACACATTTTGTGACTTAAAATACAGTTGAAGTGCTCTCAAAGTGTGAACCGGCAATTTCGAAGCCTAAACCTCACTGCATAGCATCCAACTACTGACATCAATGATCAGTGTCATTAAAAAACAAATTATACACATAAGGATTAGGTTTGAGGGAAAACAGGTTAATCTGGCTGCAAATTCAAAAGCACATACTGGTTTTGTCTCCATTAAAGTCCACCTCTGTAACCAATAACCTAGATGACCAGCTACACTGTTTAGACTGCTCTTGTTCCCTTAAAAATCAAACTAACCCTATCTTCACTGGAGGCTCTCTTGTAGCAGCACAGATCAGTAGCTGGTATCAAGCAGGAGAAAACAGCAGGATCAAGCCACAGCACTAATCCCATACGCAGCCTTTCTTCTCACAAGAAAAAGCACACATCTAAATCCATGCTATGCTTGCACATTTCTGCCAACTGGAGCCCACGGAGAAAGAGCTCCATCTCCTGCCTTCAGGCTTGATAATAGTCTGAGTTCACACTTATTATTTAATTTTCTTTCAATTACAAACCCACCCCACATATGATAGTAATATAGAATGGTAATAACACAGCAGTGTCTCCTGCATTTTTCCAATAGGACTCATTTCAGATTTGTTTTGCATTATGCATATGTACAAAATGGTAGACCTGACAACACAAGGTCTCTGAAATTCATTTCTTCTTAAATGACATGAAATGATTCCTATCTGTCAAGTCTCAAACTCCACGTAAAACTCTGTCTACCCAAAGCAAAGTAATTTTTGTAAGGAAGCTGAACCTTCCTGACACTGAACCATGACTTCATCTCACAAAACTATTAGTTTACTTAATGTCCTGAAACACATCCCCCTTATTCCCATTTTTATTTCTTGTATCTTTCCAAAACAGATTTTTAAGTCCAAAACCAAAGTACATTCTCAAAGCTGTATGCATTTTATAGCTTCTTTAAAAAGTACGGTTCCAGATTTATAGCCTTACCATACTGCAATTGCAAACCAAGAGCAGTTACAATATCTAACACAGTTCCTTCTGCATACAGCTGTAGGATTTCATAGAAAAGTTATACTCTACAGGAAAGCTACATATACCAAAGATTTGGACATGATCTTAATATATCAGTTTATAAAGTAATTTATTTACCTTATGTGAGGTAAATAAATAAGGTAATTTATGAGGCACCTAAAAGAGGAAGCCCTGACCAAGTTTTTATGAGTGTGGCAACTGTGTGTCGCAAATTGCAGTTCAGTAAAAATGTGTCTGCCATTTCCACACCCACTGTCGCTTCCATAGAAGATAAATTTATGACACATTTTGGCCAGTCCTAGGTCTGTGCCATACAGGAATGGAGAGCCCAGGAAGCATTCTGGCAGGCACATCCCACAGGCATAGATGTACACACAGTTCCACAGTGCAGACTCAGTGGAAAATGTGAATCAAGCCTACACCACCATGTGAATCAATCCCCACCCCTCTGCCTGTCAAACACTTGCACTGCAGTGGTTATGTTACAAAGCACCTCATTCCAGAAAGCATGTAAAGAGACAAATTAACAGTATTATTTTCTGTCTTCACAAAGAATCAAGCTATTGTTTCCCACAGCCTTTAATGTTTCATCTAAAATTAAAATCAACACGGCCAGCAGTCAGTAAATGGATTTTTTTTTTTCTTTGAAAGCAGACAATTCATAAAGTCTGAACTACCAGCAGTATTATGAGAATCAGTGCATCATATAACCTCAGTCCTGAGGCTGAAGGCAGGGAGAGTCATGCGGGTTCTAGCTCTGTGCTGTACAGCTGGTAGCATGAGCGGGATCAGTGGGTCAAAAGTGGCATTGCTGTGCCAGAAATGCAGGCAATTCCAGCATCACAAAAGAGAGGTTGAGTTGGAAAAATGGCTGGGGGAGAAGGCAAATGGAAATCCCTCTAGCTCCCTCTGTAAGCTGGCACAAAGTTCTGGCAGGCTTTGAATATACAGTAAAAGACTAAAAAGGAGGTATTACAGACAGGACAGTTCTAAGACACAGCTCAAAAAGGTTAGTCACGGAAAAGGTCAGGGAAAAGCAAGGGCCAACAGCTCCATAATGGCAGGCATGCTGGGATCCCAGTGTGGTGACACAGATAGCAGGTTTATGGTCCTGGACCAAGCACAGGCGTGCCTGTGACACAGAGGGAACTGCAGCTCAGGCCAGACCCAGCTAGAAGCAGTTCCTGCAGGCTAGGCTTGACCCCAGCACATTCTCCCCATGGTGCTGCCTGGGAGCCTCTTCCCACCACTGTCACCAGCGGCAAGGGGTCACCAGCAGCTGCGCTGACTCAGCCGCCACAGTCAAGTCCACTCAAAGGGAGGCGCGTTCCCACAATTCACAGACCATGATGGAAACATCAGAAAACACCACTGTATACAAGAATTGTCTCCAAAACTGCAGTCAGTCCATGCTTTGAACCTCTGATAAAAAGATTATGCCCCAAAATAAAAGTTTAAAAAAATTATTTTCAAAAAACCGGTAGCCCCAAGGCCTAATACTTTGAGCCGGCATGCCTCTCTTACAGTGATGATAGGCTCCTGGGAAGAACACAAGGTGCAGGAGCTGCACTACCAGACTAAGCCAGTAGAACCTTGCAGTTTGGCGTGCTCCAGCACGAGGGAAAGCTCACAACATGCATCTAATTATCAACAGTGGAATAAGATGTAAAACTACTTGAAAAGTATTATGAAACAAAACACGTGCTGACATTCTATTGTTCACTTACATCTTCGTCAAAAATCTGCTGAGATGGCTAAAGACTTTTCACTGATTTCAATAAGGTTCATATGAATAGTTAAGAGGTGGGAAGGGAAAATCCCATTTTTAGCACATCTGCAAGATGGCAAAACAGGACCTGACTCAGTATCCATGACAACACCACTAATATTCCGCTAAAAACACGACAAGGCATTAAGTTTTAATACCTGTAAAGCAAAATGAATCAGTTCGCCTGTGTTTCTCTTCTATGAATNTTTTTTTTTTTTAAAGGTATACCTGTAAATGCATGCATGTAATGATCTAAGATTCAAGTACAGCCAAGGAAGACTTCAACCAAAGATATTCTTAAGAAAACTAAGAGTTTAGAGCAGAGGCAATCCCTTTCATTACAGAAAGGGATACTGCTGTAACAACAGGAAAACATTTCAAACTGAGCATATTTCCAATATATGCAATTTTTCGAGGTGAAGTTATCTGAAGAAGGCTCGTTTCTTATCAGATTTGTAAGATAGCCCCATGAACAAATGTCCTGAATGAAATGCAGAGGTTAATTTGATGTACACTTTCAGTCTGAGAAGGAGGAAAAACAGATTCTGACAGAACGTATTTCCAGGTAGAATCTTCTTCCCATCTATGTTATAACTGTTAAATTATTTTCTGTATAGATACTGCATGATAATGTACAACTAAAGAGTTTAAGTGATGGATATTTTTCTTTACATGAATGACCAAAACGCTGATGGAAGGTGGAAGGAAGATGTGTTGAGCACTAAGAAACTAAAAATACGTATACTTAATTGTGAATTATAAAAGAGGTTTACCTGCCAAGACAAAATCAAAATTTTGTGTATCCCCTGCAATAGATGACTTTTCAGTATCTAAAATAAAGAAAGACTGGAGTCACCAGGCACTCTCAAAGTGGGCACAGATAAACAGGGAATTAAACAAACGAACAAAAAAATAGAATTAGCTTGCAAAATGCAGGATCCAAAATCATGGGGAAGAATTCAAGTAGCTACTCAGTGCAAGGCAAATATTTTGAAATAGGCTGAGCTGAAAATGACCACTGGAGAACAACAAATTAGATGAGTTTCCTTAAAATGAAGCAACAGACTGAGTGAAGTTCTGGGATAATAAATTCTTACAGGAACAGAAAGAATGAGATAACCACACGTGACTGGCAAAATCACTTTAGGAACAGTGTATTTCATACAACACATGTTTATCTCACAGAAGAACGTTAAGTACTGCTGTGAACTTAAGGAAGATGCTCATAATAAATATAAACCATTTAGCTCCATTTATTGAATCAGGGATAGGACTACATATCCAAGAAAGATACTTAAAACCCAAAAAGATATAGGAAAGATTCAAGCTGAGGAAAATACAAAAATATTACTGTATGTAAGCAGAATTAAATGCTCCCAAAGTTTCTGAAAACTAAGTTCTGTTTAAGCCCAATAAAGTAAAGGCTTGATTCAAAATGCCAGGAAAAACTGACACAAATTAAATGTGTTGCATTTCATTCCAGTTCTACCAGTGGTCCAAAAAGGCCACAGCCCTGGGCCTGACATCACTGAAGCTTTGGTGCCACACACAGAATGGAAAAGGGAAAGGAAAATCTGTCACGTGTGTAGGTGGCTCCTCAAAATGGGGAAACTCTGCTGTCTGAGAGGAAGACATTTCACATTTTTTATGGTAATGGGGTGGTAACTCTGGTCCTTTTTGTTCATTTTATGACATTTAGATCCTCCTGCCTTCTAAACCTTTGTAAATGTTCCCACACTGTGACACAGATAATAAGCACAAGAATTGCTGTTCTTTGAGACGAAAATGTAGGTGTTCCCTGCCCGTTATCTTCAAAAATTCTGTTATTATCCAGTCTTCTTCAAATGGGAGCACACCAATTAATACTGCCTTATCAAAACCCGCAAGTACTGGCTTTGAAAGATAAGCTTGTCATTTACCATGAGATCAGTGAGCCCTCCAGTGGCTATTTTAAACCTTAAATTGTAACAATAACCATAAGAAAAAATATTTGTATGTATGTGGATTATTCAGATTACATTTGATTTCACTTGTATTCTGGCATTTTCTACTACTTTACCTAAATGACACTTTAAGCAACCTGTATAATACTTGCAAACAGATGTATTTTCAGCTCACAAACACTTTCTTTTACTCCTGTGTATGTACAAAATTTTTAAGTGATAAGTTCTAAACATTTGAGTAACTCCACAAAAGTCAAGGAGCAATATTTATGTAAGGGGAGGGAATATCGATGCATTGGGCTCAAAATCAAAATATTAGCCTGTAATCCTGTACGATATAAACCCTATCGCTTGAAACTACAAACATCTGGGACAATTAATAAATATTCACAGGCTTTTTCAATATAAAACCCAGAACGTGGAAGATTTAACATAAATAAAAATGCCTCTTCTCATAGAGGAACTTGTTCAGCCATGGAACTCCTTGCAACAAGAGACTGTGGAGAGAAGGTATTTGGCCCAAAGACAACCCGAAAATTCATGAAGCAAAAATCCATATAGGCAAAGAAATCCCTAATCAGAATCTAGTCTAAGTTGGGAATGTGTCATCACATACTTAGCTGACTCTTACGCTTTTCCATTACAGAAGGTAACCACTAGACAAAGCTGCTTTGCTAAAAGGATTTTTTCTCAGGTCTAGCACTGACATATTAAAGTTCAAATGAAACCTAACTCAAAGTATTTAAACACTGTATGAAAAATGTCCAGTAACAGAAGAACTCTACATAACAGATTTTTTGCCCTTGATCGACTTTAAGACACTGTCATGCTGCACAGGTTCCAGGAAAAATCTGAGTAGGACTGCGCCTCCTTCGACAGAATCTTCTTCTGCTTGATTCTCCAGTTATTATACAGTATCATCCTGAATTTGTTATATGAGCTTTGGTTGCTAAGGAAATCATCTGCTAAATTCTGCGTTATTGATTTTGTTTAACATGAGAATTGAATCATGGAACCATTAAGGATGGAAAAGACCCTCAAGATCATCGAGTCCAACCTCTGACAGAAGTTGATGTTGTCAACTAAACCACAGAACTAAGTGCCATGTCCAGTTGCTTCTCGAACAGCTCCAGGTTTGGTGACTTCGCCACCTCCCTGGGCAGCCCATTCCAATGGCTTGTCAACCCTTTCCATGAAGAAATTCTTCTTGGTGTCCAATCTGAACCTCACAAGCACAGTTTGAGCCTATGTCCTCTTATCCTGTCACTGGCTGCCTGGGAGAAGAGGCTGACCCCCACCCAGCTGCACCCTCGTGTTCAGGCAGTTCTAGAGAAGCCTCCCCTGAGCCTCCAGGCTAAACAAATCCAGCTCCCTCAGTGGTTCCTCACAGGACTTGTGCTCCAGACCCCTCACCAGCGCCACTGCCCTTCCCTGAACATGTTCCAGCACCTCAGTGTCTTTCTTGTTGTGAGGAGCCCAGAACTGGACACACAACCCAAAGTGTGGCCTCACCAGTGCCAAGTTGAGGGGGTCATCACTGCCCTGGTCCTGCTGGCCACAGAGTTGCTGATACAGGCCAGGATGCCATTGGCCTCCTTGGCAACCTGGACACAGTTGGCTCATATTCAGCCACTGTCCAACAGCACTCCCAGGTCCTTTTCCAATGAGCTGCTTTCCAGCCACTCTGCCCTCAGCCAGTAGCACTGCCTGGAGTTGTGACACAAGGACCCATCACTTCACCTTGTTGAACCACATGGAACTGGCCTCTCCCCATTAATCCAGCCTTGTCCAGATCCCTCTGCAGAGCCTTCCTACCCTCCAGAAGATCAACAGTCCTGCCCACTTTGGTGTCACCTACAAACTTACCGAGGGTGCATTCAATCTCCGCATCCAGACCCCTGATAAAGATGCAAAACAGGAGTGGCACCAATACTGAGGCCTGAGGAACCCCCCTAGTGACAGGCCACCAACTGGGTGTAACTCCATTCGCCACCACTCTCTGGGTTCAGTCTTCACTTTAACTCAGCAAAGAGAGCCCCTGTCCAATACATGGGCTGCCAGCTTCTCCAGGAGAATGCTCTGAGAGACAGTATCAAAGCCTTTGTTGCAGTCCAGGTAGATAGCATGCAGAGTCTTTCCCTCCTACACTGGGCAGGCCACCTGGTAATAAAAGGAGATGAGGTTGGTCAAGCAGGACCTTCCTTTCCTAAACCCCCACCGTGCAGGCCCAATCCCCTGGTGGTCCTGTATGTGCTGTGTGATGGCACTCAAGATAATCTGTTTCATAACCTTCCCAGGCCTGTATTTCCTGGATCCTCCTTCCAACCCTTCCCATAGATGGACATCACCCTGACCGACCTCCAGTTGTCTGGTGCCTCCCTGGTTAGCCAGGACTGATGATAAATGATGGAGGGGGCTTGGTGAGCTCGTCCTCCACTCCCTCAGTACACCTGGGTGAATCCCATCCAGTCCCATACACTTGTGATTGTCCAAGTGGCACAGCAGGTCATTAACTACTTCCTCCTGGATTGCAGGGGGTCTGTCCTGCTCCCCATCCCTGTCTAGGCTGCCTAGGCTCCCCATCCCTGTCTAGGCTGCCCTGAGAATAACTGGGCTTTCTGTTAATAACTGAGGCAAAGATGGCATCAAGCAACCCAGCCTTTTCCTCATACTTGGTGACAATGATCCCCCTCTTCATCCAATAAATGATGGAGATTTTCCTTGGCCATCCATTTATTATTAATATATTTATAAAGGCACTTTTTATTATCTTTCACAGCACTGGCCAGATTTCTAGCCAGTGAATTCTAGCTGAGCTTTTGCCTTGTTCATATTCTCTCTATACGACCTGTTGACATCTGGGCACTCTTCTTGAGTTGTCTGCCACTTCTTCCAAAGATGGCAAACTCTCCTTTTTACCTGAGTTGCAACGAAAGCTCCCCGTTCAGTCAGGCCATCTTTTAGCAAACAGAGAGAGCCTGCTCTGGTGCCTTTAAGATTTCCTTCTTTTAAAGCATGGCCAGACTTCCTCGAACCCTTTGTCACTAAGCTCTGTTCCCCAAGTGACTGTCTGAACCAGTGTCCTGAACAGGCCAAAGTCTGCCCTCTGTATACTCAAGGTAGAGCTTTTGCTGACACCCTTCTTTATTTCACCAAGAACTGAAAACAATCATCTGTTCCCGAGAGGGCCTCTGGCCACCACATCTCCCACAGCCCTTCTCCGTTTGTAAACAGCAGGTCTGGCAGGGCACGCCCTGCTAGGCTCCCTTACTGGCTGTGTCAGGAAGTCACCTTCCACACTCTCCAGGAGCCTCCTAGACCGTCTCCTCTCCACTGTGATGTGTTTCCAGCAGACATTTGGCAAGCTGAAGTCTCCCACGAGAACAAGGGCCAGAGATCATGAAACATCCACTGATGAAATATTTCCCTTCATCCTGGTTGGGTGGTCTGCAACAGACTCCCAGCAGGATCTCTGCCTTGTTGGCCATCCCTCTGATTGTCACCACAGGCACTCAGCCTTATCCCCACTGTCCCTGAGCTCTGTACAGTGGGAAACCCTCCCCAATGTACAGAGCCACCCCACTGCCTCTCCTTCCTCACCTGTCCCTTCTGAAGAGCTTGTAGCCATCCATCCACTGCAGCACTCCAGTCACCCCACCACATTTCCATAATGATAACCACATCACAGCTTCCTGCTGCCACTGTGTGTTACCCATGCTGGGTGCATGGGTGCACTTCAGCTGGGCTGTCAATGTCACCCCCAACACTGGCACGTCACCCCCAGGCTCAACAGCGTCAGTTTTTAGATCTAAGCTGTAGTCTTTTGAGTAGGTTTTGATCACTACTTGCACAAGGAGATCCATAAAAACAGAATGAGAGAATTAAATCTCAGTGAAATGATATGGATCAACACTAGCCTCCAAGCTCTGCAAGGATCTGAATGGATCACAGACATTCTGTACTTCTATACTCATCCTGCAAGCTGGGCTCTTTTATGACTTGGGAATAATTTATCTAAGAATCTATTCAAGAACACTTTCAAAACACAATTCTTGAACCAGCATAGGTACTGCAAGGAGTGTGCATCATAATTGGCTCTATTTGTCAAGTGAGTTTATCCTCTCTCAGAGGGCAATCCTCAGTAATTCAACTGGATTATTTTCAACACTTCCATTGTTTTATTCACAGTCAGCTAGACCATCAAAACACAGCATCATTTTTTAGTCTGTCCACAATTTTGTGTGAATCAGAACAAAACAAAAAAATCCATCTTCTGCATTTACTAAGGGGATGTTAATTAGCACACAAACAACACTTATGACAAAGTCCATCATATTAAGTAAGGCAGTAAATTCAAATTTAACTACCTAAATTGAGGTAAATTCTGAAGATCAAACCTTCAGAGATAAATACTGTTAATGTTACAAATACAAGCAGCCTGAGAGTGCTTTGAGGACAACTAGAGTTGTGGAATATTAGGCAAACACCACATAAGGCCAGCAAATAAAACTAGCAAAAAAAACGTTAACCTTACTGAATATAAGCACTATGTGAGACTGGTTTTCTACTGACTCATGGTTTGTGGCTTTACAGTCCCAGGAGGAATGCGCACCAAATGCTGAGAGATATTCACCCCTAAAGCATTTATGCAAAGTTTTTTTTCCCCATATAGATTCTCTGTTTAATAAGGTGCAAGTTTAACTGTAACATCATACCCCATTAGAGTTCTTCTGCTCTATTTGTCTGCCTCTTATCATGAAACCTGCAACAATTTACCAGCATTTGTCTTAAGTTTGACCAAACGAGCCAATAGGTTCAAAAGCTAGTTGAGGATCAAAACTGATGAGAAGTACAATTCTGTAAGCCTTGCTTCCATAAGAAACATTGAAAATACAAAACCACAGATAGCAGTTCATCAGTATGTGCTATGAATGTGATTCACGTTCAAATTGCTCAAAAGTTATTAACTGTGTATATGATTATGACTCATGAAGACAGTACAAAAGGCTCCTTGACTCTGATCTTGCTGTTCTATTCAGAAAAATACATTCAAGCATCTGACATTAGTGTTTTATAAGGACATGTTTGAAAACTGAAGCACAGTAAAAGTACATATAACTTATTTTTTTAAAATGTCTCACAGAACTGAACAGCAAAAGCTGCAGAGAGTTTTAATCAGAGACTACTATGCACAACACAGATGGGGAATTTTGCATCTCCCCCTTCTGACAAAAAGCACAGAAAATGTTTTCATGTACTATAACATACATCCTGAACTCTGTATATGCCACAGTTAAGGTGCACATAGGCTCTTCTTTGTAACAGTTTTATTTATCATAGCCCACAAATCTCTGGATGGCCTTAGTCACAAGCAAACAGGTTACATAGAGCATTTAAATCTGCTCCTGTCTAGATACATAAAATTATCCCCCACAATAATGTTGATAGTCCATCTTTAGTTCTGAAGAGCCTCTGTGCTGACTACAGTCATGCTGTTCTCATAGAGTGCAGAATACTAATGCTCAATTTCATACGTGTCTGCGTTACAGCTACAGTAGACAGTGAGGGAAGCTCAGGAATATTCTCTTTGTGTTCTGCCATTTTATCTTGTGTTTCAACAGCAACTTAATCACAGCTGCTGCCCTAATCAGACAGGTCTCTGAGAAGGAGCTTACATTCCAGTTGAACAGCTTGCTCACATTTCTCCTAAGACACCTAAACCCCAAAGGCTATGTGGAATACTTTTTAGTCTGTGCTATGGCAAACTTCTTTGATAAGTGCTTTAATACATGTCTTCAACATGCTGAGGTAAAAGTGCATGATAAAGCTTCTCAGCAGCTTTTCTCTTTAATAAATATGGGTATTTGTGGTTTCATTCACTTCTGACCTGGTTCAGAAGCTTTGGAGTGAGGATTCCATTCACCACTTGATAATCTGAATCTTAATTCTTAAAACTAACTTCTTTGAATATGAAAACATATAACAATTAAAATTAAAAGGTCATTCTAGAGCACTGGAGAGAAAAAAAATACTTTTGTTCTACACCCAGTTTGCAAAAGTTACCGTGGGAAAGCATAACTGACACAACCATAGAAAGCAAGCGTCAAAGAAACCACTGATCAGAGACAGGATCTGCTTGACCTCAAACATTACTGCAGAAAGCATTTATGTCTGAAATGTTCTAAGACATTTAAACTATGTACTGGTAGGAAATGTTTCCTAAGGTCTAGCACAAAGTTGCCCTGAGAAAGTTCAAGCATTTTTGTCCTCTCCACACTGCGTATAGAACAGTTTATTCCCTTCTTTGCAATATGACTGACAGAGCCTTTGTGTGTAACAGTATCCTGAAGACAATGATGAAGAGCCCTGTTTCACACAGTACCACACAATGTGGCTGAGGCTGGACCTCTGGAGGTCATGTGGTCTGACATCCCTGCTCAAACAGGGCCACCTACATCATATTGCCCAGAATCACGTCCAGATGGCTTTGGAAGGTCTCCAAACCTGGAAACTCCAGTAGCTCTCTGCCAGTGCCCCATCTGCCTCACAGTAAAAAAGGCTTCCTTATGTTCATGAGGAATATCCCACATTTCAGTTTGTGCCCACTGCATCTGGTCCTTTCACTAGGCACCACTGCAATGAGCATGGTTCTCTTCTTCTTTGCACCCTGCCTTCAGGTTTTCACACACAGGTTTTCATCTTTATAGCCCTTCACTGAACTCTCTCTAGCAGCTTCATCTTTCTCTTGCACTGGGGAGCCCAAAGCTGGGCTCCAGCAGAGGCCTCACCTGTGCTGTACGGAGGGGCAGGATCACCTCCCTCAACCTGCTGGCAACACTTATCCTACTGCAGCCCTGGACACTGCTGGACATCCTTGCTGCAAGGACACAGTGCTGGCTCACATTCAGCATAGTGTATATCAGCATTCCCAAGTCATTTCCCGAAACACGCATCTCCAGATGGAGGGTTCCCACCACATACTGGTGCCTGTGGTTGTTCCTCCCCAGGTGCAGGACTTTGCTCTTCCCCTTGATCCCCCTGTTCCCCTCAACGTCATGAAGGTCCTCAGCCTATTTCTGCAATTCCTTGACCTGGCAGCACAACCCCATGATTTCTCAGTTACTCCCTGCTAGGTGTCACCTGAGAACTTGCTGGGAGTACACTCTGCCCCACTGTGCAGGTCATTAATGAAGATGGCTTGGGCCCAGTTTCAACTCCTGGGACACACACCTACTTACTGGTCTCCAACTAGACTTGTGTCATGTGCCACCATACTCTGGGCCCAGCCATTCACCAGAGGTCATTGCCTGCACATCCAGTCCGTACATCAACTTGCTTCTCTTAGAAGGTATTACCTAGAGTCCGAAGCCTTACTGAAGTCTACAAAAACAGCTCTGCCCCTGGCTCTTTAACAAGTTGGTCAAGGTGTCCCCTTGCTGAACCCATACTGACTACTCCTGATGCCTTCTTGTTGCTCATTTGGAAATGATTCTCAAGCTTAACCATTCATCAGGTTGAACCATTTAGCAAGCTTACTGCTTTTTTTTCAGTAATTTTACAAATTATATCCCTAACACTACTATTCTCTTTTTAGGAAAACGATAGCAAATTAATAGTGGAACTTAACAAATTCCTCGTACTGTTACAATATTTATCATCCTCCAGAGTTTTAAAGTCCTGTCTGGGAAAAGAATTGATGAAAGCAGAAGCTGAAATGACACTCCAGTATTAAATAACTAAACCTGTGTTACTAAAACCAATATGTTAGTCTTTTAGCTCTACCAGGTGCCTGACAAACACACTCGGTCAGTCCCGAGGAACAGGGATTTTCAATTAATCAGAAGGATCTCAAATATGATTGCATAGATACCTATCTAAGAATCCTTTTGATCCTCTTCAAAATTATGATTAGGCATGAGTATTTGCAACAGAATGAAAAGTCACTTTGAAGTGACTCCAGGTTTTCACTTCTCAATGAACTCAAAGGAGAAAGGCTTACACACAGCCTTACATAAAGGTCAATTTTCTCTCATGTTCAATATGCATGAGATAAGCAGAAAGCTTATAAAGAAGCCAGGGAGAGGAAATATCTTTCATCCAGTAGAACCCATCATGGTGGTTCAATCTTTTTTTCCCATTATTACACGACGACATTCCTTACAGAAATCATTGTGTACATTCTGCCTTAAGTATTTAAAAGTTGTGCTGCCTGGAATTAAAATAAAAAACTCCAAACCTCTCTATTTTTAATAATCCAACCAAAACTCTAGAAAACTTGCAGGTGGCTTATACTTCTACAATTATACTAGAATCTATATTTCTTTGTTACATGCATTTCACACATTTAACTATACCAGTTCAAAAATACTGACTTCATTTTGCCTGTAAATGACCTATGCCCAACAAGCTCTAATATGCAGTCGAATTAGCAGAAAAATATTACTGCTGGATTATGATAAACACTCCCTTTAACGGTTATATGGTGTGAAACGGGCTTAAACTCCATTGTTTAAGACAAGCTGCAGTGCCAGTAGAAACAATGCTGCTAAAAAAAAAATATATCATCCCTATTACCCACACATGTGTATCGGCAGTCATGCATCACATGGCTTTGGTTGTTTTTTCCCTCTATCAGAACTGTTTTCAGACAGATGTATTACATAACCCCGGGTAGTACCCACGTTTCTGGCAGCACCATGGAAACAGAAACTTCTTGAAACACTTATCTCCTTTTTCTGCAGAGGCCCAGCAAGGAGAAGAGTGAGCAGCACACCACAGGCAGGAGGCATGGAGCTTGAGGGGAAATTCAGGTCTGACGCTAAGAAACTCGTTCCTGTGAGGGCGTGAAGCACTGAGCAGGCTGCCTGCGGAGGCTGTGGATGCCCCATCCCGGGGCCTGTTCAGGGTCAGGTTGGACGGCGCTGAGCAACCTGGTCTGGTGAAAGGTGTCCCTGTCCACGGTGGGTGGCTGGAACTACATAATCTTTAAGGCCCCTTCCAACTCCACACCACTCTCTGGCTCTATGATTCTATGAAAGAACCGTGAGATCGCTCTTTCTGGCCACGTTCCCACCGCGCTTATCTCATCCCGCAGAGCAAAAATAGCATCCGTATCTGGAGGGCTGCAGCGCCTCTTAGCAAACCCTGGCGGCCTGTTATGCAAGTATTCTCGGGGAAACACTTGATGGCTTGTTTCACTGGGTAAAGCTGTTTGCAAACTGAAGTCCTGCCCACAGTTCCCACCCTGCTATGGTCACGTCTGCACCCGGCGTTTTATCTGTTTTCACCCTGAACAAGTA
>VZRR01007832.1:36371-163458 GCA_013398015.1 Oreocharis arfaki | reverse complement strand
GGCCGCGCTCGGGCCGCGGCGGCGAGGTAAGGGTGGCGGCAGCACCCGCAGTCCCCTGCCCCCTCTCTGGCTCTTCCCGGCGCGGAGTCGCTCTCCGGGAGCCGCCGGGGCCAGGAGCCGCGGGCGGATCTCCTCGGCCCGCACCGAGCTGCCGCTCCCCGCCCCGGGGGCCGCTCACCAGCCCGGGCCGAGCTCCGCGGCTGCCCGTACACTTCCCCGGGTAGGGTAACTGCCACTGCGCCTTGGATCAGCTGTTGGTTCAGGACAGGGAGAAGAGTCCTTCTGTAAGGTCAAAAGCGGGGGGGAGGGGTCGCTCAGGTTGGAGCAGAGCGAGTTGCTTCCCCTCACTTGGGATGGGGAACTCCAGACTTTACTCCAGTGAGCTCAAGTGTGGAAACCTCTTCTCATTTAAAGTGCAGGGTCTGCTGCAAGGACAGGTAGACATCCCAGGCATTCTAAGGCTGGGTGTCCACATTCTAACCAGTAGCGGTAGTGTTGCGTACGTGGACCGGTTACCTGGTTCGAGGGTCTTAGTGGTTAGCCTACAGTCACAGTTGCTTCCTGCGTGTTTTGATGACATGGCAGTAGATACTTCGAGTCTCATTTCATTATCCTTCCATATATACATATCCAGTCTAAGTCGATGGTAATTCAGAACAAATGGAAAACTTGTCTTAATAAACTTGTGTTGTGCTAGAAATAAGAACGCTATAAAATGAAGTGTTCATTTCAGACAGACTGCCTTAAAATAGATGTGCACAAAGACGTTATTGTTACATATTTCAGAGTTTGATTAACTGTTGTTCTAGTATATTTATGAATTTTAGCTTGTACTGTTCAAATATGAAGTAAGAATTCATATGTTTGCGTTTACTGCATCTTGTTTTAAGCGAGCCTTTGTCCTTTATATAACTTATCTTTGTGAATGTTTCGTGATAAATGAGGGTATTTAATGACTTTCCAGAGCAGTCACGTATTTCTTCAGTTCCTTGGTTTTGTTTTCACTTAATTTCTCCGTTTCCTTTTGGTGAGCTTTATTGTTTTGCATGTTTTGTTAGAAGAGAGCAAACTAACAATTTCCAGTGACAGTTAAGCTCACAAGACTGAGTTTTTTTCGCTTAATAACATTAATCTCCAAATGCATGTAGCCAAAAAACGTTTTGTTTCTCAGGGCATCAAGTTGTCAGCAGAGGTCAAACCATTTGTTCCAAAACACGCGGCGGTAACTGTGGCATGGTCAGAACCCTCAGAAGCATGTGTCTTTCCTAGGTACTTAACTACATGCTACCCATTTGTTCAGGAACCATCTTTGGATAAGTATGTATATTTTCTGAATCTTATTTCTTGGGGGATTTTAACCTTCTAGTTTTGGACATTGAGTAGTCTTATGAAGTCAAGGTTCCTATGCATTATTAGTCCAACTGTGGAAATGCTTCTGCATTATCTTCATGATTTAGTTTTTTACATTTGTGTTCTGTGGGCATATATACCGGCTGCCTTGTCTTTTGCTCACGAGGGCCTGTACTGTTACAGAACATTAAGGAGGATTTGGTGGTCTGTCATGACTGGTCTGGTTTTTGTGTGTTTTGGAAGGAGCTGAATCCAGTCTGTGGATGAAAGAATGGTTGTATTATGACTGGACTGAGATAGATGGATGTAGTTGTACACAAGGAAAAAGATTCTTCAAGAAGGTTTCTCATGCTGTAAAATGTATGTAATATACGGAGTCTCTCCTGGATCTCCTCTCCACAACCTGTGCATCCCCAGAAAGGCAATTTTACTAAAAATGCTCCAGGTTTCTGAACGTTTTGGGGTTTTTCTATTAGAGCCCAAGAATGGTATTTGTGGTAGACTTACGAAAGTATTTTTTAAACCCAGAGTGAACTAGAAAAAAGGCTGCATAGGAGGATAGGAAATAGTTGAGTCTTGTAAGAATCTGATGATGTTGTATAGTTCTCTCATTGCTTCTCAGGACCCTAAGCATTGGATTAATTATACAATTACTGCGAAGTTATTGGTGTTTCCGTAAAAATGCAGAGCATTAGTGAGCACAGTCATTGTAGGCGTTCATTTTTTCCTACAGGAAATCTCAGTATTTTCAACCTATTTCCATTTGTGCTAGAAATTTAACGTTGAGGTGAGTATGGCCTGTTCTGTGCATTAGAGAAAGCCCACAGCATTAGCATTAAATCAATTACTATCAAAAAAGAAACCCAAACCAGGCAACAGTAGTCTTCTAATTAGTGTTTTGCCTTGTTGTGAGACATTGTTATATTTTTGAGTCTCATTTGGCATATTTCTACTTTGTGTGTAAACTGATTATAAGCATTATTTCGACTACATTCTCTCGGAATTGCAGTGGGCAGTATGAAGTGTATTATCTGAAGTCTCTTGTACTGATGGGAAAGTTTTTCTGTCATTACCTACACAAAATTCCGAGGTTGGCAGCTTCATGGTGAACGGATTTTGAACCTGAGTGCAACTTTCTGAAGCTGAGGGATTTCTGTTCTCCCTAATCAAATCTAACTATATATTTTCTGGACAAAGTGTAGAAGGAAATTGAAAGGGAATTTTTGAGCATATATTTGAAGGAAAGAGGCATGCCCCAGACATGTTGTGTTTTCATAAATTGTGATGGTTACATGCAGGTCAGTTAATTATTATTTTGTAATTCTACATTGTATTTCATACATGTTTTATAGCCCATAAAATGTTATACTCCTACTTTGTTATTGTCATTTTATGACAGGTTTTAATGTTTGTTTTCTGTCAGTTGAGTATGTGATGCATGTCGTGTCCTTACACTGTGCTTTTGGTTTGTTCCACAAGAAAAAGCTTACTGAAAATAAGCATGAAGAATCTCAGTAACCTTAAACAGCCATGAGAACTGTAACTGCAAAGCAGACTAGCTTTGAAACCTGGAAATGGGTAACATCTGTGTTTTAAGATGTTTGCTTAACTACATGTTTTCCCAAAACAAAATTAATTGTATTTAAAGAGGTCTGTAGCAGTGAGTAAATACTTAATTGAAATAACATGGAATAGCTTGCTTTTGAAATAGAGCTTTCTTGTTGAACAAATTCTTTAGACAAGGAATATGTTTGTCTAGGCAACAAGCAGGTGCTGAAGACTTTGCCCAGTATGACTTCCATTTCTTTCTCGATATCCATCACTTAGTGTTCTGGGAGATCCTGCCTTCCGTGAATACTCCAGCTGCTCTTACTCACCTGATGCTGTTGCAAATGTGTATCCAGTAGCTGGCTCGCAGTATCAGCCTAACAACTCAACACACTGTAATGGTTCAGGAATAGTCAGTGAATCTGCTGAGCAAACATGTCCAGTCAGACAAGAAAGTAAGAATCTTTCAAAGGTGAGCAAATTTGTGGTTTTTTTAAAATTAATATTTTTACTTTTAATCAGTGTTTGTAAATATTTGGTTCGTATTTTTAAAGTGCGTCATCACTCTTTCTTCTTGTAGTGGTCGTGAATGGTGTCTAAAGAGGATAGTAGTGTGGTGTGCCCAACTTCAGAATACCAAAAAGTTCATGTAATTCTGTGCTTGAAATTAATACAGTTTTTCAAGCAGCATTTTTGGAACATGTGGGGAAATAATTTTTTTTTCTCAGCAGCATCTAACGCGGGGTGGGGAAAGGCCATTTATTTGTGAGCTGTGCTTTCTTTTCTCACTCTTTGGGCATGGGAGAAGGGGAGAAGGGCTTTCTTTAAGCCCAGTGGCAGCTTCCATGAACCTGACTTAAGAGAGACCTGGTGTCTGTAATCATCTGTTTGACTGATAAGTGGCAAGACCACTTCTGTTGTTGAAGGATTTCCAAGACGTGCTACAGGTTGAAGACCATCCACAAGAAAGGAGGAACTTGTGTTGCCATGAAGGGGGAAGAAAGGTTCATGTTAGAAATGTACTCTTTTTCAGTCAGAAGTAAAACAGATGTTCAGTAAAGTTCTTCTGTCGCTTTTGTGTGTGAATTGTTTGGGGATAAATTTCCTGAAACTTGCAAAATATTTTCGATCAGAAAATGGACAGAACTCTCAAAATATAGAAAGGAAAAAACCCTAATGTATTATAAACTCATTTCTCTCTGTGGTTAGACATTGTGTCTCTTAGATTTGTGAGACTGTTGTTGTTTCCAGCAGTTTAATCTAATCTGTTCTGCAGTCACATCCTTCGGGTGGACCTTACTGCCTAGGCAGAGACCTGGTAACTCCACTGTGGACAAGGTTGTGTAGAGGAGTTGTAAGACTAGGTCCTAAGCACGCGTGACTAGACATAAGATACAAAGTCTAGACACCTAAAATTATTAGTTTTCTTGCTGAGAGGAGGATTAAGTGCTGAAGCTGTCTGGGGAGAGGATGAACTCAGCATTAGCACAGGTGAGGTAATATGAAGAAACTTCGTTAAGCTTCTGGGAGGAGTTCTGTGATCTTTGTAGGGGCTTGGTCTGAGCTTTGTACTGTTTTCAGCTTTTTTGTCATTTTTCTCTGTCTCTTTTTTTTTTTTTTGTGAACTTCAGAGAAATCATTGTTCTTTGCAGCTTTGCATTAGTTTGGTCATGTCTCCTAACACTTTAACGGTTTACCTTTGGAGATCAAAAAGTGCCTTGTCCTCCCACCTAAGAAAACAATTTTGCTGCCAAATGTGCTTTGAATTTAGTCCAGCATCCTATAATCAGAGTTAAGCCATTCATCTAGGCTGGTATAGTATAGTTTACATAGATGCAAACCTGGTGCTTGTTCCTTGCTTGCTGATTCCTAAGCCCAGCTCTGGCAGACTGTGTTTCGTGGAAGAATCATAAGATTGTCATGACTGTGTAGTCAATATGGGTGAATGTGTGTCCTTTACAGGGATCATTTAGGTGTGTCTTCTCTAACTGCTTTGCTCCAAGTTTTTTGGATGTTGTGACATCAGTCTTACACAGTTTTGCATGTAATATGTTGTTTAGTCAAAAGATTGCATGTTTTTAAGATTTTAGCCTTGTTCTAGAAGGAACTTTGTTTTAGAAAATCGGGCTGGATGATTTAATACCAAACAATTTCGAACTATTGGAAATGCTCTCATTAATGAGATCTTAAAAGTACGGTTGTCTAGAAGCGTATTTATATATCCATCTTACTTGAGCTATAATATGTATTAAAAATGGCACAGGTAACAAGGTAGATGAAATTAGGACATCTGAATGGCTGTTCCTAGTTTTATTGGTTACTTGTGGTTATGATATACTTACTATTTGTGTTCTATTAACTTGATGGTCAAACTCCAGATGCAGAGGTGGTTAACTGTAACTCATGGCAAACTTGCTAGCTCTACAAAGTTTAAGTAAAACCAACTAAATATGTTGCAAATACTTGCAGCAGAGGAGATCAAAAGAAGGTGAGAAGAAACTGGACAAGAAAAGGCATGATGGAGTTGAATCTTCTGTCAGAATTGGGAACAGGACTTCATTCCAGATGTCTACATGCAGCAGAGATTCTGTGAAGCCAGGTACAAACACGTTGTTTGGTTATAAGAACATGGAATAGATGTAGAATGGTTGTCTGTGCAATATGCTGCAGTTTGTGACTATGTTTCTGGATCTAGAATAGTTAAGGAAAAAGATACCTTTTCTGTGTGACTCTTTGGAGAGGGAATGGTGACCTGTCTTTTCCTGATTGAACAAATTCATGTAAAGTGATACAAAAAATTTCTAAAACAAGCTTCTTAATTTATATAGTTGCTTGTTGAGTCAGTGTTGTGTATGCATGTTGATTATAATTGCTAGGTTTTTTATTTAATAGGAGCTGTGCATAGCAACAGTCCTCATAATGATTACTGTAGTTATGTTAACTAGTGTACTATAAAATGTACCTAGAAATGATCACAAGAAAGTTTAATTACTTAGACTTTACATGCTTTATTTAGACAGGTTCAATAAAACTACAAACAAGAAGTCAACTGAAACTCCAAAACCAGAGTCTCGTCCGGTACCCACATTTCAAGCTAGCATTCTGGATTTCCACAAGTCTCAGAGTTTGGGAAGCAGTGAGATACTGAATGTACACCATAAAAGTACACCAGTAAGTTTGGTGGAAAGTAACACTGGCCTTAGTTAACCTCATATGTCTCTTCTGCTGAACACCGAGGTTAGCCCATGCTAACCCATGTTGCAGAACTCGTAAAAATAAAACTTGTCAAAAATATAGGCGTGTCTGAATGCGTATATTTTGCGTTCAGTATGGCAGTGTAAGACCTATATGAGTACCTTGCAACAGTCGTTGAAAGCAGGGAGGTTCAGAGCTTGAGGTTTTAGGGCTCTTTTTCTAAGGCTCTTTTTCTATCTCTTACTCTTTCTTGCTGTTCTTTCCTTGCCTGTATTGGCCATAGATAGAGGAAAGCCAAGTACCACTAGAACATCATAGATATGTACTGGTCTGGTCTAGATTGCCTGTAGAGACCACATATATTCCTGTACTTTCTTAGCACCTTACTGTTTTCTCTTTCACATGGAAGTAATGATTAAACAGTCACTTATCCAATAATTTCAACACATTAAATAAAAAGAAAGCCTGCGTTGCTGTACTTAATTGCTTAGTGCTAAAGGTTAAAATAAGAAACTCAATTCCAGGAGGAGGAAAAATATTGTTGAACATTATTCTTTATTTCCTTGGTTCCCTGTTTGTTACTGAATAAAATACTGAGGTATTCAGCAGTATGTTACATATATTGAGTCAAAGTTTTCAGTAGTGATTAATGATTAATAATTCTGAAGGATCCAAACAGAATAATTTTTTTGACGCCTCTGAGTGGAAAACTGTAGAGAAAAGAGACCTTTCTGCTAACCTTTGAGTTTCATTTTTCATTGCTTGTTTGGGTTTGATGATAGAATTTGTTTTTAGCATACATGAAACATCAAAATATTTTCTTGTTTATTGTTTTGATGCTTTTGTAAAATATGAGAAGACACAATCTTTCTTGTACACCAGTGAAGAGACAACTGCTCAAATTTTGAAATACCGTAGGGCTGAAATGATGGTTCCACTAAGACAAGCAACAGAAAGGCTAAAAAGGTCCATGTGCCTTTATCTGTAGGGTTGAGGATTTTTTAGTTTATGGTGGTTTTTTGTGTTTAGCTCTGTTCAGGTCAGTGATTTTAATCCTTTTATGATACCCGACCATCTTTTTTGCAGGAAGATACTTCTGCAACAAGCAAAACTTCACCAAAAGCTTCAGATGAAGCAGGAGCCAATTTAATTCCCTCTTCATTTGATGGTAGAGGTAAGTTCTCCAAAGAAAAATTACTTGCCTGCATTTTTAGCTGCTTATGTCTCACCAGTTTGGAAAACTAAAGTGTTTTGAGGAGCTGTTGATGTGTAACGTGAAAAAAGGATTTAGGAGCAAGCTCATTATAAAAGAAAAAGAACCCCAAAATATAACGCTGTATCACTTTCTTTCAAATGAGATGACCACTTATTGCTTGTTCTGGCTCATATATTTCGTCAGCTGGGATTGCAGAATTGAAGAATTGTTAGACCATAACCCTAACACTGCCAGGTTCACCGCTAAAACATGTCCTTAAGTGCCAAGTCTCCACGTGTTTTAAAACCGTCCAGGAGTGGGGACTCAGCTACTACACTAGGCCACCCATTCCAATGCTTGATAACCCTTTTGATGAAGAAATTTTTCCTAATGTCCAATCTAAAACTGCCTTGGTGGAACTTGAGGGCCTTTCCCCTTGTCCTGTCTCTTGCTACCTGGGAAGAGAGCTGGGGCCCCACCTGGCTACACCCTCCTTTTTGGTGGTTGTGGAAAGTGATAAGGTCTCCCCATAGCCTCTTTTTCTCCAGGCTAAACACCCCCAGCTCCCTCAGCTACACCTCATGGGACTTGGGTTCCAGACCCTTCCCCAGCTCTATTGCCGTTCTCTGGACATGGTCCAGGACCTCCATGGCTTTCCTGTAGTGAGGGGCCCAGAACTGAGCACAGGTTTGGAGGAGTGACCTCACCAGTGCTGAGCACAGGGGGACAATCACTGGCCTGGTCCTGCTGGCCACACTGTTGCTGATACAGGCCAGGATGTCATTGGCTTTCTTGGCCATCTGGGTGCACTTTAGCTGCTGTTCACCAGCATCCCCAGGTTCATTTCCACTGGGCAGCTTTCCTGCTACTCTTCCTTAAGTCTGTAGCACTTCATGAGATTGTTGTGTATCATTTCACCTTGCTGAACCTCATGTAGTTAGCCGCACATCAATCCAGCCTGTCCAGATCCCTCTGCAGAGCCTTCCTACCCTCCAACAGATGGCTCTCCTGCCCAGTTTGGTGTCACCTGTGAGCTTGCTGAGGGTGCACTTGCTCCTCTTGTTCTGGTCATTGATAGGCTACACAGGAGTGGCCCTAATACTGATCACAGGGTAAAGAAAAGAAAACTGGCTCCAATATTGAGTCCCATTTTGTTATGGCGTTGATGCTCAAGGGAACATATTTCTGTTGTTGCCTCTCATGTTGTTTCAGGTGCGGAAAGGAATGTGTATTGGTTATTGGAAGTCTGTTGGGTCATGCGCAGATTTTTTCCAAGAATAAATGAGAGACACATGTTTGATCATTCTTTATATGCAGATTTGTTTTAAATGGCTGGCACTCTAGAGTTTAGTATGTACCTAAAATTTCTTCTGTGTCATACATTATTTCTGTTTAGAGAACCGTGGTGCCGAACACCTCCCTTTTTTTGTGTCTCTTTGTTTTGGGCGTTTACTGGGGCAAGAGGGGCTTTGGGGTTTTTTTGTTTACCTGTTGCCTGGCTGTGGGAATGAAGACCATTTTTTTTTAATTGCCACAAGCTATTACATGGTGAGTCTCATGTGAAAAGAGTTATGTACATCAGGACTCTGTCTTGGAGGCATCACATGCATTAAGATTGAATTGTCTGAGTGCCTCTCACTGGATTTCTGTGCATACACAGATGTGCACCAGTCTGAACAGTATGGTCCTTATCTTTCCAGTAACTTAAGTAAGGATTCAGAAAGGGCAGGCAGATCTGCTGAAATGCCTTGAAGGACCTTCTAAAGATAAAGTTATTCCAGAAATTTTAAAGTCATCTGATAATGGTGTTTTTTGGTTAAATACTGTTCTCAATTCCTATCCCTGAGAAAAAAGTAACAATTTCTGGTGGCTTGACCATGGCAGGCAATCAGACTCCCACCCAGCTGTTCTCTGACTCTCCCTCCTTGGCAGGACAGGACAAGAAAATAAGATAAAAAAGCTTGTGAACCAAAATAAGGACAGGGAGATTGCTTGCTTGTCAGGCAAAACAGACTCAACTTGGTGAGGATTAATTTATTGACAATTATAGGGTCAGATGGTGAGAAGCAAAAACAAAACTAAACCTACTTTCCTCCCACCCTCTCTTCTTCCTGATATCTCCTCCCTGTCCTGAGTCACACAGGGCCACTGCCACTTCTTTCTTTGCAGGGTTGCAGAGGCACAGCTGCCTCACCATGGTCTTCACAGGGGCTGCAGGGGAACCTCTGCTCTGGTGCCTGAGCACCTCCTCCCCCTCCTTCTGCACTGACCTTGGTGTCTGCAGGGCTACTGCATTCAGGGTTTTTTTATCATTGGCCTTCCAACTCCTGCACCTATTTTTATTCTGTCTAAACACAGGCACCAGCAGCGTGGCTGATGGGCCCGGCTGGGGTGGTGATGGATCTGTGTTGGAGCTGTCTGGGGCTGGCCATGTCCATCTCCTCAAGGCAGCTACTGCAGACTCCCCCTGCTACCGAAACTTTGCCATCTAAACCCATTATGCCATTTTATTGTTCAAGGAAAGTTTTTCTAGTTCTTATGAAAAATCTAGATTGTGTTCTGTATTTGCTTTGCATTAGGAATATTTACTAAATTAATTATGTCTTTCAAATCACCAATACACCTCAGTGGTATTGGGTGACATTCTTGTACACTGAGGCACACTGGGAAGAAATGTGAAATACGTTCCATTTCAGCTGGAACATACGCCTGTAATACCAGGAAGTTTTTAGAAATTGAAAAGTACTGATGTGGCCTTTTGCATGAAAGCTGCATGACTGATAGGAGAAATATTAAGGGAATTTTGTGTATAAACAGAAGTTTCAGTATTTTGAAGATGAGCATGGGAGTACGGAGTTAGGATGATACAGTACAGATTTCCAAATATCATTTAATTTTGTTTATGCATATAGCGTTGGACGGTATACAGAGTAGTTACAGTTCAGGAAAGCTTGCTGGAGAAATGAAATGTGTGTTTTATTCCAGCCCTTCTTCAGAAAGAATATGGCTCTGCTTTATTTCCTAGGACTTGATTAATCAATTACCGAGCCTTTTCCTTTTGAGTATTGAGGCCTGGTTTTGAGACATCTTTGTGTTTTCTTTTTTCTCAATGTCATTTCCTGAAGCACCTGCAGATGGCTCTGCTCAGCCACGTGTGTCCTGGGCCGTGGTACTTTCGCAGCCCCCAAAGAAAATTGTTTCATCACCAGCGTCTGAAGGTCTTTCCAGAGGCAAAGGGAACCAAGAAAGTGAACCCAAGGTACTTGAGAATTCTCTGCTCTCACCTAATTTCTGTTGCTGTGTTTGTGTCTCTTTACTGGCATTTTTTCCCTGGGCTCTCTATCCGCTTCTTTTAAGAGATAATATGAAGTCAGCTTGTTCTTACTAGAATTTTTTTTGTAGTGGAAAAGAGTCACAGGATATCAAAAAGACAGTGCTAGTCCAGGAATAAGAACTTTCAACTTTGAGGCTGGATTTTTTTCAAATTCCTGACCCTCAGAATGAGACATGGAGCATGGAAACGCTTGCCTTACTTGGCTTAATATTTCCTAATTCAATCTCAGTAGTCCCAATATATTCTCATAACAATGCAGTATGCTGAAACTGAAGAGTTCTTGCTGTAGCTATGAATTTTTAAGAGATACTGAATTTTCCTTGTCCACTTAATGTTCCAGCCTGGATTGATTAAGATACCCTTTAGTTGTGAAAGGCTGGTTACTTGCATATATTTTGGTAGGTGATAGTGAAGAGGATTAGTTTTGTAAGGTCATGCCTCATGGTCTTTTTCAGCAGTCAGAAACAAAAAATAATGCAAGTGAAACTGAACCTGAAGAAGGGTCAGAAAAGAAGAAAAAAAAGAAGAAAAAGAAGAAAAAAACGAAGTCACCCACTGATGTAGAAAGACCTCAAAGTGAATCTAATACAATACAGGAACCACCGAAGATTGAGGTAAACTGAAGAAGTTTTTGTTGCTGTTCTTGTAATTGTTACGAGTGTACTAGAAAACCAAATGCTAACACAGCTTTGTACAAATTTAAGTTCAAATCCTATTTGTAGAGGATGTTGGTACATTTTTATTTCAGTTGAGATGTTTGTCAGAGGTTACTGGTAGGAAAGTATTGTACTTTTTAAATTACCACGTGTTCGTTGAGCACAATTTCCTAAATGAAAAATATTCTGCTGCAACTGTTGCTTGGGGTGTGGGGAATATACTGTGTGCTACACTGTGCCGCAGTTTTAAAGACTGTGGTACCCGTATTAAAATTCAGTTGTCTCAGATCTGGAAGCAACTTCTGTGTAACACACTTGACAGTGCTTACATTTCTGGTTTTTAATTTCAATTTCCTTCCAAATTCCTGTAGCTGCTATAGGCATATTAGTACTTTGATACTTCTGTGTATCAGTATTGCAAAGGCATGAGCCTCTCCCACATCAGAGGATTGTTTTCTGGTCTGTGGTTTAACAGTGCTTCATTGAAGGCCTGATATTGTACAGTGTGTGTTGATTTACATGTTTGATCTAGTGAGCATGATATTCAGTCTCTGAAATGACAGCATAAAGAAGCAGAACTGTGTCTACATGGTTTCATTGTGTGATTCCTTGTCCAGGAATGGCACAAGAAATGAGTATTAACGGACCTCTTTGTTAATGGAATCAAAGATCTGTTAGTTCTTTTCTTCAGGAGAATATCCCCATGTTTGCTATATGCTGCCGCACTGTGCCTGACCTATGAATGGACATTGTCTAAACTGAAAGAGAATGGCAGAAGTCATGGAAAATAAGCAGAATGGTAGTGGCACTATTGAAGTCAAAATTAGAAAAAAATTGCCTGGAATCAGGGAGCAAGACGTACACATTGCACTGAAACCCATGATGTGCATGCAGCAGCTCTTGTGGCAGTGGGGGAAAGCTTTCTGACCTTCTTGGTTTGCTGTGACTGCTTGTGTCCTCATCAGTCTGAAGAATGGGTGAGACGCTTGTATGATGCTCTTGAAATAATAAAACATGAAGAGATGATACACATGGAGCTTCTGGGCACCCAGGAGGTTTAAGAAGGTTCTGCTTATGTGCAGCAGCTCAGCAGAGCAATGTATTGGATTGCTCACTAGTTTTATACAGGTCAGTCATTTATAGGCACTGCTAATAAGTGTAAGTGGATACATCTCGAGAAAGCCAATCCTGTCTTTTCATATGCATTGGTAGGTCCTGACCTATGTATTTTCCTTCAGTTAAGGAAAGGCTGCTATTGATAATCAGGTCAGTGCTAGTAGTACTGGCCAGACATGCAAACAGTGCTGGGAATTACTAGGAAAATAAAAAGGAAAATGGATTATGACAACACAGAATTTCAGGGCACGTCTGATCTAAATATAGTGTGGATTTTGTTTTCTTACATTCCTCCCATTCCTTGAAAAATACACGTATTTTGAACTAAAAAAGATAGACGAAAGGCTCCAAAAAGAATCAAAAGTATGAAGCAATTTCTGTGGGAGGCAATACTGAACAAAATTAGGACTTCTTGGTATGTAAAAGAGATGGCTAAATGGGAATATGACAGTGACGAGAAATGAAAAAGGAAATTCTTTGACCTTTCTCCTAATGTTTGATGTTCTTTCAGATGATAAATTAAGAGCAAACACAGGGAGGTGTAACATCACACTGAGTGCTACATTTTAATTATTCAGTTTTCTACAGGATGTTTCAAATGCCAGAAATCTATTTGCATTTCAGAAGCAATTGGATAGACTTATTTAAGTCTTCTGGTTGAAGGTGTCGCTAAGCTGAAAAGAGTGTATTTGTGAAATATTTTTTCATTTCCTTGCAGTTGCTTTTTGGCTTATTTGCAAGCTTTAAAATGATTTGATTGGTTGAAGTATGTCAGTCCTTGTGCTGGAGCTTCCTAGCTTGGTGTGTTCAAATGAAGTCTTTCAGGCTGGAAAAAGTCTAGGTGTCTTCAGTAGTACTGTATCACAGCTAAAAAGGCCTCTCAGAAAGGGGGAGGAGAAACAAAAACCTAGTTGGTGGATTGAGATCATTATGATGGAGACCGTGGATACAGGGTGACCAGAATAGAGCAAACTTCAGCCTGTCTGCACTTCATTAATCCAAATTTCTGGGCTGAAAGTGCACATAGGTGCATAATGGATCTTCTGTTAATAAAATTTACTCTTGTATGTAAGCTGTAATCATTTGAGTAATTCCTATGGTTTTTTCTGTACTCTACTACGTACTGCCTGTTTTTTTCTTCGTCACTCACATGTTTAAGGCAGAACTGCACAGCTGGAGACTGTACTGGAAGAAGAGGGAAGTTGTTTGCAAGGCTTTTAAATTATTTGAAAAACACTCCTTTAGGAGCCATTTACCTCTAATTATTTCTATCAGCTGACAGCCATAGCAAGCTGCTGTTGGAAGCATTTTTGTTACAAGCTGTTTCAGTCCTGCAGAAGCTTCTGCAGTGAAGACTTAACCATTGTCGTAGCTGGCACTACCCTTGGTTTCTGGATTTTTGTACAGTGAAACAAGTTATGATGAATGTTTGATAAGCAGGAAGAAAATAGTTGGAGTGTAGGAAAAACAGTTTTGAAAATGTGAACTTTATTGTTCTTAAGAAATCATCTTCTGGTTTATTTGTTTAGGATGTTGAGGAGTTTCCTCATCTGGCAGCTGCTTCTGATAGGAGAAACAGGGTAGGACCTCAGAAACCATCCTTTACTTTTGCAGTCAGAAAACAGTCTGAAGTAAGTAATCTGCAACGCTGTGTGAGTCGAATGTCAGTTATGAATCAAAGTTGTTTGGGTTTTTTGGTTTGGGGTTTTTTTTTTGTTTGTTTGTTTTGGGTTGTTTTTTTTTTAAAGTGAACTAAATCCCAAGAATTAATTTGGAAATGCATTCAATATGTGAATGAATCCTAAGCATAAATCACAAGAATTGAAAATATGATTGTTCTGTCAAAGCAAGTAACGTAAATAATAAAGGTAAAATTCCAGATTTCAGTTGCTTTGAAATTAGTTTTGCTGCTAAAAATTTTGGTCCTTGACTTTATTTCTCTGTGAATTTTAGTGGTTTAAAAAAACCCTAAAACACAAGAAAGCAAAATTGTTTTTGCTTTGTTTGAGGCAGTAAAGAGCGTTGACACGGAGGAGTGAGTAGCAAAAGGCACAGCAATTGCTTAAAAATTATTTATTACAAAAATAGGTGCTATACAGACATGCAACTCAGGTGAAAGCAACCCCTTAACTTTGTAGATGTAAAGGGGATATACCCCCTCAAAGCTTCCATGAACTCTAGAGACGTGATCATTAGGCCATTCATATGCCTGTAACAAGTATTTGAAAATGAAGCTGCCTTGGTAGTTTTTTCTTCCAAATCTGAAAAAAAACCCCATGAATGTGATTAAGTAGTATGGCGGCCAATAAATGGTCACCCTTCTAGAAGGCCACATAGCGTCTTCCTAGAGTCTTCTCTTTTCCAGGCTGAGCAACCCCAACTCTCTCCACCTTTTATCATAAGAGAGGTGTTACAGCCCTCTGACCATTTAAGTGGCCCTCCTCTGGACTTGCTGTAGCATGTCCACGTCTTTCTTGTGCTGGGGACCCCAAAACTGGACACAGTACTCCAGGTAGGGACACACTAGAGCAGTGTAGAGGGAGAGAATCACTCCTCTCAACTGGTGGGCCACGCTTCTTTGTACACAGCCCAGGATACTGTTGGGTTTCTGGGCTGGAAGTGCACATTTCTGGGTCATGTCCAGCCTCTCATCCACCAGCACCCCAAATCCTTTTCCTAGGGCTGCTCTCCATCTGTTCATCCCCCAGCCTTTTGTTGGCAATGGGAGTTGCCACTACTCAAGTGCAGCACCTTGCACTTGGCCTTGCTGAACTTCATGAGTTTCACACAGGCATTCCCGTCAAACCTGTCAAGAATGCCATCCGTCATTGTGGATGGTATCCCTTCCCTGAAGTGTACTACTTGGCTTGGTGTCATTCACAGAGTTGCTGAAGGTGCACTCAGTTTGAGTTTAATATCACCGTCATCCTTTTCCATGCATCTGGTTTGAAATATTTTTTCTTCCTTCCTTTCATCTTTAAAATTCTAAGATCCATCTCTCCGAAGAACCTTGTGATAGTCGGTCTCCCTCTCTGGATGAAACTCCCAGGGTGGATGGACTGTCAGGGAAACAAGCTTCATCTTCTGTATCAGAAAGAAAGAAAACTCAGGTAAGTGAATTCATGTTTGAAGAGAAGTTCACAACTCAAAATGACAAAGGCGATGAGCGTATTTAAATATAAGGCTAAGTCCATGCTCATCTTGGGTTCTGCATTCATACTCAGAGATAAGTGACATGGTCCTCTTGATTAGAAACAATCAGTAGTAGTAATTGCTTGCCTCCAGGATGTGATACAGTGTTTAGGGAAAAATACAAACTTTTCATTAATATCTATGGGATTCATGTATCAGGAGTTTTCCTTTCACCTGTTTTGCTGGGTCATGGCATAAATCCAGTCCAAACTGATTGTCATAAGGAACTGGGAACCTCCTAAAAGTGGTTCTGACAGAGCAGGGAGGTAAGAAGATCCCCTTATCTGCCGGCAAGGAGGAGGAATATGGAGCAACTGTGAGGTCAGGAAGTAGTTTCGTATTGGTGAGTAGGTTCTGGCACGGCTCTAGTGCAAGGTGCGATTCCAGCTGAAGACTGAGGTCATGTTCTGTAACACTGTTGTAATCGAAATTACAATGAATTGATTCTCCCAGATAAGACTTCTGAAAGTGCAAAATCTGGCAGTCATTTCCTTAGCATGTTTTGCTGTGGTTGGTTGTTCATAGTCTTCACCACACTACACATTTGTAGTCTTTTTATAATCTTCATCATTAAATATGGATCATGGCTTTTGCCTTCTCTTCAAAGCAGAAAGATGAGTGCTTATGAGGAGGTGGTGCAAAGACAATGGCCTCTCTTTTAAGTGAGACATCGGAGATGATGATTTATGTGCCTTGCAGTCACAGACCCTGGAAGAATCACTGTAGTTTTTCTATACTTTTAAGAAAACTTTAAATTCTGATAAGCCTTTTATCTCTTTCAAAGATAGATGACAGTCTAACTAAAGTGGGACTCTGACATAAAAGCCTTCATTTATTGAAGACTTTATACTTTTATGCTTTGTTGCAGTAGCTTTTTTCAAAGTTACCTGAACTGTTTCTGACTTTTTAATATTTTTTACATTAAAGCTGATGTTTATTTGAAGATCATTGAGTGGCACTAAATATCAGAAGTATTGTGGATAAAGGTATTTAAAGAGTGTATTACACCACAAAAAAATAAGTCTTTACATTCTCAAGTGGAGGGCATTACTAACCTGGTGCTGAACTTGTTCAGGAAACATCCAGGAGCAGTGGTAAGAAGAGTCAAATTCCTGTGCAGTTGGATTTGGGTGGCATGCTTGCAGTCTTGGAGCAGAAGCAGCAAACAGAGAAGTCAAAACAGTCTCCTAAACCTGTGGTATTTTCAGGTATTGGTTACTATGAAATTTCATTTCTTTCACCTTAAGCTGTTTTTAAGTATTCAGACATTAAATGTAGTCTTGATTTCTGGTCTGTGATGATCTCTATGCAGGCAAGAGCACAGTTCACCAGATATAAGAGAAAATGAAGTTTCTTTAGAAAGCAATGTAAAAAGCATGGCAATCTGAATTGTTTGATGGAAGACTTGTGGAAGGAAGTATCTTAAGGACTCTGATTTGTAAAAGAGTTCCTTGTATAAATATGAGGCATGGTCGAAGTGTTGCTTTGATGGAAATACCAATGTTTGTGGAGGTTTTTGCTCTGACAAGTATGTGTGTTATTCTGATCCAAACAGGCAGGAAGGGGCTGCACAGTAACAAAGGCTTTCTTAATCTCCTCTTATGCTAGAAATCATAGAGCTGTGAATTGATTGAAAAAGCTCATTTTCAAGCACAGAGGTTATATGAGAAGCAGGCAGCCCAAGCCAAAGGATGAGTTCTGACATACCTCTTAATTGTGAGATAACTGATGTTAACAAAATGCTAGGTTTTGTTAATGGAGAGCATCTTTCAGTCCTTTTGGATGTATAACCAGGAAGCAGAAAAAAATAGCTCAGTGCCTTTCTCATTATAGGTCAAAATCTAATCTTGATTATGCTGGTGTAGTATATTTTGCAAAACGAACTATGATATTTGCTAGCATTCAGTGATGGTAAAATTTCTCTTATTTCAGCAAAGATTGTTTTTAGAAATTATTTCAGAAAGAGATCAAATCACAGGAGATTTCATCTCACAATACTTAATGTGATAGCTGAGATTTTAAATATGAAGCTCAAGATTACCAAGCATCGATGAGATTTTCCTTCACTAAGCTGAGAGAACTTGTAAGATGCTTTTTTAAAATACTTTTTTTTCAGTTTATCTCCTTCTTTTTTTCATTTGAGTCAATCAGACTTAATGCTGCAGAGGTGCTAGTAAGAGTTTTGTTTCTATAAAATTATACAGTGCATGGATCGATGAGTAGATGATGGGCCACAAAGGTATGGGTCAAAATACCTGTTTTCTAATCCTGCATTTCTTGTGCCTGAATCAGCTGCAGGAGAGAAATTGATGTGTCATTTTTGTATCCTGGAAGCAAAAGGCAGATGTTACCTTAGCTTTATACGTTTTTAATGTTCAGTGCACCCATTAAATTGGTGTATACCGAAGTACAGCTTTAGGCTGTGAAGTGGTATTGTGCTGACCTCTGTCACCAGAAGAGGACAGTGAACAAGAATGGAAAGGAGTGTGACCACACACAGTTGTTTTTATTCCTGTTAGTACTTCTTATGATAAATAATACTGGTAAAGTCATCAAGTTTATGAAAACTGTGAACTTGAAATGGTGATGTACACGTGAAGGAAATGTATGTCTGCAGGGTGTATGCTTTTTTATTGCTTCAATTTTTGTAGTCACTTATGCTGCACAACATTTTTGGCAGTGTGTTGTCAGTGTGCCTTTGATACACAGAGCCAAAAAAGAAACACTGGGTGTAGCAGTTTTATGATGTAAACTGTTTATGGTAAGAGTACAGCATGTGGTGTGGGAGGATCTACATATAAATACTGTGGAAGCAGTAGATGAAGATGGCTTAAGATAAGCTGCCAGAATATTTGAGTGTATTTAGGGGAGAGAGGTTGCATGAGTCACAGAGGTGTCAGGCTGGTTCCACTGGTACTTAGTCATCCTCTCCATTGACTTGCTAATGTGAACTGCTTTATACTGCAGGTAACTGAAGTTTGACAAAGTGCTCTGTGGGACACAGCAGTTCCTACTGATAGTGAGGGAGAGTAGTTTTTTGGTATGAAGTCACGGTATGGAAGATCCAGGTTTAGTCATTTGTCCACCAATTTAAAGCTTCTGTGCTCTAAATCCTCTGAAAAATGCCAGTAAAGTAGACATCTTCAGTGAGCTTTGCAGGTTAAGCAGAAGAGACCTAGCTCTAGCTTTGCGTTGCTCATTACCCATTTGCAAATGAATTTCATCCAGCTTCATTAAGGTGTAACAAAAGGTAGGCGTAAGTGCTCAAGTTTATTTACAGCAAGTGAATCTAAAATCTGTAGTACTGCTACTCAGTATTTATCTTAACACAGTACAGAATCTGTGGAGGAAGAAATGCCACCACCATGAAACACGGAAATTCCTGAGGGCTTACCAAGCTGGCATGGGATGGTGTTGAAGGTAGCTTGGACTGCAGTGTTCGGTCAAATTCTGCTTTTGAGACAGAGCTTGTGATTCCAGGGGTGTAATAGAAGTAGAGGACACAGCAGTCTTTTGTGAGGATTATCTTTTTAAAATAACGGTGTTTAATGACACAGGATTGCCTGTAAATATTCTTAATAGCAACACATCACAAATTTAATATATACCAGTCTTAAACTTGAAATTGGATTCTAGTTTAGTTATTAATTAATGAAATAATTAATTAATCATTTCATAGGTATATTTAGGTATATCATAGTTGTCTGATGCAGACTTCTTCTTAAATCTCAGTTGGTGGTGCCATGCCATTGCTCTCTAAAGACCCTGCTACGGCCACAAGAAGTCACCGTTTAAACCAAGGAAAGATGCCTCATAATCCCTTGGATTCCAGTGCTCCTTTGGTAAAGAAAGGGAAACAGAGAGAAGTACCTAAAGCAAAGAGACCAACACCTCTTAAAAAGGTCCTTGTTTTTTTTTACCTTAAACAGTAAAACTTCAGGGTAATCTATTAGTCTATGAGTCTGTTAAGCCCCCTCATATGGAGATTTGCATCCCAGTGTCCACTTGTCTGAATTCAGTTTTAGCTTTGCTTGGTTTCAAAGAGGAGAGGGGTAGAAGAGGGTAGTCTTGTATGACGGCATGTACAAATTCCCCAAAAATACACTTTCTCCCTTGAATCAACTGATGGCTGGAAAAGTGCCACTACGAAAGTGTCCACACATCACTGATACAGGCGGACGTGCAAAGGAATATTACTTGGTTTGGCAAAGATGACTTTTTTTGCAGGACTGGGGAGAACAGATCAAACAGAGGTAGTATTTAATGTTTCTGTGCTCTTCCAAGCCAGAACTCCAGCTGATTCTGCAGCAACAGGTGTTAGGTCCAGCTGGCAATTTCTGTTGTATCTTCCCTTTTTGCCCATTCATGTTGCTTCCTGTCACGTCTTCTATACAGAGGATTTTTTTTAACTTTAGTTTTGCCCTTGTAGTTTATCCCTAGTAAATATTTTCTCCACCCATACACTGGTAATCAAGGTAAAAGTCCTTTTCTCTGTAGATTTAGGAGTCATCTTTCCTTCTTTTTATGTGCAAATAGAAAGAAAAGGTTGTAAACTTTAGATGCTAGTGCTGAACCTCTTTATGAATGGTCTGGATGTAACTATGTGGTAAGAGTAATGCTTTAATATCTGCATGACATCAAACTGATTTGGTTTTGATACATATTTTTAGATTATTCTGAAAGAAAGAGAACAAAGAAAACAGCAACACCTGTTAGAACAGAAAGCAGCACCAAAAGATGAAGATAACATTTGTCAGACAGCGGGAAATGTTATTGAAGACGAAACACTTCTACAGGATAGTCAAGCAGGTATCTTTTGAGAGAAGCTGTAATACAGTATGTAGCTGAAAATTTGAGCACATTTCGTACTTTAGAAAACAGGTACTAAATACTGCCAAATGAAACCTGTAGCCTCAGAATTTTCTGAGATTGATCTCAGGCTTATCTTGGCTGTAAAGTGGGCCAAAGCTGAAAGTCAGTGCAGTTGAGTAATAGGGATTCTGATTACTGTTCCGCACTTCTATACCTGTTGGTTTTATGGTATGTTGTAATGAGAGTTCCCACACACCTCTGGCAATTGGTGGTGTTCGAAAATGAGGAAAAAACCCTATGAGATAAAAAGAAAAAATGTTAGACCTGTTTCCCTACTACCACAGGCTGTTCTAGTATGGAAATCGTGACTCTTCCATACGTGCTTGACAGATTAATCTCTTCACAATGCCTTTTGGTCTTTCTTTTCATTGAAATATCGTGATTTACATGATAGCTGTTCCAGTAACACAAGTTGCTGAAGGGCTTCCGGAGAACACAGGGGTCAAGGAATCTAAAGAAGGTTCTGTGACTTCAAAACAGCTAACTACCACTCTTCCAAAAATCCACAGCAGGAATTTTAGAGAGTAAGTATTGATTGTATTGATGTCTCATTTTGCAAAGTATCGCCAATATGGCATTTTTCAAACAAGGTAATTCAGTTGCATTCTCTGCAAAACTAACTGGAGTTTAGACTGAAGGCTCTAAATTATTTTCTTTCAGTCTTTCTGTAAGCTGACACACAAAGAAATTATAAACTTTGTGTGCTTTGTGATTCTCACTTGAAAATGCATGTTCCTTGAAGGAACAATCACATTTGTTAGAGGCTAAGGGAGGAAAAGAAGCTGCTGTTAAAATAATAAGTACTTTGTTTTAAATAATGGGGTAACAGACTAAATAAGGTGTTCTACTTTATTTCTTAAATAATATTTTTAGTTGTAGTTTGGTTTTCTACTGCCAGACCAAATGGCAGAAATGTAAAGAAACTAGACGACATTTTCATGTTATGGCTGGGCAGAGAAATAAAGGAAATATTTATGAGTTATTACGTGCAGACGTGTCAGTTGAATGTTTAAGATGATTTGTATACACATTTCTTTACAGAGAAGAAATAGTCATTACTACATGTGAAGAGACCAGAGATCCAGTCATGACAGCTTAAAACAGTTTGTTGAGGAAAGCAGTGTTTTAACTTTTAGCTCTCCTCCCATAAAGCCAATCCACCACTGGCATTTTTTGCAGTTCGTGTTGCAGTAGTGGTGATGATACAACCATTCCTGCTGTGTTAACTCTTAATTTAATTGCAATAAAAATTACTTGTGTCTATGCAGCAGTGTTCTACTGAGAGCACAGTTTGGGTTGAATATGTAAAGGACAGCTCGGTCTGACTTATTACAGGATGTAGAACACTCAGCAAAGCTTAGATTATTTTCTTTGGATTTGTTTTTTTAGTGTTTCAGTAGGTCTGTCTTCAAGACTTAGTGAAATCAGTAGGAAATACTAAGTAAAAATTCTTGTAACTTGAATAAAATTTGGAAATAATTTTATCTCTAAGATCCAGGATAGATGTGATCTGTTCTCATTGTCTTATGTGAATTTGCCAGTTGGCATCCTTCTGTTGACAATTCAGTTGATATATATTTAGTTTTTCTCTTTGATACCCTTCTTCACTGAAAAATTCTTTGTAATTCTTTTGTGTAAAGCATTGGGTGGGGTGAAATAATTTGTGACTCTGATCTTCCCCAGAGAGTACTAGAAGGATGAAGTACATTGTTTTGTATCCTTTCCTTACGAACAACACAAAGCCGTAGTCAGATAAGTGAAATAAGATGACAGACATGAATGTAGGGAGGAGGAATCTGATCTAGTTTTCCATGTTTGTTACACACAGCCTTGAACTTACAGAAATAAGTGACAGTTTTGTACTTTGGTTGCTTTACTTTGATTTATATACATCAAAATAAATGCCCTCAGAAAAATGCTTCAGTAGAAAAAGATAGGCACATACCTATCTATTGGGATAAAATATATGTATGTGTGTGTGTGCATATATATATATATATATATATAGGTTTATTCTACATGCATATAAGTATTTTTAATATAGTTTGATTGAAGAGCGAAGTAACACAAGGGACAAAACTTCTTCCTCTTAAGTTCTCAGACACTTAGAAAAATACTAAGTTAATTTTTATATAACAAGTGTGTTTGGAGTGGAAACAGAAAAAAATACAAAGACATAAAACAGAATTTAAAATGTGTATTTACTGTTTTACTTATTTAAATGTTACATATTTGTAATTTTAGTCAATTTAACATTTGATGGTTCCTTTTTTCCAGTTACTGCAGCCAGGTCCTTAGTAAAGAAGTTGACAGTTGTGTGACAGATCTCTTAAAAGAACTGGTTCGTTTCCAAGATCGCTTGTATCAGAAAGACCCAGTAAAGGCCAAGATAAAACGCAGGCTTGTTATGGGGCTTAGAGAAGTTCTGAAACATCTGAAGCTGAAAAAACTGAAGTGTGTCATCATCTCTCCTAACTGTGAAAAGATTCAGTCAAAGGGTAAATAAGTTCGTAACAAAAAAATGTCAGAGTAATGAAAGAAGTGCAAAAGAAAAGGTTCAATATACTGACAGCAGTAGTATTATTGGAAGTATTTATTTGAGTATCCTCTGAAATCCAGCCATATAAAGTTGCTTTCCTTGTTCACATTGTTTACTGCTGTGCAGCTGAACTATGAGCTGAGCCGAGATTATCTGGGGTGGGAGAAGTTACCTGGGATTAGTGTCTCTTTAGTTACTGATTTTCAGGGCTGCCTTACAAAAAATTGCACTGCACGGCTGAGATAATCCAAAAGCTGCTGATGCCAGCTCTGCCATCACAAGGAGCCCCACTGTATCAGTCTCTTTTAGGAGACAATGAGTCACTAGTGGTAGTTTCCTAAAAGTTGTCATTATTGGCATTAATTTATTGTCATTATTGTAATTATTGTCATTTAAATAATTCCTTAGCAGCTGGGTCTTTTTCGATAGACTTTACTATGCATATAGTAAAACATGGAATAGTAGTAGTCTGAAATTAATGCTAACTAAGAATTAAGAAAAAGATGTCAAACTCTCCTTTAAAAACGGATGTTAAACTGTACTATTGCGATCCCTGGGTTTTTTCCTTTAAGGTGTAGTTTCAGAATGCACCCATAGTCTCGGGATTTTGCCATGTTGTAACACTATGGTTCCTTAGATCCAGTCAGCCTGATTGTATTGTCTGCTCCAGGTGGGCTGGACGAGACTCTACACAACATTATCGACTGTGCCTGTGAGCAGAATATCCCGTTTGTTTTTGCCCTCAATCGCAAGGCCCTGGGCCGCTGTGTGAACAAAGCAGTGCCTGTGAGTGTGGTGGGAATTTTCAGTTACGATGGGGCTCAGGTAAGCTGAAATAAGTCACTTCCATGTTTTCGTTCAGCTTCATTTTTTATCTGGAAGAGGAGATAAAAATACTATGATTTTGAAGGCTTTTTGTTTGTTTTCCTGTGGCAGACTTATACTCTTCATCACAGGTCATATACATAGCTTATATGAAAAACTGATTTTAGAAGTACAGGCAGGCAGCACTGTTTTAAAAAAAAAAAGCTTTTGCCATCTCTTCCTGAAATCCTCTTCATCTTTATCTCCCTCTTTTTTTTTTTTTCAAGAGAACTGGTGTTTTTATAAATGCTGATAAATACTGTGTTTTTAATGTCTTCATATGTACTAAGCTGCTCAACTTTTATATATGAACTTACACATTCTGAATAAGGAATATTCATTATTCATATTCATTTCAAGGAGATGTTAAAACTTGCTGTATGATTTAAATTCTAATATTTTATATTGCCATAGGACCATTTTCATAGAATGGTACAGCTGACAACAGAGGCCAGGAAGGCCTACAAAGATATGATAGCAGCTTTAGAGGAAGAAGCTAAAGCAGGTCTAAGCGAAACCCAACCCAGCATCTTCACTCCTGAATCTGAAAAAAATGGCTTGTTAGAAACCTATAAAACATCTTCCAAAGACTCAGATGAGGATGTACCAAATTACAGTAAGTATTTACTGACTTGTTTTTGTTACATTTTCATTCATAGTGCTCATCAGTTCTGTGATTTACACTGAAACAAATGGTATCTGCACTAGATATTAGGAAGGGGGAAAATCTTGGGGTTTTTTTGTAAATCTGAGGTCAGTTTTTGCTGAGAAAGTGTTAAAGAAAGTTCCTCTCTGAAATCCACCAATGGTGGGCCGTACTCATTGCTTTGCTCAAGGAGGTTTAACAGAGCTCCTTAAGGTCATTATATTTGTTTGTTTAAAAAATACTCTTAAGATTAATTGTACATGTCCATATTCTATGACTGTGGTAGACCTGGCTTTTGTAGTGAAGCCGCTTTGTGATGCATCTTCTTGTCCACAAGCACTCACTCCTAAAAACATTTTCCTCCAGCTCTGTTTTTAAGTCAACAGACAATGCAATGTACTGCAGATACTACTCAATTTAAAACTTCTTTGAAAGTTTTGAAAACTGACAGGTTTTCTTAGAGCTGGAACCACCTTCAGAGTTAGCCTTGAGTAGGGTGTTGGACACAAGGGCCTCAGTGGACCCCATCACTCCTAAGCTATTCTTTTGTGTGTCATCTGATGTTGCATAATGCCTGCATGTCAGCTTATCTCAGCACTTATTTTGAAGGGGAAGTAAGGAATCAGGTTTGACTTTTCGTTTTAAGTTTTTCCTTAAGTATTATATGGTAATATGTTGGTTGTTGTTTTCTCTTTGTTTTCTTGTTTTTTGGTTTTTTTTTTTTCCCAATATTCCCTAGTTAAAGTCTGGAAGAGAAAACTTGAAGAAGAATATAACCCATATGCACTGGAGCTGGAAAAGAGTGCAACTGCTGACATGGCAATTCTGAATTTGGAAGACCATCAGTAAATCCAGATCCAGCTCTATTGGGCTTTTTATTTTTTTTCTGTTAGATCCTTAGGAAGAAGGTAGAAAAATAACATAATCTAAAGAAATACCTGAATTTAGCTAAGTAAACTGTTCTGAATCCCTTTAAGCAAAATATAAACTGGAGCCCATATGGCACTGGTTAATTTTTATGTTCTCTGTGTTTGTCTGATTGCTATAGCAGATGACAACACCAAAGTGTCATAGCCCCAAACCATTTGAACTGGCTTGAACCTTAATGCTTTTATGGACTAGCATTGATTTCTTGGGATAGAATATACTAAAAGAATCTGACAGAAAAATAATTTTCTTTGGGAAGAGATTCCTTGAGCGAAAAGGGGCTAAAGGAGAGTTGCCCTTAATTTTTAACTCCTGTATAAAAAATTTCAGCTGTTGTTTGAGTGTGGGTTTGTTCTTAGGTTTTTCTTCTAAATAAGCCTGCTCAGAAGGGCAGGCTGCTATCAGTGTCACTTTATTCTAGTCAGCAAGAAATTAATTTGGGGCAGGTAGCTTGATTTAAACTAATTAAGGAAGGCCATGATGACCAAGTTCCCAATTAGTTCTTGTGTGTTGTTCTTTGGGGATCATACATCAGGTGTGAAGAAGATAGCACAGACTACAAGGGTCTGAAATGCCTGAAGCAAATGTGCTCTGTTTAGACTTTTTATAAATTTCATGTTTCTGTTGCTACTGAGAGTAGTTTATCATACATCCTGCTTTGAAGTTAGAGGATATTGCAGGACAGCAAATGTGCCAGCCTGCTATCTGTACCTTCTCCTTGCCAAGACTCCTCATTCCTTCAGTTTGGGGTTGTGTTGGTATATACATCTAGGAGTTTTTGAGCAATCTCAGTTTGTATCTAAATAGAAAAAATTTATATCTTACAGGAAATGAAGTTTGTATCCTAGAGCAAATAAAATTTTAAAAACAAAATGTGCTTACAGTAGTGGTGGAGCACCTTAGTGGGAATGGCCTATATAAATACTGTTTTTTGAGGACAAGCCTAAAGAAAGTAATTGGAGGAAAGCACATGTAACTTGTCTCAGCTTTTCTGAAAGGTGGTGCAGGTGTCATGTGCTGCTCAGCAGTGCTGAGGGGTGTCTGCAAGCGCTTCACCATACTGAACATTTGTAGTGCAATACTTTGGAAAGTAGCTGCCTTGTGATAATAGAAGTGATATAAAAAACTTTAAATAATTTTGAAATGCAAAAAATTTTGTAGAATATAAATTGTATAAAATCTGTTACAATATATTGATTCTATAAAGAATGTGACTTAAGTAAGCTTGTCTTGTGGGAATTTAGTGATACTGGAAATGCGAGTTTTGGGAAAGAACATTGAAGAGGGGAGCCGGCCTTATGCTGAAATGCACAGTTGCTCACTTGTTATGATAATGAGCTTTTCATATTAATTCCTTCAAATCTTAAATGGAAAGGGGGGGGTGAAAGGTCCCAGTGACAAAACATGCTTTTGGCCAGCTTATACCCTTGATCCAAAGGTAAGTTGTGCTTTAAAGATTTGGACCTGTGCCACTTCTAAAATTCACACATCTAAAATTCTGGAACTGCTAAACCCCGTCATTGCATGGAATGAGGACTATTTGGTGAAGAAGTTTGTTTTTTGACCCTGTTTTCTATTATGTCTTAATGTAGAAGAGCATAAAACTCCAGAAACATTATAGGTTGTTCACAATCTTAGGGACTTATTTCCAGTTCTTAGAGAGTACAAAAAAAATTTACTATAAGGTGTCACAGCCGTGGTCACTACTGCTGGTATGCAGTTGGGGTTTTTTGGTTTCATTGGGGCTTTTTGGGTTTCCTTTTTTGTTTGTTTGGTTGGTTTTTTTGTCAAGATTGAACTAAACAAAAAGTTTGGCAGCTTTTTACTACTTGCAGTAATTTCCTGCAGAGACAAAGCAAAGCTTAGCTATCTCATCCATAACCCTGACCCCTATCTTATTTTGCATTCCCACTCAGCTCCACAGAACTAAACTTAAGTCTTCTCCAGATTTGTTGAACAAATAGAGGGAGACAATTCAAAGAAAGTCTACTTATAGTTGTCCTAAGAACAAAAAAATTATGAGAACAAATGAGAAAAAAAGAAGTCTGCATCAGCATTAATGAAATGCCTATGTGAAAAATAGGGAAAATGGTTAAGAAAATAGGGAAAATAGGAGTTTTCACCCTGTGTGTCTGACAAGGTGGTCTGATATGAAAAAAATAAAAGGGTCATTCAGGTCTTATTGTGAGGAGACTGCTTTCCTTAATGTGGGAAACACTCTCTTTTAAATCTTACCACTGAGGGGAGAACTCAAGGATGAGTATGAAGCTTTCTGCTATGGTTCAAAGCAGCGCTCCACCTGAGCTAATTGATTAGGGAGCATCTTTCTTGCTTCCAGATTGTTGAAATCCATTAAGCAGATAATAGAGAAAATTTGATTTGTACATCACATTTTTCTTAGATGCAGAAGGACAAAACTCTGAGCAGTAGTGCAGTAGAGCAGTTGTACTGTGGATAGTGTAGATCCTCACATTTGCAGTCTGCACTTTATCATCATAAGGAATGGTCTTTGAATTCATTCAGCATAGAATTCGTTTAAGCTACATTTTCTCAAATATAGAAGAACAAAAACTAAAGAGTCTTCTTGCATACTTTGTAATCTATCTGTAGTTTAAGCAGTAGTCAGAGCTTCTTTATTTGGTACAGAAACTTTATTATTGTCATGGTTTAAGCCCAGCCAGCAACCAAGCGCCACCCAGCCTCTCACAGTGGGAGCAAATCAGAAGGGTAAAAGCCAGAAAACTCGTGGGTTGAGATGAAGACAGTTTAATAGGAAAAGCAAAAGCCACGCAAACAAGCAAAGCAAAACAAGGAATTCATTCACCAGGTCCCATGGGCAGGCAGCTGTTCAGCCTTCCCCAGGAGAGCAGGGCCCCAGCACATGTAACAGTTACTTGGGAAGACAAATGCCATCACTCCATATATCCCCCCACTTTATATCCTTAGCATGATGCCATATGGTCTGGAATATCCCTTTGGTCAGTTGGGGTCACCTGTCCTGGCTGTGTCTCCTCCCAGCCTCCCATGCACCCCCAAGTTCCTTGCCATTGAGGCAGTGCAAAAAGCAGAAAAGGCCTTGGCTCTGTGTGAGCCCTGCTCAGCAATAACAAAAACATTTCTATATTATCAATCCTGTGTTCAGCACAAATCCAAAACAGCCTCCTACCAGCCACTGTGAAGAAAATTAACTCTACCCCAGCCAAACCCAGCACAATCACCAAAAGGAAATGTGTTTGAACAAATGAACTTGATGACACTAGAAAGGAATGCTCTTCAAAACACTGGCAACATATGGGTAAACAAAAGAAAAGTAAGTGTACAAGTTGAAATGCCTTTAAATAAATGTGATCCATGTCCTAATTTCTAAATCATATGCCAAGATCCTCAAGCCCAGAATTACCTGGTTGGCTTAATGAATTCAAAACAGAAGACATCATATTATATTCTTTGAACAGCACAAGTTTTACTGAGACTACTTTTATTCTTTATTAAGCTGAAATAACTGATCTCAGAAAACCAGAGACAGTTGCAGCATAGGATGGGTGGCCTCTCTTGTAGCATGTAACTTAGTTATTCTTTGGTGCAGTAAGAATATCCCCTTCCGCTTCATGCTTGAGGTGATTCTGAATGTCAGTTTTAATGCCAGCACTAATGTTTGCAAAGACATCTCCAAATGCAATAATAGTAAGAGTACCAGGTGCTCTTAGCTTGCATACATTTCTCCTTTGAGCCTGTTCATTCCTTTGTCCATTAGAGGCTGTTTCTCTGGTTGCAGGTCTCCTGAAGAAAAATTTCAGAATGATGTGTTAGTATCACGCTAAAAATGAAAATGGGGCTTAAAGGTTGCCTATACTAACTGTTCCACAGGCAGCAAGTATGTCATATCTAGGGTTCTCAAAAGTAATCTTTGTTCTAACTGTTAGAGAAAAATATTAATAGATGGCTATGAACTTCTTTTTTTAAAAAAAGAGGTCAGCTTTTATGGACAGTACCATTTATGAAATCCAATAGTCTCTGCAATCTGTTTAGTCTACAGATGTGATGAAATTAATCTACTCTAGTCACTGTACACAGACTTACTCTTTTGTGCCGGAAGAGAACTACTGACAGATGAGCACTTGGTTAGTGGACTGAAGGAACAAGCTGACATAACTGCAATGAATGCTGTAGTTAGAACAGACTTTGCTGCTGAGATAGTCACAGATGATGACATTTACAGGAACACTGATCATTTTGTTATATAAAGACATGCAGTTGCAGAAGTACAAGAGGCAGTTTATAAAAGTCTTACCCATGTTTTCCTCCAGTTTTGCATCATCTTGTCATGTTCACTGATGGCACTTCTCCAGGAATCAAATTCTTTGGTCCATGCATCCTGGCCAGCACTACCTGCGAATTGTACATGGGATGATTACATAACCATGCAATGGTAGAAGCCAGTACCTGATCAGTTGCAGGATTGCCTGTCCTGCAGGAAGGGGGCGAGAAGGAACCCTCGTCTCATTTGGCAGCAAGCACTGTCGAAATTGTTGTCTCTTACCCTGTGCAGCAAACTTGATAGCCTCCAGTGGAAACAGGCTTAGTGCTGTTTATCTGTGATTCGAGATCTAGAAGGTAGGAGCTACAAATTAATAGTTCAAGCCCATCTAGCAAGCAGAGGAGTGCTCCAGCTAGATCATAACAAGCATGGGGAGAAGAGTGACTTGATGGAGAGGGCCAGCTGGCATAATGAACCAATGATCTGGTGGACGTGTCCAGTTGGTATTCCCCATTTTTCAGTAATCAGAGAATCACAGAATTAGTCAGGTTGGAAAAGACCTCTGAGATCATCAAATCCAACCTGTGATCTAACACTACCTTGTCAACCAGACCATGGCAGGCAGTGCCACATCCAGTCTTTCCTTAATCACCTCCAGGGACCATGACTCCACCACCTCCCTGGGCAGCCCATTCCAATGTTTTATCATCCTTTCTGTGAAGAAATTCTTCCTAATGTCCATTCTAAACCTCTCCTGGTGCAGCTTAAGACTGTCCTTCTGTCCTGTCCTTGGTTGCCTGGGAGAAGAGACTGACCCCACCTGGCTGCACCTCCTTTCAGGTGGTTGTGGAGAGTGGTAAGTTCTCCTCTGAGCCTCCTGTGCTCCAGACCCTTCACCAGCTCTATTGCCTTTCTCTGGACATGCTCCAGCATCTCAACATCATCTTCCTAAACTGAGCGGCCCAGAACAGAATGCAGTNGGCCCAGAACGGAATGCAGTACCCAAGGTGTGGTCTCACCAGTGCCATTCTGTCCCCAGCCTGTAGCCCTGCAGGAGGTTGTTGTGGCCAAAGAACAAGGACTCAGCACTTGGTCTTGTTGAACCTCATATTGCTGGATTCAGCCTGTTGATCCAGCCTGTCCAGGTCCCTCTGCAGAGCCCTCCTACCCTCCAGCAGATCGACTCTTGCCCCTCAACTTGGTGTCATCTGCAGGTTTGCTGGTGGTAGCCTGAATCCCCTCATCCAGAGGTCATCAGTGAAGATATTAAACAGGACTGGCCCCAGCACTGATCCCTGGGGGACACCACCAGTCACTGGTTGCCAACTGGATGCAGCACTGTTCACCACCACTCTCTGGGCCTGGGCTTCAGCCAGTTCTTAACCCAGCAAAGAGAGCCTCTGTCCAAGCTGTGGGCTGCTAGCTTTTCCAAGAATGTGCTGTGGGAGATGGTGTTAAAGGCTTTGCTCAAGTCCAGGTACACAACATCCCCAGTCTTCTCCTCATCCACCAGGCAGGTCACCTGGTCATAAAAGGGAATCATGGTCAGGCAGGACCTGCCCCTCCTAAACCCCTGCTGGCTGGGTCTGACCCTTCAGCCCTCTGTAGGTGCCATGTAGTTTCACTCAAGAGTTCCTTACACTTCCTTCCATTGATAATTTAAGAAAAGCTATGTTACTGCATCTTGGTAAAATTCTAGTGCTATTTCTGTTGGCCAGTTTTTTTTGCAGAAGGTAAGACTGATGGTGACGTATTTTCTGTTTATCCTTTGGGACACTAGCGACACTCGTATGTTTTTAGAGCACAGTGAGAGCCCCTCTGCCTGTTTTACATTTGCATTGGTTTGGTTGAAATGCTCTTAATTCTGCTTCTGACATGAACTTCAGAGTAACTGGAGTGATGGCATAACTCCTATGGCTTTTCTCTGTCATTGAAAAAAGCAGCATTGAGCCTTGACAGACTCACAGCTGGTTAATTTTTCCTTCATTTTGCCAAGAAAATCCATGTTCTGTCATGTCCATTGCTCTTGCTGTCTTTTAAAAGCCTATTTAGACCTTCTCCAGGGGTCTAAATAGTCTCCTTACCCCAGGGGTAAGACCTTACCTCCTTGGGTAAGGTCCCAAGAGCTAGTTGCAGCAGGCAGTCTGGATAACTTCAGCAACTGCAGGATTTCGGGGTATCTAACTGCCTGCCTGCCTAGTTGGTGTCCAGATGGAGCAGAAGGAACTGACCTTGCCCAACCATAAGTGGTTTACAAATCATGCAGTTTTAAAAATCCAAGGTAGTAGGGGTTCCTCTTTACCTTCTAGCTTCCTTAAGTCCTTATAAATTAAAGAATTTTTCTACGTTACCCTGGAGAATTCCAGCAGAGTACTTATTTGTAGCTCTCTACTACTCATTTGGTTTTCAGTTTTTGTTAATTAGTTTAGCAAGTTTGGTTCAATTTCTAGATCACAACTGCTAATTTACATAAGTCCTTTGAGGGAAGGGGTAGAAGAAGGAGTTTTTATGGCTCTGAAACTTTTTCACATATGAAGTGGATACTCATGCTGTAGGCAAGAGTTACCACCTTTAGATATGCACGTTTTATGGGTGGATATTACAGAGCTTTACTCATATCAAGGTCAGGCCAAACACAGCATACATTTGAAACAAGCCTACCTTTATCTTCCACTGTGATCAGCACTTCTGATGTTGTGTTCCCAGCTTTTGAGATGAATGAACATCTGTATTCTGTGTTTTCTGATACTGAATCTTTCACCCAGCTGAGAACATGCACTCTGCCATCAAGCAGCATGTGGGATTGCCCGGTGATGCACGCCTTCATCTTTTGTCCGTTCTTCTTCCAGACAAAGTAGGAGTCATCCGGACCTGTAAAAATGTCAGGTTATTCTGTAAGAAAATAGAAGATGAGTCTTTGAAAAGGTAACAAACCCCATCACATCAAGATTAGGCTTAAAAACATAAATGGTTGATTGTAATGTTCCTTAGGTTTCTTCAGCTGAAATTCTAGCTACCAAAAACCTAAGAAGAGCTAACTCTGGAAATTTAGGTTCAAGCCAAAGCTGTGAGTTGGGATGTATTGAGGAATTCTGTGTGGATTCTCACAAGGGGGAACTTAGCACACACACAGTAGAGCCAATGATGAACACTAGCACCATCTGCCTGTAGGAATTCTTGGAGCACTAGGACCCAACCTAGCTCCTAGTACAAAACTGAAACCACCTGAGACATGCCTTGCAGAATCTGAAAAAAAGGCCAGGAGGGGAAAAGTTCAAGAACTCAGTGCATCAAAGATGCTGGAACTAGTAATAAAAGAGGCAGAATTGAAAAAAGCACAGAACCAGTAGTCACAGCAGGCACTTAAGCAAGACTCAACTTGAAAGAAGCTTGGATCAACAACAAAGAGCAATCTAATTTTGTATCCTGGTCACTATTATTTGTCTTAACCTGCAAGGGCAACATTTGAATAAATCAGAGATTGACAGTAGCCTGGAGGACAGAACAGCTGTTCCCAGAAAACTAGCAAGGTTGGCTGAAGTGTGCTTAGCAGCACCAGGGCCTTTCCATTTAAAGTAGAGACATCTGGGCCAAGCTAAGATCTTTGTAATTTTGATGGTTAAAACATGACTGTTTCTCCCTCTGGGCCTAGGATCCAGAATAGCCTTAGCATGAGAAGATGTAAAGAGAAATTTGGGGTAAAAAGAAAAATGAACTATTATTGCAAGTTGATTTGGCATTTTTTATCTAGAAAAATACAATTCTGTCGTTAATGTTCCAGTTAAGTTTTAGATAATCATGCAGAAATAAACCAACTAGTTTTTACAATTGTGTACTTCTTCAGTGTATCATAATTATTTCTTAACTCCTAAGTTTTATTTCCAAATCTCCCACAAATACGGGCACACAAATTAGCAGTAAGAGTAAGGGTGAATGATGGAGAACATGATCTAGTTAAAGCATTGTAGAGCTTCTCTGAGGGAAGTGGCACAGTCTGAAGGGCTGACAGCAGAAAATAGCTGGTCTAGCACACGCTCATTTTTTTTTTAAAGGGGTTTTATGGATGATTGTACTCATTCTGCAGTTAACTGCAGACTGGTCACATGTCACTAAATTAATGGGAAGTCTGGAGCCAGGGACCAATTACTTCAGTAAACTAAAGCTGAAGTTGAAATCTGGACAAACGGGAGGAATAGTAAGTGCAAGCACAGCAAAAAAATCAAAATCCCTAAGTGCCATTTTAGAGCCGTGCAAGGGAGTGGCATGTTTAGTGCAGGACACTTCTTCCCTAAACTTACTTCAAATATAATATTCACACAGAGAACCTGCTCTGTTTTCCAGTGCTAAAAATCCTAATTGTGCTGAACATCTGCCAGAATTTCAGCTTACATCCACATTTCACCAAGAGACAAAAATGCAACACTTTCCTTATACCTGAAGTCTTTCAAGCTGTGTTGGTTCAGATTGGCCCCCTTATGAAGTTGCAACTAGGCAATTTTACCCTTCCTTTGTTTTTCTGTGCAGTCAGAAGCACTGGAAATCCCCAGAGATACACACTCATCCCCACTTACACTGGTTGAGAGCAAAATCTAGGTGCAAGCAGTACTCAGGGTTTTACTGATCCTGTTTCAGTGGAGCTTGTTTCCAATTCTCAGGCAATTACCTTCTCTACTTTGATTTCATTTTCAGGATGGAACAATAGAAAAAATACACTGTGAAACAGTTTCATCTGGAAAAATTTTGAATCACATTTGTTAAAGACAAATTTTCTACAACTCTATGGTGAGAAATTCAGAATCATATATAATGGCTAGAGAAGCTTTTTTTTTAAGATAAAGGAAAATAATATGAACATATACTCTGCATTTTGTACTGCTCTTATAATACAAATTAAATATATGGCTAGTGCAACCTTTAAAAAGACAAGTTTCTGACACACGAGATCTACTTACTTTGCCATCCACATTAGGAATGCTTGAAAGATTTTTAAAAAGTAATCTTATTAAAACATAATAATCAAGCAGAGAATTAAACAGCACAACAGGCTAGATATGTAAGTTGCTGTGTCTAAGCAGTCATGAAATACATTTCAAACAGTTAACTTCAAAAAGATTGCTTCAATAAACTACATTAATTACACATGATTAAATAAATCAACTTTACCACCTTGGTGATTTTAGAAGGGGAATTAGCAGTTATCAAACAAAAATAAAAGAAACTTCACGGCATTATCTGCAGTACCCCTTTTCTTTACATAAGCCCTTCAAAATTTCCAGTGTTTGTGGAAGTGTTTGCTTCTTTCCCACCTAGATTTCATTTTCTCTGCCTTCAGTAGTTTGAATGGAATGATAATGCCCAGGTAGTAAAGGCCCAGGTACTGTCCAGGTAGTTTCTGCCAGCAGAATGAGTTCTCTGACCTATGTCAAATCAGGCTGGGTTACACAAATGACATATTTAATACCCAGACAATTTTTTCTCAGTATTTTCCATGAGAAAAAAATTCAGCTGTCATAGATAGCATAGAAACTCAAACCACTGCAGCTGCTTGTAATCTACCCACAGTCCGACTGCATTCACTGGGTTATTGGTGTAAATTTGACCTAAGGTTAAAAAAGTGAGTAAATAAAACCAGACTTGAAGAACTGAAGTATCCAGCTACAGATTCAGAGCAGCATGGGGATGTGCCCTGCTAAGCTGGACCAAATTTAGCATTTGCCATATATGCATCACATCCTAATAGATACACGGTTTTCAAGACAGCTTAGAGACACTAATTTAAAAGGAGTAGATTATGGATTAAGTAGAGCTCAGTGACATAAGGCAGGGAGACCAAGAGGGAGCACTGGCCAAGCTGGCTCCTTATGCCAAATGCTGCAGAGGGCTGTGCAGACATTTCAAAAGCAGCCCAGTGAAGCTGCACTGTGAACCCTGAGCAGTGCTGCTGCTGGTGGTGGTTCAGCACAGCGTCTCCCTCATTTATAACCCAGTTCTTGAAGAGTAGCCTTTAATTAGCCTTCCCTGTATTCACAGAAACACTTCCAAGATAAAGACAGGGGAGTTGGTACAACAGCAGGAGCAATCAGCAAACCTAGACGCCAGCTAATAATTTCTGCAAGCTGCCAGCAAACTGAAATCCAGCGAAGATCACCGACAGGTAGCCCACAGAGAAATTCTATCAGGGTAACAAAAAGTCTTTTACACAAATACCTATAATCTAGACAAAGAACTGCTACCAGACGCTATCCACAGTGATGGGAAGTTCAGGTTTAGGAAAAAACTCCCTTGTATGACCCAATATGCACCAAAACCTCTTTCAAAGCTCGCCACGTGCAGCAGATTAAGAAAAAGAATGGCATCTGGATTTAATGCTTGCTATCAAGCTTGCAGCTTTGCTGAATGCTACTGAAGCGAACATCCCAGATTTCTGAAAACCAAGATACAGGAAGCTCTCATCCGGAGCAGGGATTAAGTTTTATAAAGGCCTTATAATCTGGATGCAGGAAGTGGTTTTTTTTAATCAGACATCAAAGTTAGCTCAGGAAGAGGTTAGTTCAGTCATTAATATGAAACATTAACACCAGCACTACCCAGTATGTGAATGAAAGATTTAGGGCTGGTCACAGCTTCTTGAGTTGTAGGAGTCTGAGTCGTTGCTGCTGCTAAGATACCAAAATAATAAATCAGTACAAAATGAAGCCACCAGAGGGTAACTGACTGGAAAAGTAGGGGGAAAAAAATCTTTAAATTGAGACAAGCATCTTTGCCGTTTTCTGCAAATAGTGCGCAAATTAAATAGCCTGTACCCCCTGTAACCGGGGTGCATTTTTCTGGTAGTTTTGTTGGTTGGTGTTTGTTTTTGATTGTTAAAGTAGGGCAATGCATTCTAGAGGACAAGCTTGACAGCAATGGAAAAAAGTCCGTTTAAAAAGCCAAGAAAATAGACCTCTGAAATGCCAAAGAATATTAGTTCCAACACCAAGTATTTCGTGCTGAAGAATGCATGATGTCCCCCTCTTTCAGACACCTGGCGCTTCATTAAATTACCAGTCCCTTGGTGTAACATCACCACTGCAAGCTGATGCAGCCTTATTAAGGCCGATGAAAAGCACGAAGTGCTTCCTGCGAAACATGAACACTGTAAAAGCTGGAAGCAGCAACCAGTCACTAGAGGTGATGCACAACACATGTGGGTGCAAGTAGGACACGGCATCCGTCTCCTCGGAGTGGAATTTAAAAGCAGGTTGGGAAAATGGCTGACTGGCCCATTAGATGAAAATGCAATTGGTAACTGTTCCTGCATTTATTCAGATGTTCTCTGAGGGCATCCAGAAAAAGGTTTTGCAATTGGAACTTAGGTAATTGTCTGTGAAGAAAAATCATATGAAGCACCAGTAAGCTAGAACCAGGGACTGTCAGGAAAAAAAATTACGTTCCACTTTCACAGTATCACAGAATTAATTAGGCTGGAAAAGACTTTTGAGATCATCGAGTCCAACCTATAACCTAACACCACTTTATCAACCAGACCATGGCACTGAGTGCCACATTCAGTCTTTCCTTAAACACCTCCAGGGATGGTGACTCCGCCACCTCCATGGGCAGCCCATTCCAGGAGCATACTTCAGTGTCCAATCACTCTTCCTGTGACGAATTTTCTTCCTCATGACCAGCCTAAACTTCCCTGGCACTTTGAGTTTGCCTAATTATTTTTGGCCATCCTATCAGCTATCAAGGCTACTGTATTAAGTTTTTAAAATAAAGTGAAGAAAATTGGAGAACATATTTTTAGGAGTAACATGCTCTCAAAAAATCACTCCTGTCCTCCAGAAGACACAAACTACTGCTTTTGCTTTGTTTGCCAGGTAGATCTAGCGGATGACAGAAGAGATGGAAATGAGATTTTCATCTCCACTGTGGGGACAATGCACACAATATGCTGAGGCAGCTCTGGTAGCAGTTTCTGCTGAAATAGTTGAAAAAAGGTGACGGCTTTGGTCTGAATTATTACTCAGTTAATCAGCCACCACATCAACAGATCAGTAATTACAAATCTACAGGCTGTAGCTCTCAGGGAAGAAAAACAAGTGTGCAGGTAGTCAGGCTGCAATCCTGACTGGTTGTGGGTAACAAGATGTTCTGAGGAAAACGACATAAAATTGTGGTTATGCTCCAGGTTCCAATACCAGTCCAAACCTATCACATCTCACTAGGCATGACTGGGAAATCATGGCCAGGGTGTAGGAGTTATTACCAGTGTACTGCTCCAAGGTGAGGCCTTACTAAATCGAGAGTTCTACATCAGCAAGGAGAAAAACAGTTGAAATATTATGCGGAATTGCAAAAGAAGAAAGGCTAAACTGGGAGGTCGAGTAAACTGTCGTAAGCAAATGGTACAGAGAACAAAATACACACCTGAATCCCCCTCTCCTGAGACAAGACATCCCAAAAGGCATTTGGGTCTCAAAGACCCCAGTATGAAGCAAGCTTCTCCTTTTATACATACCTAGGCACACTACAAAAGCTGACATGGATTCTGCAAAACCTCTTCTTCCTGCACCTCGTGGTCTCCCCAAATTGTGTACATCAGATTCAAATGGAGAATACGGCCTGTTTTGTGACCCGGTCAGTTCATCTCTGCTGACAGCCCATGCCCAAGCAAGCTGAAAAGCTGAACTAGACACCTAAGCAGCAAAGCTGCTGCTTCACACAGGTGCTCCTGCAGAGGTGCCAGCTCTTCTCCTTGGCCTCGACAGACTTTTTGACAAGTAGTTCTCTCAAAAGGGTGGCTCATTCAAGCTGTGTTCAGGTATCAGTGGAAGGCTTTGAGAACCATGCAAGGGCTTCCTTTCCCCAAGCCCTCTGCTGACACGAGATGCAGCCTGTGAGCCTTAGTGGTGAGTGCCCACAGCACCTGCAGGTGTTGCCCACATCACCACAGCACACATGCAGCCTCAAGTGTTTCACACACATTACAACAGCAGTAACCACTGCAGCCTACAACTTCTAGTCCTAAGTGGACTGGATCTCCCATGGGAAGGCATTTTAGGGTCTTTATTTGTGTTTTAATCATTTATAAACTACCAAAAGCCACAGATTATGTTTCCCAACTGCACCTTATTATTCATTCCACAGGAAAAACCTGTAAGAATGTGGTCAGCTGCACACTGTGAAATGTAGGAAAAAAATAAATTGACAAAATCTTCTGAGAAAAAAGTAAGACACCTTTGGTTCTATTTCTTTTCCTTGCTCTCTCCCTTTTTTAATTTGCTGCCTGATGCTTTTTAATTTGCTGCCTGATGCTTTTTAATTTGCTTTATACTTAAATTATTTTTACACTGAACTTATCCTAGTCCTTACTGGAAAACTAATATAGTTTAAAATATATATATAAAAATAAAAAGGCATTTTTGTTGCACACCTTTCCACGTATTTCTTAGCTTGACATAGCCTTTATGCATAAAACTGCACAACAAAGGAAATTTCTACAGAGATTTCAAAGTCTGCTGCTGATGCCAAATTTAAGAATCATCCATGTCACAGTCCTCAAGAAAAATAATTTTCAGTTTTCTGACGGAAGTCACTGTGAAGGAAGCCATCAGAGCTCAGGCAACCCCAGCACTTAAAAAGGTGTTTAATGCTGTTTGTTTTGCATGCAGACTTAGCTATGAGGGTCTCAGCAAGCCCTAGGTCTGAAAAAAGACAACCAGCATTGTAGTAAGATTACATTCCTAAGATACTGTGATCTAAAGCAACAAGGATATCTTTAGTGTCCGTAAGTTTAATGCAAAATAGGTCTGTGATATTTACCCAAGCCCTTTTCTGTTATATATCAAAGGTACAATCTGAATTTTTCAACTTATCTTCTAGATGCATCCCAAATAATAATAAACAGGTGACATGTCAGAGATCTGCACAAAGGAAAGTTTTTATAGTGCCAAGGTGCTGTTAAGAAATATTTAGTCAGTGCAGAAATCATTTTAAAAAATGGTACAAATCTACAAAATAACAAATTAACAGCTACTATGAAACAACGGTAGCCAAAGACACTGGTTTTGAGTCAAACAGCATGTGATGAAACACCAAAGGTCTGTTGAGAAGACAGTTCATGAAGTGGGATATGAAATTGTTTAACAAGGTGCAAACTTACCATTCCCACAGGAAGGTAAACCAACTATTTATTAAGCATACAGATTAAAGTTATGGGTATTGCTTCAGGAAAGAATCACTGTGTAAATCTCAAAACATACTGCAAAAAAAAAAAATTAAAATTTTATAAAGTTTTGAAGTATTTGTGCAGTGGATTGATTTGTCCTGGAAAATGCAGAGCATTTCCCCTTCAAGACTACCAATTAAACCATTCTCACATTTCAAAACCTAACATTGTATCTGTCCATAGCCATAATTAAGAGCCACTTACCAACTTCAACTGGTAAAAAACCTAAGTGTATGAAAAATTGCTATTTGATACTTGTGTTCTTTTAAGAACAGAAACGTAACAACCCAAGTCCATTATAAGATACTGACATGCTGCAACTGAAATGCTGTCATTTGTAGTTCTGGACAAACATTGTGTCCAGCACAAAGCACGTTCCTAGGAAGGCTCCTTCTGCTCTGGATGCTGCACACCTCCATGCCTCTCCTGACTGAGCTGTACAGCAGACCAGACCACCCCAGGGCACCATGGCTGATGCAACCATGCAAATGATGCAAAAAACCCTCACCCAAGAATGAATTACTCATTTCCACGGTAAGTCAGTCTCTGACAGACAACTTCCTCCTCCTGGGGGAAAAAAATCAAGTGCAGCAAGGTATATGGGCTTTTGAGCCCTTCTGTTGGGACCTCTGAAGCACCAGCACTTGGTGACACCAGCACAGGAAGCCCTCAGGCACCTGGACAAGCCTGGGGCTGGTCTCTTTCAGAGTCGCTCTGCAGGTGCCTTATCAAGAGTTACTCAGTCTGCAGCAGTCCTCATGAAGTGCACTGCATTTTATGTTTTCACTGCATTTCATTTTGCATTTTCCCACCCTTATGCGTGTCTTCTAGTGCAACTTCAGGCTCCACCAAAGAGGAATCTCTAGTGAACCACTTGCAATTATGATTCATCAAGTTATGGATCTTTTCTTTCATGGATGTGGGAAACTTTCTTCTACTCCTTCTAAAATAGCATAACCGCAGGGAACAGGCGTTGTACGTGGGTGTTACCAGATACCCATCTTAATATCTCCATGAAATAATAACTTCTTTAAAGTATATTGCCAAGTTCACAGAACTTTTATGTTCACACTTCTGGGTTTTTTACCAGGACTGGAAATAATCCAGTATGTAAAATCTGCAGCTGCAGACCAACTAAGGGAGGGAGTCATCTTGACACTACGGTCACAAGAGAGTCTCGATCTGCAGGTAATGCAGTGTCTTGCAGAGTTTTTGATCACAAAAGCATTTAAACTGTTGCACAGCACAATTTTAGCTATGTCATCTGTCTGTGAAGTTATGGACATGGAGATACTACTCTAAAGCTGGGGGAGGAGGTGCCAGTAAAGCATCTTCAAGCAGAACCAAAGCTCTAGAAAAAGCCTGTTTCTGTTATACCTTATTTCAACAGATCATACCAGAGAAATTCTACAGCAGGTGCGTACATCACCAACTCACTATCTCTCCCATGAACTAGATGGTATATTGCTCAATTTATCTGAAGCTTGCCTCAACTGCCTCTCTCTGGGAGAGAACAGTTCTGTTAGAGAAAGTACACAGGACATGTAATGTTTGCCCATGCACATACAGCAGACAGGTCTCTGGAGAAATGTGAGACTTCGGGAGAGTAGAGAGAGACAAACTGGGAGGAAATTTGCAAAGGGAGATTTATTCCTTCCCCTTCTAGAAGGGCAGGAATACTCCATGCTTGAAAAAATTTATTTTTCAGAACTAAATGTAGCAGTTTGCCACAAGTGCTGTTTGTGCCGTATCCACTTAACTTTACCTTATGGAAGTGAGCCAGTTAAAAGTTGTAAAGTGTTATCCTTAGGCGAGCTTTCAGGTTGAAACACGTGGGATGAGTAAGAGATGAGCAAAAGAACTCACCAACTCCTGCTGAGTTTCCAGACAGCTTGAAACAGATGTTTACAATTAAAAAAGGAAGAGATTCAGCAATTCTGATAAAATAACAATTAAGTTAGAAACTTAATTAAAAATAAGCTTGAGGTTTTTGACTGGATGATGTGGCAATCTGTGCATTTGCATCATACATTTACTGATGCCGTATCCTTTTGGAGACAACCAGGCACAACATTTTACCCTCTGCCAGTCTCATTTAACCCTTCTGGCTCCTTGCAAACACATTTTACCGTATAGTCATAGCTGAAGGAAATAAAGTTCCATTACAGCTATGTTAGTATGAAGAAATATCAACAGACACTGAACAAATTTGAACAAATCCAAGCTGAGACATTCCCCGCAAAAGCAATTGCTTAGCCACCCCACACCCAGGATGAGTTCGTATATCCTCACATGCAAGACCCAGAAAGACGCAGAATATCTGCACCAGTTCAGTGTGATGGTTTGCATTTGCTGGTTTGTTTGTTTTTTAAAATCAAGATACTAAAGCTGTAATCCTGGGTAAGAGAAGACCGTGATGTGTCAGCCAATTGCCTTGTTTCCCAAAGGGAGAAAAACCTCCATCCATGACACAAAGTCCAGTTCCTCCCTGCTTTAAGAGGCATTAGAACCGCTTCCACAGCTGGGTCACCTTGGCCCCACCCGTGCCATTACTGCATCCCTTGGATGTGTGGTGGTTGTTAGTTTCTCCTACTGTTCATCCCTACACCTCGTAAGGACTGAAGTCCACAGGCTGACTGAAGGACACTGCACCTTCTTTCTTAAGTTCACTACCAAGGCAAATACAATTACTGAAAATTTTTAAGAGCAGCATCAGCATCATGTTAAGATGGGTACTGATGGATGAAAAAAAGTAATTTTAAAATAAAGTCCAGGTCTGGACTACGATTATCAAGCTGTTTTAAATCTTTTGTGCTATTGTAACTTTTTTTTTTCATGGTGGACAACGAAGTTTCCGAATTGCCTATGGCAAAAGTGAACAAGATGAAAACTGTTTTCCAATCTAAATGATTCTATTCTATGAAAGACCCTTCATCCCACTGTTGTTCCTTTTAGCCAAGGAAATACAAATAGTGTCTTTGTTAAGATCTACGCTAATAACAATTCATGCATTTTGATGTGATTTCACGCAACGCTAACAGACACAAATGCGGAACAACACTACTTTTTATAATTACTCAATCTATATAATTTCTTCTTTTAAAGAATAAGGTTACATATGAAGACCTGTTTAGATCAATTAAATCACACTTAGTTTAAATCAGCAATTACAAATTGTAATTTGTAACAATCCAAGCAAAAACTGGTAAAAAAATGTTGAATTGCTATGGAAAAAATAGCTTTGTCCTCCTGTACACCTCAGATAATATATCTGTCATAAAATGGAAGTTGCTATTACTGGATGTATTTCACCATTTGAAATAAGATGAAAAAAGAATGACTGACCTGGTCCAGAAAATATACTAAGTTCAAATACATTAGAAGTGTGTTTTTTAAATTGCATACACACTGACAATGAAAATATCTACCTGCTAAACATCCATGCGCAACCCTGATTCACTGAATTCCTTCAGCATGCAAGTGAGCCTAATAAAATCTGGTGCCTATTAACATACTGAAGTGGATTGCTGAATCAGAGCCTCCAGTATACAGAACAGTACTCGCAGTGACTTATTCTTGGTAAGAGCATGTTTGCATCCTGATACTGTCTCTCTCTGCTCTTGTTCCCCCCCACCCAAACATCAGAAAAGTAAAACTTAGCCAGTACATGGTGACACAGCTAAACCTTTAATGCAGAAAGTGCTGGCTTATACAGGGGTCCTCCAACTTACCTGTGGCTTGGCAGAAGAGATGGAAGGGTCCCCGGACACTAACATGCTGTGCCTGGTCACTTAGGAAAGGTGGCAACAACATGACCTTTACGGGGTCTTTGCTAGACCAAACATCAGGCTGGGTACTGGTGGGTGAAGGAGGTGAATCACTTCCCACACAGGACAAAAAGGAGGTACCAGTAGGAGGGAAAGGTATAGGAGATGAGGCTGTGTGACAGAAGAGGACAGAAAAGAAAGTAAAAGGGTACTAAGGAAAAAAGTTGCAAGAAATACATCACACAATGAAGAAATAATGCAAAAAGACAAATGAGTTTTAGAAAGGTAGTAAGACGAAGTGTCCCTAGGACCCTAGAGAAGAGTGCTTTCCTCCTTCACCAACGTTGTTTTTCTCCCATGCTTCCCATCTCTCCACCCTGGGTTATATATAACCCATACAATTGAAGCTGAGGCTGCTTCAAATTAATTACAAAGATTTTCATTCCCCCCAAAGGAAATCTCAGGGAACATTAGTGCTTGCCAAATGGGAAGCACTGTCATTGTCATGTTTCAGAAAAGCCAAGATGTAATACAATTTATTTTAATATTTATTCTGTTATATGTACATAATTAAAAATAGAAAAATAAAACCAAACTGAATCTTATAAAATATAAACTGTTTACACTAAGATGGTCTAAATTATGTTTGCATGAAGGTTCAACACAGAAAAGCAGCCCAGGCATACTGCTATTTACTATTAAAATGTATTCTACTTCTACCAATATTTACAGAAAGAAGCAGTGAGAGGAACAATTCTTCAGGACTGTACTGCACACAAAATGCTTTTACAGACAAACAGTGCTGCTGTGAACCAGGCTGAGAACAAATGCACACTTTCACGTTAGCAAGCATGATTCACATAAACAGTTCAAAGGACTGATTGTTTTAGCAGCTCCAGTTTCAAGTCTCCAGTTGCATAGGAGGGTGAAGGTATCATCCAGAAAGGGTGACGCTGCAAGTATTTGTCACAAAAAGAAGCTGAGTTATTTCTGAATCTGAAAAGAAGAAAAGAATCAGCAATGTTTTCTCATCAGGCTGTGTCCTAACAGTCCATTCCAGCGAGTCACTAGCTGAATTGTTGGAGTTAATTCTTCTTGATTCCTGTTTTGCTTCCACAATGTAACAAATCTCTTTCCGTGTCACTGCTAACTAACAGTTGCTTGCCTGTACTGTTCTATAAACTAAAGAAAAAAAATAATGAATCCAGTTTTGTATAGAAAATAAAATGTGACTATGTCCAGCTGGCTGGCTGGTGGGGGGGAGGAAAAAAAAAAAAAAAAGGAAAGCATTTGTTTCCTCCTTCCCCATTCCCCACTTACTCCATGTTTTGAACTGATACTGTTGTACCTACATTTCTAGAAAGCAGCAAAGAAAAAAGCCTGTAAACAAGATTATCCCTGAGTCGGACACAAATCAAGGCAATGCTATCCCCATTATACCTTAAAATCTAAGATACTTACAGAGCAGTTAAAAAAATTAACTTTAACCAACTAAAGAGATCTAATGTGCCAAAACACAAAGCATAAAACTAAAGACAATCACTAAGAGAAAAGAAAAAAAATGTCCCAATCTGGACAAAAGTCTATAATTTACCAATCTGATAAACTAAACTCAATTTCCAATTTGGAATTAAAATGAAACTAGATCTTTTTTTAATGGCAACTAAAAATATGTGTAGACTGACGTACTTTTTAAAGCCAACTGAATTATAAAGTTACTTTTACTCTATCAAAGAATATGGCCAAAGAACAAGCAAGTAGCTTCACTAGAGCAAAGTGCTCAGTGGGGGGGGGAAATTGGGAATAAACAAGTGGTGATCTGAAACTGGCCATTTGAAAAAAACAGAAAAAAGGACAGTACAACACAAGATGCTATGGTCTCCAGACAAGTACACCACTTCTCTAATCTGTTGAGATCTGAACGAAAATTGGCTTGCTGTACAGCTTAAGCATGTAACCCCTGCTATGGCTTAGCTGTCACACCCAGGCTCTCTGTGCTCAAATAGCCAGCCGCAGGACCACAGCTCACTTCCGCCACTGAGAGGGACAACGGGGCCTTCACTCTCCCTCCACGTCCGAGTCAGCGTACTTGAGCTCGCACTTGACGTCGAAGGGCTTGTCCCTGGCCTCGCGGGAAGCCTGCGAGTCCCCCGCCTGCAGCTGGCTGTTCCCGCAGTCGGGCTCGGTCTCGTAGCCGGTGTCATGCGCAGGCTTGGGCTGCTCCCCACTCTGGTGGCTGACACTGCCCTGCTCCACCAGCGTCTCTTTCACACTTTGCTCGCAATCAGAAAAATCTGACTTTGTCTTCTTCTTACCAAGCAGCATCACAGAGCGAAATTTCAAGCACTGCCCTGGCAAGTAGCCTTTGTAACAGTTGTAGGAGAGCAGGCACAAAAAGAGAATGAAAAAGAAGAGGAAGAGGAACATCAACAGGAAGTTATCATTTGACTTGAGGAACATTGTCTTTTCCGGGACTGCATCAGGAATTGAGTTGAAGAGCTCTGTGTTGGAGGCTACACTTGTTAGGACAGGGCCAATGGGCTTTGTTAATATCCTTGCTGTTGTTACTGGTACCATGTGAGTGGTCGAGATGTGAGCACTGGACCCCTCGGTTGACACAGCTGATACTTTTGGCACATCACTATTACCTTCTGTTGGTGTGGCTGTCACAGTGGGGCCCACCGTGGTATGCTGCATTTTTTTCAGTTCCAAAACATGCTTAGCCAGCACTTGAGAAAATTTCTTATTTTTCACTTTTTCTTCTGACAAACACTGGTAAACACCACTGTCTCCTTCTGATAAATTGAAGATGAGCAGTGCCTTTTCCAGCAGACGGTACTTGGGACTCTCCACTCTCAGAACATCATCTTTGAACTTCCAAACTACCTGTGCCAGATTGGACTTTTGAGAACACTTGAGTTCTGCTGTGCTCCCATGCTTGAATGTATGCTGTAGGGGATTCTCTCTTACTTTATCTGGAACATCAAAATAAATGTGCAGAGTATCAGCAATGATTCCAGTTTGCTCTAATTTGTACAGCTTCACCAGACTGTGTTACAGTCTTACTGGAAGCATGAAGATTATGGCATTCACCTCACAAGACCAGGTGGACAGCATGCAAGAATCTCAGTGGAATACCAAGCTGCATGTGAAACATCAAGACAAACTAAGAGATAGGACACCTCAACTCTAACACAGCCTCCACTTCTAGATAAAGTGAGATCTCACTAATCCACAACTGAGAGTGCACCTGAGACAAGTCATTGTTTGGGAAAGATACTGTATTTGGTCTCATTTTCAATCCAATTGGTGCATTTTAAGTAAACCAGCAACTACAAAATATCTGAGAGGAAAATGAATTAGGAAATCTCTTCTGAAAAAAAGGATATTTGCACTTACAGTACACCCACGATGCCACCCTGTAAGTTAACAAAAAAAATAACAAGCAAAGCTCTCATGGCGGTCCACACTTTGCTCGGATTAGAAATAAAAAGCAAGTACATCAAACTCTTAAGAGCTTTTTTTACTGCAGCTCACATCTCCTCTAAGTCTACTCCTCTTTATGATCTCCTTGATCTGGTGGCAACAGGACATACTATAAAGAAAGGACCTGTGGTTACTTGTCTTAAAGCACTATGCAAGGTACTTCAGCTGCTCTATATCATATTCTGAGTTCCCCCTCCCCTCTCACCATAAACCAGCTTTTTCTTTTAGAATCATTTAATCTGATCTAGCAGCAATAACCAAGCACTTGTCAAAGCTCACAGTAGAATGTCAAATGCTGCATCAAAGAGACAGAGGCCTCTGCAATAGAAGTACTTCTGGTATTGCTTTCATTCACAAGTCACTGTGGAGGTGCCCCCATTCATTTCAAGGGGTTGTGCACTGCACACTGAAATGCATACAAACACAGACAGTTTTTAAGACAACATGCAGGTCGTATAGATGCTCAAATATTTAAAGCAGAATCCCATACCGATTTAAATGTAAATGAAAGTCCAGATAATCACAAAAGCAAAGCTGAACTAAACAGAACTCTTTCACCACTCCACCTAGACATATGAAAGAGCTCTTCAAAGACTAACTCACCAGAACAAGAAGATGCATCTCCACCTATGTTTTGAATCCAGTTCCTGTAAAAGGAAGTCCAACCATTACAACTTCAAATCTTGTTTCCTAAAGTCTGCCCATCCCCTTGTACAAAGAGTCATCTAAACAGAACAGACATAAACGGATAGGAAAAAGTCTGTATTTGAAAACATTCAATTTTTAAAATTACAATTACCAGTAAGGGACAATACTGATTAAATACTGATTGTAACTGTACGGTAATCAAAGGACACTATTACCTTTCCATTTCACCTTCTTTAAAAATATCAATGCAGGAAGCTTCAAGGGGTTTCCAAGCACAGTAAGGATCCCTTGCTAAAACACAGTCAACACAACTGGTGTACTTGTCACGGAATGCCACTGGAGACTGCACCACACCAGAATTTGAACCAGCAAAGAGGTATCTTCTGCCCTAAAGAAAACAAAGCACAACAACAAAAAAAACCACAGCCAATCACTTTCTCAAACCCAAACAATCCAATTCATGGAACAATTTAAATATCATTGAAGAGCTGCATACATATAGCTGGTTTTGTATAAGGTGGTGCCTAAGGAGAATAAGCATTTTATTAGCTTTTATTTCTAGACAGTTATTTTGAAAATATTGCAGCAGTGCTGAAAGCCCAAAAAGACAACAAAAAACGGAAACAGGTATGTGGAAAGTAATCATGTGTAACTATGACTTTTTGTCTTAGGTTAAAATGTAAGATGCAACCAGAAGTATGTATTCTATCAGCATCTGTTAAAACCAAGTGGGGCACTGTTGTTTGTCTCTTCAATGCCTCATCCCTGATAACTCCATCCAGAGGGATATCTTCTGTTAATGGCCCATCTAGCCTCACTGCATCACTCATAAAATTACATCATCCCATTGTGAGGTGCTCCGCCCAGGGGGAGGGACCAAGCGTTCCCACCTGGATATAGTCTGAGGTTTGTTACACCAGTCAGCCCTTACCTACTGGATTCCCAGAGCACAAGAGCTACAGAATCACCACTGGACCTTCAGAGGAAGACCAGACCGTCTACAGCATCACTGCTTCAACAGAACCACATCTATCACCTCAAGAGGACTGCAGCCACCATTTAATGGGACTGCTACCACCACCCTGCCCAGCAGGGTGTCAGGTTGTATCCTGACTGGCAGGGTTAAGCCAGTGTTTCTGTATTATTGCCTTGTTATATACTATATATATATATATATATATACTAGTAAAGAACTGTTATTCCTGTTTCTCACATCTTTGCCTGAAAGCCCCTTAACTTCAAAATTATAATAATTCGGAGGGAAGGGGGGTACACTTTCCATTCCAAGGGAGGCTTCTCTCTTGCTTAGCAGACGCCTGTCTTTCAAACCATAACAGATTTTGGCACCCAGCGTGGGGCTCGAGGGCATTGAGAGAAAAGGGTGAAAAAGGAGTAACAGTTCCTATGTAACCTAATTTTTGTGTGCTGAATATAGAAACCTCATTAGGCAGCACCATGTGGTCTAGCTTACCCTGGTTCATGTGGCACACAGTCGTGGCTATTTTTCTCCCATTTGCAGCTCCTTATATAAACATGGGTCCTATGACTAAGGCTATCGTGGCTGTTATCCAGTTTGCACTAGGGGTCGATAAGGTGAGGAATTCCTGGATTTTTAAATTCCTCTGGAAGGCGGGCACATGGATACAGGGCTATTACACACTAAGTGTATGTTTTTGGGGTTATATTAATAATGGTACCGTCTGTGAGGAAATAACACCAGGGGAAGTTTTCTCCCAACCCTTCAACCAGTTCTTTGGGCCTACCCCCCCAGCCTTCCAAGGAGTTAAATTTCCTCTAGATACTAACCAAGTGTTGTTGATATGACTATTCTATTTAGCATTCAGAGGTAAGGTGAGATTGACTCAGATAACCACCCAGACGCGCACCCCAGGGACTAAAGATGCTGCCCCAGAACCTGACATGGCCCCAGAGACAAGGGACCCTGCCTAACAGCCTGACCCTGCCCCACAGCCCACCTCAGAAATTAACCACCCAGATTGGATGGGGGTAATGGAGGAGAAGATATGCCAGGTGCTAAGGGAATACACCTCTCCAGCTAGTGGAGAACCCTCTCTCTGCCCTGAGGAGGGAGGGTCTGATGGTGCAGCAGTGGAACCCACGGATGTTACAACCGTCCAGGTTCCAGCTGAACCACAAGGGCAGCCACAGCCAGCAGCAGTTGCCCCTGTGCAAAAGAGGAAGTACAAGACCAAATCAGTACGCCCAGTTAGTGATGATGGGGAACCAGCGCCCTCCCAACCAGCAGGGGAGTCAGAGCCGGAAATCATCACGGAGTCCCTGTCGTATGACAGTCTCTGTAATATGCGCAAAGACATTGCGCGACGGGGGCGTGAGCCTTATACAACCTGGCTGCTTCGGGTTTGGGACCTCATGGGTAAAGGTGTGCAACTGGATAGTGGGGAAGCAAGGCATTTGAGATCCTTGACCCAGGACCCTGGTGTGGATCAGGTATTCATGAGGGAGCCAGGGCCTCTCTCTTTGGGAGCAGCTTTTAACAAGTGTAAGAGAGAGTGTGATAAATTTTGTTCACAGTTTATCACACAGCTTTTCCAGAAGTACTAATGCAATAATCCTTCTGTGAGGCAAGGCAAGCCTGTGCTGATTACAAGGCTGCAGCTGGCACACGCAAGACTGAGCAAGCAAGGCTTGCTCTGTGCAGGACCTGCTCCTGTTAACCCAAAGCAGCCCTACTGCCTTCAGTTCTCCAGCCAGCCGGTCTCTGCAGCCACATCAGCATCACCCTTAGGAGAGTCAAATGCTTCTTAAGGAAGAACACTGATAATATTCATAGGAAACGGCACTGGCAAGACACCCAGGAGAAGGGGAATATAATCAGAATGGCTGTTGAACTATTGCTGCTGGGGATCCCAAATCCCCTGAGTTTGACTCGGAGTCTGACTCTGAGCACTGCAGGAAAAGACCACACTCATCCACATTATAAAAGGCAGGCAGCTGCTGTATTTCACTCATCTGCTTTAGAGCTCAGGGAAAGCAATGGCTAAAGGTACACTGTGACTTTCTACATCATCAGGCAAAGCCTCAAGAAAGGGAGCTGTGCTGCAGCCCCAAACCACTGTGACTGACCCACTACTGCTTTTGAAAGGCTCTGCATAGAAAGATGAAGAGCACACCCCACCTCAGCAGTGAGCTGGCTTTATCCTGAGCAGAACACCAAGCACGTTTATCAGCACCCTACAGCTGTCAGGCAAATGAGCTGGATCCAAGCATGGAATGGCTTTTCCTGTACTGCAGCCATACCAATCTTAGTACACAGAAATGTACTCAGGGTCATGACTGCAGTGAGACTGCTTGACTCGAGCAGGATGAGTATGGTCACAAAATGATGAGCAGACATCCAAGGCAAGATTTAAAGTATAGAAACTCTCTTCAAAAATCTCACGTTCAGGAGCAGACATTTGGTCTTGACATCATAAACATCCTGAAGAAAAGAACTGACAGAGCATCTTAGGGCTGAATTTAGGTTTTGGGTCTCACTGATGCTCCACTCTTTCAACTAAGGATGCAAGGAGGTTCTGCCATGAGAACTCAGAACAGGTCAGTCTCTTTAATGCAATGATTATGAGGAAATCCCTAGGGGAAGCTGCAAGACCAAGCATAAATTAGTTTGAATCCTTCTTGCCTATAAAATGTGCAAACAACTTTCAAGGAAACTCTTGACACTAGAACATGCAAGATAAAACAGGATTAAAAAAGAATCTGCTGGTACTGCTGGAAGATACAGTTTGAAGGACAGTCAAACAAACGTTCAAATGCAGTCTTCCATCCTGAAATTTAATACAGATTAGTGTTGGACTATGATGCAGGGCTCACAGAAGGAAGTCTACAGTATTGGAGACATCCACTTTCCTAGGAAAAGTTTCGCATTCTGCTCAAAGATTTCCACTGTGCACCAAGCACTGCTCACCTCTGTAGTGCCCTGCTGGGTAACGCTGCAACAGCGCCGCACTGCGCAGGGGTTGTAGTGTCTTGGCATGTTTCCCAGCTCATACATTCAACAGTTCAGGGAACATGCAGCGAGCTGAGCAAGCCATTTTGAAAAAATCCAGACACACCTTCCAGTCAAGCAGGAGTTAAGATAATCTACTGTAGGCTCATCTGACTCTGCCCACCACCCTCCACATACTATGGGAAGAACCTAGAGACTACTGAAAAACACGCTCAAAAAGGACCGTGACTCCAGAGAGGTCTAAAGCCCACCATCAGGGTAATCATTACCCTTCTGTGGTTAATCCACTACTTTGGGATGCCATGACATACATCACAATACCAGCTCTGTGATGGACTCCAGTAGCCACTGACTCTGGAGACAGAAACTTGTGTTTTCAGGCTGGGAAGCAGCAGGAATCTCTGCCTGGATAGTACTGTGACTATAAAGTTACCATGACTTTGGCACCTGACCTGACCTCCCTATCGATCAGACTGAAAAGGACCACTGAAAAGGACCTCTGGTTTTATGGGAATGTACTGGGCAGCATTACTTCAGCTTTAGCGTTTAGTTTTATGTGTCAACAACTGTACTTGCAACACGGAGATTTTCCCTTGCAGAATATACAAACTGTTACTCTCCACTGTGCCAATGCAGGAATCAGTGTTTTATTTCAATTCTAAGCTCTGAGAGAAGTTTCTCTGTGAAAAGACAGTGCATTCCCTACACAGTCCCTATGCCACACCTCCTACTGCCCCCTTTCTGGATATCCTTGAGGAACTGAGCATATGGCACCTGGACCCAGAGTGAATAAATTCAATGCCAGTATTTCTACACTAGCCCTCACTACCAAGTGCGTGCTGAAATTGCTACATGATGTGTCTCTGGTGTCAGGCTTCATGCCCTCCTCTTTCTTTGCACTCCCCTGAAATGGATGAATCATAACTAAGGTAGTGTAGGAATGATCCCACAATTAGAAGAATAGGTATTAGCATATTTATTAGAAGAGCTATCTGTCATTATCTTCTACGACAGGGCAAATTCTGGAACTTCCTGTCAAAGCAAGTATATTGAAACTTTCTTTGCAGATTAAGCACATGCTTTTATGTGTGTGTGTATATACATATACACACATAATATATATCTACACACATATATAGGAGAGTTGTCAGTGTGATGTATCATACAAAAATAATACAAACACATTTACAGAAAACTAAGGACAGATGTTTTTAATCCTGATTTTCCTTTCTCTAGCAAAAACATTCTCTGTCCTTTCTCTCTATTATAAGCATGAAAGGATAAATAAGTGAGCAGGATGAGCTTGTAAAAATTACGGCATAAAGCTTTGTTCCACTGAGCTGATCATGCTGACATGCAAAATTTTATTAAATATCAGACAAAAATAAAAGCTGTTCAAAGTATTCCTAAATCCCTAAGCTGCAGAGCATGCATGGATCACTGTGTAGCTACTGAATGCTGGTATTACTCCTAGATACTTCAAAAGAGGCATTCATTCCTTCTGAAACCCAGAAAGTCTCACTGATGCTACAAGCAACTTTAGGCATAGACAGATACATTCATGGATGTGATGATCTGAGTTACTAGGGCCAGAAATTCAACTCATGAACAAGCTATACACAGTGATTATTCTCCTACTTTCACAAAACCACTCCAGGATTAAACCAAGCAACCGATGAACGGTGCAGGACAGCTGCCAGGTTTGGAGCCTGCAGCCGGTCTTGTGCCATCCAGCTGCAGCTGCAGCTGGTGCCCCACTGGGCAGAGAGGACCTCACCAGAGGTCCTCACCCACAGCTGCAGCAACGTGACTGCTCTCACAACACATCCAGCATGCAGGAGCCTGCGAGACTCGGGACAGAACAGATCAATTAGCTACACAATTATGAGTCTCTCTGCCAGAAGACTGTTCTCTCTTCTTAGGTCTATTTCCTCAAAACCACACACCACTCCTCTGCTAACCTTAACCCCAGGGATTCTTCCTCATGAATCTGCAGTGGCCACAAGGGGTCAGGTTTTTTCCATTACTCCATTACTGAAATCTGGTATCCTGAATCACTTTATAGTTTCCAGCTTCTGCACATGGAAACCAAGTGAAGACCTACATACCTGTGCCCCCCAGAGCCCTTCCCCATGTCCACATACTTTCAGAAGCTTGCCACCTACCAAACATACTGAAATGCAGCAGGCAGTATGTGATTGCTGCAGCATGGTGAGTTACAAATGCAGCCTTTGGTTCTAAGCACAGTGATGGTCTCGTGTCACAGGGCCACAAAGTAGTACAAAAAAAAGTTTTGTGAAAGAATAAAATGAGATGAATGCTGTGATGCTTACACCACTTACTGTTTTGGATGAAAGCAAGAGAGTCTGGACTGGTTCAAAATTTGGAAAAAGCTGTGTTTCTTCAATAATATGCATTCCATTTTCATAGCTGATAGCTTTGTGCAGGGCTCCTCGATCTGAAACAACACAGCAATATGTTTAAGTAAGATCCTTGAAATAAAAAGGCAAGTAAAAAGCCTGCATAATTGCTACAATTTGTCTCAATAATCTGCTTGCTGTTCAGCTTTTACTCTGTGTCAAAGGCAACCATTAAACTTGCCCTCATCAGGAGCTCTGAGCAAGAAATAACATTTTGGTACACAAAATTACCAGCTGGGGATTATATTGCGTGGTTTCGCTGAACTCATTGAAGCTTTGCAGTTCTTTTCCCACAATACCTTTTTTAAGCACTTAAGACTGTCCACTTACTGTGGCACCTTACTTTTTTTTACACCAGCTGGTGTGAAAACACTAGCATAAAAGCACTGTAAATATGGAAATCTCAAGAGTTTCTCTAAGAGCACCAAATAATCAGGTGTTAAAAACCAAAACCAGGTGTTTTGCAGAACTCACCTGTACCAATGAACATAACATCATAGATGGTACCATTGAGCGCTCTGACTCTGTCAACTACAATCTGTGTATACTTCACATCTCGCTTTACTAGCCAAGGTCTGTCTCCCATAGGGGTCACTGAGTCATCCATTAGAGGATGATGTCTAACAAACAGCAATGTTTTGTCTGGTAAATTCAGAGAACTCATGTAGTTTGATGCTCTGGCTTCATTGTTTATACACTAGAAGGGGGGACAAGGAGGGGGTGAAAAAGAAAAAAAGACAACCAAATTCTATCATTTACTTGTACAAAATAAAGACAATTAGCAACCGTTGTACACATTTTCTTCTCCACATTATTTTGGCCAGTAACCACACCTGTGCACTATTCTTATTGTAGCACGGAAGGTCCTCATAAGCACTTTGGTTTCAGGAATGTACTAATCCCTGAGCTTTGGAATACATTTTTGTTTGGGTCCAAAATACATTCTAGGAAAATATTCCTTCTGTGCTCTCACGCAGCTTCAGTACTTTTAATTGTCACTTCTTGCAGCACTAGCAACAACATGACTGTAAGAAACGTAAGGAACTAAGAAAAGTCTGAAAGAGACCCAGCACTAGAAAAGTTTGAGTTTGCAGAGCAGTGCACTACCTTGGATAAACATGCTGATTCTGCTGTGACAATGCAACAGTTGCTATATCTCTTTTCATCTGCACTAAAAAGTATATATGATGTTGCTAGTGCATACTCAGTTCTATTTCCCAATGACAAGATTAATAACAAAATAATGAAATATAAACCAGTAAATAACTTAATTCTAAATTAAAAACACGCAAAGCCCAAAGACTTTGATTCCCAGATAAAAAGTTCAGAACACATCACTTGAGTGTTTTTCTACCAAGTTTTTACAAGAAGTGACCAGATGAGGGCAAACAAATGAATCAATACTAGTAGGTAACTAGTATTCCCTAGTCTGTTTAATCCTGAGCATTAAAAAAGTCATCAGATCCAAGATTACAGAAACTTACCGCACCAGGTCGAGGATTAGGAATTTCCCCATTGTATCGTACCCACTTCGTATGAGATTGTTCTACTGTAGCACTCTGCATGTATTTTCCTTTTGAGAAAACCTCTTCTACAGTAGACAGATTGTATGCACACACTGCTGACAACCCCACATTATTCCTGTAAGGTCAGGAAGAAATCAGGAAAAAAGCCCAACAAAACATAGGAGTAATTACTATTTTCTTGTAGTAACCAACTGAGATTAAAGGGATTTATCCAGGAAAAGGCTATACAACACTTACAGTTGTGGGGTGAAGACTCCATATATCACTGGTTCCTTCAAAGTTGGAGACTTGAGAATAAAAACATCATTGATAACATTGAAAATTAAATTCTTATCAGGGATGGTACAAATCAGCCTGGCCTTGAGAAAGGAAGTCCATTTTTTCTGCAAGGTCCTTAATCCTCCTTGGTCCCTCTTATGATATTAAAAAAAAAAAAAAAAAGGTGTTTGTAAGAAGAATTAGCAGCATTTTTGCATTTTAAGAACCATTGCTATATAGCATGCAATTATTAAGCCCTGGTATTTTATAACATTTCATCTGTAGCAACACCAGTAAATGTTAACACATTCACAAACAAAACAGAATGAAGGCCGCAGGAAAATTCATTCAACAAAAATAATGCAAAATTATTTCTATCACATATACAGGTAAGATGAAATGTGAGAGTTAATGAAGAACCGTACTTTAGCATCACTTGAAAAACTTGACATGGGCAATGTGTCAGCAGGAAAAACGTAAAACAAGCATGGAAGTGTTATACTGTCCTTTAAGAGAAATAAGTAATTATTATGTTTTTTCTGTGACATCAAAACTGATTTAAATTCTAATGCTGCAATATGCCTTAAGACTTACCTGACACTGATAATTTCATTAGAAGGAATCCAGCAATGGCAGTTACCACCTTTATTAAGGATTTGCAAGTAGCAAGGCTTAAGTTAAGAAATATTGACTAGAAATGTTTCAAAATATTTGATAATTGAGCTGTAGCTCTGATACGTCTCTTATAAAAGGGCTTACTGAAACAGTATTAATATTTCCATTTCCTATTTCCATTCATTATCCAATGAGGTGTGCAATGTGTTAAAGGAAATCTGCAAAATTTATTACAACAATCAAGTATAAATGCTTATAGATTCGCAACCTGCCACTGATTTCTATTTCAAACAGTCTGAAATATATAATAATATATAAAAAAAGAAGCTCTTATATTCCACAGTACTCCTCTTTTAAAGTGTGTACAAGCTGTCAGTGGGCAGAGTGCCATAATAATAAGCCCCATCTAAACCTGCCTCCAGCTCCTTGTTTAATGGAAATCTCAAGGGCACTAACATGTTATTGATGTTTTGACTTCCTTGTTTAAATACAAAACAGCAAAGTCAAAATAAAACTTTCAACCTCATAAAAATGAAGCAGCCAGATAAATTTCCTGTTGGAAAAAAGGGAAATTGATACATTCCAATGAAAAAGTTTTTGTTAAATAAACATTTTCTACTGAAAAAAACTTTCATCAGCAAGACTTTTAACCAGCACTTCTGAGAATGCACTTGAATCAGCTTAACACACTGAGGTTTAAGCACAGCAAGTGTGACAGAATCAGGCTGCTGGTGACCATTTCCCTTCAGGCTCTGGCAGCTGTAGCAGCTTCATAGAAGTCCCATCTGTTACACCACAGTCAGGAAATATTTTGCTGTGGACACACCTACAGTTTTGTTTGCATACAGCTACTTCAAAGTCACTTGACACGCATCCTATCTGCTCAGCTCCAACCAAAGTCACTTCTTCAATGGGAGCTGTACTAGATGTTTAAAAAAAATTACAATGAAAACTGGGGCAGCACGTTTTCTGTGGCTGAGTTTTGTCATGGTTGCTTTGTTTTCTCCCAGAGAAGAGCCGAACCTTCAGATGTACTGACATCTCACAACTGCGCAAAATTAAATCAAGTATTTCTTTACAAAGCAACCATTAGGCTTTCTCAGTTCTGATGAACTGATTGGAACTGCTCGTTCATTAAGACTCACTGAACTCAAACACCTCCATTTACCTGGCAGTAAGCCCACAATAATGAATGTTTTTTGACACACACACACAAGATTCTAAGAGACATAATAAAAGTAAACTGATCTCCCACCTTGCATACTCTAGCTATTCTTGGAATCATCAATTTTCCAACAAATTCATATTCCACAGACACCTCAGTGAAAAAGAAGTATATCTTATCATCTTCTCCATCTGTGCTGTTTGGATCTGCTCTTATCACATCAGCAAAAACAAAGTTGGGCTCTACAGATACAAACAGAAGAATTTTCTATTATGTATGTGACTACTAACTCGATTCTGTCAAAGACCCTCAGAAGCTGTCTCTCACCCAAACTCCACTGCATTTACCTCCTGTCCACTCACTGACCTGCTTACACAGCCTGCTTTTCAGAATACGATTTCTAAAAAAACACCAAACCACCAAAAAACAACCAGAAGCAGAAAAAAACTCCAAACCCCACAAAACCTATGCAAAAGCACTAAGATACCTGAGAGATCTCTATGATCTGACAGCTCATTACTTCAGCATTCTTCAATTCACAGTCAAATGTGGTCTTCTAATGCGCCTGGAGAGGTAACCCTTCCTTGCCTGCCTCTCCTCTGTTTCAGCCATTAGCTGAAGCACTAAAATGACAATGCCATTACAACATGTATTACAAAACTCAGAATCCTGTAGTTTTTGGACAATGATCATGATTTTGGTCCTTCTTGGCACAAAGCCTCAAACCTCTGAGCATTCACAAAACTCAGTGAATTTTGAAATTCAGGAACGTAAAGCATCAATAACGATGATCATCTCAATTTGAGAACCAATTCAAGACCAAAACCATTCCATTCCTTACTGTATCATAACTAAACTGCATTAGTGCAAGGATGAACAAGCAGGTAAGAAATAAACTGTTAGTGTCAAGTTGACGCATGTATATTCTGAAGCTGTTTTCATCATCAGTGCTGATAGAAATCCTGAAATTTCAAAATAAAATCTCTTGATAGTATGCATGAGGGCACACACTCACAGTGTATAGCGGTATAACAAAATCCATCTCTTTGAGACACCAGACAATTACTCCTTGACCAGGTCAGACACTTAAACCCTGTTTACATGATGTTGAACAAGGAAAAGTAAGTTGTTTGGACCAGTTCTCATGCCCACTTACCATTAAGCCAAGGAATTGCATACTCTGTTCTCAGAGGGCTCTGATGAGAGTGCCGTGAAATAATAGGTTCACTTCCCAAGAAATTGTAAGAAGTCCCAGAATAAAGCTCCTCATCTTCAACACAAAACCAAACATATTAGAACTTATGGACTGGATACCATAAAGGGTACATAAACATTTTGTGAGTCTATGTAAGTTTTAACTTCCCACAAGAAAAGGTAAACATGTATTTCCTCTGAATTGCTCTAGACATGTCTTTCATGTTTACATTTCTGCCGATCATTCTCAAGCCTAACACTTCCACACTTGGGTTATTATTACTATTGCTCTAACATGAGAACTGACAAAAGCCAATCCTGTTTTTGCGACACTTTAACACTTAACATGAAAACCTACAGTTTATGTTAAAACATGCAAATTTACTTAAATGCATAAGAAGTCTGGAATTATTTTCCTCTCTTTCTATGCCAGCATTACTCAAATTTGACTTCTACAAATTTAGGCACAATGCAGGGAGCATATTCTTCTTTTTCCTCATTTCCTGTTTCATGCTATATTGAGCTTCTCTCTTCTGATCTTGAGACATGCAGGTAAAGCCACAAATTCTGGCTTCCCCAAATTAAGATTCAGTGGTGTCTTTCCATGCAGTAAGTACACCTGCAATAAATATCTCGCTTCCCTATTCTGTTGCATGTCTTCAGGACAGCTAACAATACTACTAATTATATTTACTGAAATTACAGTAATTGATTCTACAAGGGCAGTCTAAGTACATTTAGACTATCTGGACTAAGTGTGTTTAACATCTGGAAATAGTTTGAAAACTGGTATTTTAGAAGCTGTTTCCAAAACAGCCTAGAGTTTGAAGTTCTCCTTTGGAAGAACATGCTTAGGGTGACTACATCAGTATTTTAATGTCTATAGAGATACACAATAAAGACAGAAAATATGGATACAAGCTACTGTTCTGATAATGACAGACTGAAGAGTGACAGTGGAAAAGACAGAACATTTTTAAACGTAAGAAAGAGGAATGCAAAGTCTGAACTTACCAACCATAACAGATGTGTAGCTTTGAGCAGGATCAAATGGACATCTGCCCTTACCATCTTCATTTTTACCTCCAAGTTCAAATGAAATTAAATTCTGTTGAAAACCACAAAATAACTGTTAGCACTTTTTTTCTTTCAGACACAACTTGTGCAAAGTTAGCTAAAAACTAAACACTAAATAATGGGCTATATCATCAATTTCCAATATCAAAGGCATTTTGTGAAAAATTACAGAAGGCATATGTGTTTTCAGAAAATCTTATCAAGCCCCAAAGACAGAGAAGAAATGTGATCCTATAATTTGTGAGGGTGGAGACAGAAAACAGCGAAAGATGAAAAGTTAAATCCAGACAGACCTCAAGAAAGAGCACCCAAAAAAGCTAGACAGCAGGAAAGGCAGAGATGTTAACTGATACACAGAAAGAACTGGCAATTTTTCAATTAGTCTGAAAAAATGGAGAGTCTTAGAAATCAAGAAGACTTTCTGAGGTGGATTAAGCAACTTTTGAGATGATGTTAAATTTGTGAGATAGGGTGTAATCCAACCAGGCTTTAAAAAGCAACAGAGTACTTTGGCTGCTACTTTATAAATCCCTTACACATCAAGATAATGAGGATCAGAAAGCTGAAATGTAGCCACAGTCTACATTTCTAAGTAATCAGTTATTCTATGTAATGAAGGTACTGGAAGCTAAAGGCACAAAGAATTACAAGATTTCTCAAGTTTTGAATTGCTAAGAGCTGCAGTAAGGAAAATGATACAACAGTCAGCAACGAGTAAAGGGAGTTTTAATTTTGTGCCAAGACTTCAGTTTGAAGGATTCAGCACTACAAATCTCAGGCACAGCCAGGAGCAGAGACAAGCAGAGACAGGAATGTCAGAAACTTCAGGGAGATTCAGTAACGGCTGGAAGTTGCAAACAACGTAATTTCAGTTTTAGTAACTGGTTTCACGCTAACGCACAATACATAAAGAAGTATAAAAGCTAAGAAAAACTAAATCTGCAGTTAGATGTGTCAGTAATTCTTTAAGTGCTCTGGAAAAGGAGCAGCACAATTCCATACTCTGCCATTATGATGGGACAGTGCAATACATGCTCCTAACCATGCAGCCAGCAGTGAAGATGCAATCGTCTTGGGAATGGAGACTAACTCATTTTTTACCTGAGTTGCTCTTAAGTTACAGCTGTTGGTGGGTCAAAACACATGTACATTTCTTACCAGGTAATCACATGTTGGCTGAAATGCATTAGTTCCACACACGTAAAGGAAAGTATCATTCAGCTGTTGCAAGACACGCACGTAATTACGACACTCTGTCTGTAAGAGAGGACGAGGAAAGGACTAGTCTGATAAACCATAGCTTCTACATTCCAACATAAGCAACGCTGTCCATTGCCACTTCTTATGCCACATCATATGAGCAAGCCCAGGTGACACATGGGTGACACTGGGACACAATCTCCCTACAATCTCCAGAAGCTCTAATCAATCCTTCAGCAGATGATTTCCTACAGCCAGTAGCGTGCAGCTACCGCAGTGTCCTAGCAGGATAGCATGCTCAGCAGGGTCCATCCCAAGCTGTTTTATGGAAGGACAAGCTCCAAACACACATCCAGTCCATGGAAACAACTAGTTAAACATGAAGTGAGTTTCAGACTTTGTCATCCCTTGTACACCTAGATGAAACAGTGACAGCCAAGGCTGTTTAAGTGCAAAACCTCTAATACCCTTAAAATTAGCTACAAAGCTTCAAACTGCCACAGCCACTTATAGCCATCCTGTTTCTCTTTTTCCAGTCCTTGATACACCCAAGGAAGCTCCTTAGTATCTTTTGCTCTGAAATAGAACAAGGAATTTGAGCAAAACCCTTAATAAAGGATATAATAAAAATTCAGAATAATAATGAAGTAAAACAATTCTAAACACCCACTCAGAGAGACGGAAAAAACCAGTATCAACAATATCCCTTAATTCTTGCTGGTACACTGCCAGACTCCTCCACTTAACTGTTGTCCCATGAACTTCTTAAGCAAGTTTAAGCACGGACCTTACTATTCCTTCTTATGAGACAAACTAGGTATTTCTGTGACTGTATGGGAGAAAACAGCAGGGGGGAAGAGTGTAAAACCAGTTTTGTGCCAGACAAGGCCCTTGAACAGCTGTATGAATGCTTTCTGCTGGCATTATACAGCATTGTGCTGATGGGTAGGGGAGAGAACTGCCCATTTAAGTGTAAGAAATAGCAATAGTAGCTTAATTCCTTGACCCTTTTGAAACTATTATACTGTGAAAAACATCATGGCTACAACATAAATGTGACTACTAGGAGGTTAGAAGTACAGTGAGGAAAAAGTATGGCTGGCAATAAGCGCAAGTTGCTAAACTGGGAGCAGGAGAAAATAAGAGAAAGTAAATCAGAGCTCTGTCAAAGTACATATTTATGGGGTCTAACATACCCCACCAATAATTTTTGAGAGGACTTGTGGGAATTCACACACAAGTCTGCTAAATGTATGCTCACGCGTACGAGGAACTCATATCCCATATTTATCATGGATGCATGTCACTATTATTAGCAGCAACCCCAACTGAACTGTAAAACAAAAATATTCTCTGATCTCATCCTGAAGAGGCAGACAAGGAGGAAACCTTAAAAATCGGTCACACCTCATGTTTGAATAGTGATGATGGTCATCAGTAGTCAGTCAAGGAAAAGAAGTAGCTAGTCAAAGGGGGACGGTCCACTCCCACCCTGATGAACCACGTGAATGAAGGGTAACTATCAGCCCTGGATGCAGCACGTGGGATTTTTTAACAGTGAGAACCAAACAGGCTGCAGATTCAAGGATCACATCCCTCCAAGTGCAGAGCAGGTCTGCTTTTTGTATTCACAGGACTTGAGGACTTCAACTTTCAAATCTGTGTTAAAGGCCTGACCATCAGTCTTGCCCAGCAAATCCTTGCTTTATTGCCTCATTAAATGAAGCGGTGTTACACAACAGAAAGGTATATCCACGTAACAGTCAACTACCTCAAGTAAATCATCTCCACAGAGAGGCAAATGAGCAGGCCAGCCTGTGCCTTGGCAGTCATGAGGAGTCGGTGGGTCCCAGAAACAGCACAGGACCCTGCCCAGATGGCAGGAGGTCTGGCTGCTCGGGTGCTGGGGAACTGTCCGAGCTGAGTCACACCCCAAGGGGCACACACGCCGAGCAACCCAACACGCATACACAGAGTTAGTGCAAAAAATACACTGGCCTCATAAAAAACCCCTATGCCCTAAAGCAAAAAGTAATCATTCACTCTGTAAAATCAAATGCTGTGAAGGAATTACTGCAGTAACAAAACACAACAGTTGGCTATCAATTATTTCAGTGAAAGCAATACTGGTTTATTGTCTTATTGGAAAACCATTAACATTAAGCATACATTAGGGTATGTTCAGATTTTCAAACATTCAAATAATATTCAACAAAAAAAAATGAACTAAGAATTTTAAAAAACAGACTAAGCATGCTGCAGTTTCTAACGCCCAAGCTAATTTTAAAAATTTAGGTGATTATTTTGAAATTTTCATTTCAAACAGTTGGAGACTTTCTTCTTTTAATGTCATTCCTCTTGAAGTAAAATGTGCAAGATGTTTCTCAAAGTTCAATAAAAGTACATACCTGTTCTGATTTGCCCTTGACTGCACATTTAGTCCTTTTATCTTCGGTGACCTTCCAGTGTAACTAAGTGAAAAAATATGCAACAAAAAAGCACATTCAAAGTACTTTAATTCAATGCAAGGTCTGAAAATCTTGCAGTAACACACAAAAAAAAGGCAATCCTAAGACTATCTAGACGTTCAAAGCCATTTTTTCCCAGGGAGGTGACACTTTCAAATCCATGTGCCTTACATAGAACTAAACTACCATCTTCTGGGTTCATAATGACGATTCCCCACAAATTGCTAACGAGCTTTTCATTACCATATGCATTAGGCAAATGCAACTGTAACTGGTTTAAGTATTTTTTCCAATTTAAAGTACTTCTCTATTACATTAACACTTGAATAAAAAACACTTGGGGGAAAGGAATCAAAGAAAATGTACTGGACTAATTTACACCATACTGAGTACAACTTCACAGCTATGTTTTATACGCTGGTGAAAGTGCCCACCACACCCATTAACATGTTCTTCAGATTAAAAATCACATGAGCATGTTCCAAAGCACCCTGGGTGGGAGTCTATGCTGCATCTCTACATGTCAGCCTGTGTTGCTGACGGGATGAAAAGCAGGAGCCTGGGAAGGACCTGGAAGCAATACAACATTAGCAGACTTCTGCCTTGGCTAATCTACTCTGAGAAACCAGCACCAGCATATTCAAAGTACTTCTCTGACCAAGCTGGATGAGACCTGTCTGCACCACCACTTGCTGTGCAGACACACCTAGACACAGAACAGGAGATGAGACTGAAAGAACAGGGCCTTCATTTGCAGCACATCTGCAGCCTGCTACAACTGAGCAAGCCCCAGCTTTGCCTCTGGTACAGATTACTTTTTGACTCAAATTAATAGAAGATGGCCCACTCCTGATACTAAGAAAATGTGTAAGAACTACTGCTACAGATGACACCCACAGCCCCTCTCATCCAGCATCCTGCCCCCAAGAAGAAAATGCCCAAGGAGACCTCTAATTACTTGCTTATATCCAGCTTCTCCTTTCTTACTCTTTTACCCTGTAAAATCTTCCAGAAATAATACTGGAGTAGACCATACAGAGTAATTTCTCTTTTAGGTACCTACTTGCCTAAAACGCAATCCTACTGATACCAGGAAATAAAGTAAAATTTGGAGTACAGTTTTTACGCAGAGGATAATGTATTAAAAGGCATACCTCATGCTGCTTCTCAGCAATATTCACTGCATTTAAGGCAAAGATCACTTCCCTCGCTCCTACATATAGAACATTTTTGTCTTCACTTAACAGCAAGGTTGAATAGTTTGACACTTTCGATTCATTAAAATGTATTAGCTGGACCTCTGTTGAAATAAAAAAAAATAGCACCTCATGAAGAAACACAATCACTTAAGGTCAAGCTTATGAGTAATTTTTTCTAAGCTGTCTAACAGCTGTTGGATAACTTGAAAACAACAAGGTTAGTTCAGACAACCCCTGTAAAAGACAAGGGACCCCTCAGAAACTTGATTTAGCAGAAACAGCAGCATCCACCAACAACATCAAAATCACTTGTCCTGACTTTCTCATTCAATTCCAAATGCTCAAGTATTTCCTCTTGTGGTGATCCCTATAACTCACTTCTTCCTTCATTTTTTTTTCTACCTGCTTTTTCTAAACTTCCATTTTCCACATCTACTGTCAGGTTGTTCCTCACCTTTTTTCCTTTCCATATACCAACATACTGTGGAAAATCAGGCCAGTCACCATATCCCTTGCAACCACCCTGAACAAATCCTACAAAATATCCTACACCTCAAGACAACTCTTCAGCATATTGACAACAGAAAGACGACACAGAAGCAAATGACACACCATTTGCAGATGATTGTGAGGTGAAAACCAGAGACGAAATACTCAACATACACAAAATAACAGCATGAGGGAAAAAATCAAGATGAATAGAAGTAAGATGAGAAAAACGAGGGAGATATGAGAGAAAAGGCAGTGGAATGAGGAAGTATGCAGAATGGATCAGAATGGCTCGGAGAAAGATGACACAAACTGACTAACAGAAAAGTGTATTTTTTCTGAGTGTACAACCAGAATGTAAAAATGACTGAAAGCTTTTGTACATGAAGACATAACTTAATTAAGCATGGCTTTTTATGATACAGATGAAAAAAAAAGTACTATTACTTCCAATTCTATCATTAGTAATTGCACATTTTCAACTATAATACTCCAGCAACATTAATTTCTACTAGATTCTCAAGCATGTAATTTTGAAATCTTTTACTTAGCAGGAAAATTTTCCCCAAATGGATAAACTGGTTCACACAATTCTGCTGAACCAAATCTCCTCTCCTATTCAAAGTAGGTTTCCAACATTTCAATGCAACAATCTTTAGCAGACAGACAGAGAAACAGCAGGAACAAAAATAAACTCCATTTATTTTGATTAATTTGGATGTGAGTCAGCAGTACCTTACTACATCATTAAATAGCAACTTGCCAAATTTTAACTGCAAGATAGAAGCACCAAGGCATCTAAGCAGGAACTACAAGTCTTGTCTAGGCAACCCTTCATGAAAGGCTGTATCAGCAACTCACTAATTGCTATACCAATAATAAGGAAAAACACTTCCCACAGTAATGTCATAATCTGCTTATTCCTACTACACTCTTAATTTCCATCTACCTTTTCCTACAGAATGTCCGCTCAGAATTTAATATCCTTATTTAAGATTGCTTCATTATATGGCCAATGTATTTGTTTGGGTTTGTTCAGTTATGGCACACTTGGATAAGCAATCAGTTGCTGCTCACTAATATTAAAAAAGGACCCAAAGACAAAATCTCTTAAAATTTAAAGCATCCATGCCACATGGGGAATGAGGAGGTGGGAGAGGAAAACAGGAAAAAAACTTGCATATATTCACAAATGCAGCAAATAACTACTCTATAGTTTTTGCTCTAAAGTTCTTTTCAGACTCAGGCTAAATTATTAAACCAAAAGCTAAAGGATCCTCTGATTTCTATTACTTCTCTTTGCACTGCATTTGCAGACCCCTGATTATTCTATTGGAAGATTACAAATATGTGCTGCAACTTCAAATGCAAGAAAAGCATTGTTCTGTGAAAGGCTTTCACATCTAGACATCATAAAATGCTGTCAAAAGAGGGCCAAATGCTGATTTTTCCTTTGCCTGGTGATTTTTTTTAGTGCTCAGGATGGCTTGGTGTCAAAACAGATTGTTAGCTGGAGAGGTGCATTTTGCTGCCGTATTCAGACTCCAGGTAAAAATAATACGCTTAAAACAAAATACACCTCCTGGGGTTTTCTCTTGAAACAAGTTTCAGTTGCAACATCCTTCAGCTGAGAAAGCCAAATCTGGAATTCTTCCTTTAAAAAGTTCTATTTTCAAAGCCGCTTGAAGAAACCAAAATCAGTTAACCCAGTGCCCGAAAGACTTTCGAATATTCTGGTCCTAAGCACTTCATAAGGGGAGCAAAGCAGCAACACTTGACCAAACTCACAGCAAACTGGCTGAAAGAACCCAAAGCCTCCATGTGTTTCAAATCCCACAGAAAGCCTGAGGATGCGGCAATGTCCCGTATTACAATACTTATATTTCTGTTCTTACCTTTGTGTTCCCAAGTGATCCTTGGTACTGGGCCAAATGCTAGTGCCACTTCTAGCAACAAACCCCAAACTGCACAAAAAGCACACAGAGCCATCTTCAGTGTCCTTGCTCTTCGGGGTTCACTGGGTAAGTGCAGCAGGTAGCGTTTCTTTGGCAGATGAAATGCAGATCCCAGGGAGTATTAGAGACCAGGCATTTCAGACCTTGCAAGCAGTGCAACAAGGGAGGCTGGAACAACTGTACAAGTACGTGCTTTTCAGCAGATCACTTCAAGAGAACGCACATTTTCCAGGATGCTGCATACAGAGACTGCCTACACACTCCACAGGCTGCAAAACTGCTGAGAAGTGTGACAGAGCGCATTTCTTCTGCTTTGCTGGAGAAATAAATGATGCTGTGGAGAGACGAAGGAAATAAGTAGAAGAGAAAGCAAACCAAATACTGCCAAAAATAGCACTGACCTTGCACTATTTCTTACAACTGTCTGCATAGCTTAATTCGGATACAAAATATATTAACTAGTGAAAATCATAATCTTAAAAACAAGACACATTACATGGCAAATAGGTAACAATTGAAAGCAATAATTTCAATCTAGAATTCCAAGTGTAAATACTTTGAATTGTCAATTTTGTTTAATGCACAAAACTTGACTCTATTCTTTCAATAGTGTGTTAAAGAAAAGCCTACCTCTCTAACAAACAATAAACAAAGGTAACAAAAATCACTATGACTAAGATCAGAGAACAAAGAACACGAGAAGTGCAGCATTAATAATAAGTATGGCTACACAAATCTGCTGTACCTCCCATAGCTGGGATCTGACAGAAGTGCCTTTCTTAGTGAAGTTTTCTATAATGCTCATAACTCACTTGAAGTGTTTGCGGGTAGAAATACAGTTACAGACACAAAAAGCTAATGCACTACATACAAAAACTAAGAGAGAAAACACTTCAGCAGTGAAACTGCGAGGTAGTCCTATGAAAGTCATTGTGTCTCTGAGTCACCTATTACTCTCAGACCCAGAAAGGCCTGTCCTAATAAACAAAACTGTTCACTGCTTTCTACACAGTCTTCCACAAGTCTCCACTGCTCCTGTCTTCCTACAACCACTCCTAGGTGAAGACTCCAGAAGCAGTGACTGCATTCATCAATTACTAGATTATAAACAGGTTTTGAGGGCTATACACTTGGGGTGGAGATGAAAAAAACCACATTGCCTTCGCAGCAGGGCACACAAGATGCTAGATTTTCACTGTGCCACCACCGCCTGAGACACCGAGGTGACTCTAGTAAGAGATACACTACAAGGCAAGATAGCTGTAATATCTAGAGGTTATCCAGCAGGAAGGCAAGTGAAGGTCTGTTGGTTTTGCATGGCCTGGTTTTGGTAGCAGGGGGGCTACAGAGGTGGCTCCTGGAGGAAGCTGCTAGAAGCTTCCACCGTGGCCAGCAGAACCAACCCCGGCAGCTCCAAAGACAGACATGCTGTTGACCAAGGCTGGCCCAATTACAAATGGTGATGCCTCTACAATAACATGTTTAACAAGAAATCAAAACAAAAGTGGTGGCACCATTTCAATTGTGAGCAGAAAAGAGCAGAGCGTGAACACGTGAGAGGAACAACTCCGCAGACACCAAGTTCAGTGGAGAAGGAGGGGGAGGAGTTGCTCCAGGTACCAGAGCTCAGATTACCCTGCAGCCCCTGGCACAGACTATAGTGAAGCAGCTGTGCCCTGCAGCCCATGGAGGTCCATGGGGATGTAGAGATCCACCTGCACAGCATGGAAGAGCCTCATGCCGGAGCACGTGGATGCCTATAGGAAGCTGTGACCCCGTGGGAGATCAGTGGAGAAAGGGGCTCTGTTCCCATGATGGAGCAGCTTGTCCTTCAAGGACTGCACACCATGGAAGAGTGACCCATGCTGCAGCAGTTTTGGGAGGATTGCTGTCCATGGGATGGACTCACACTGCAGCAGGTCACAGAGAGCTGTTGCTCATGAGATGGAATCACATTGGAGAAGTTCATGGAGAACTGTCTCCCATTGGAGGGACCCCACCGTGCAGCAGGGGAACAACTCCTCTCCTTGAGCAGTGGGACAAACCATGGGTGATGAATTGACTATAACCCCCATTCTCTGTGCCCTTGCACCACTGAGGCAGGAGGNTCTTGCCCTTGTCCCACTGAGGCCGGAGGGAAAAAGTGGGGTGGGGGAAGCGGGGGAAGGGGGGGGGGGGGATGATGTTGTTTTTAAGGGCTTTTTTTACTTCCCATTATCCTGCTCTGACTGTGTTAGTAATGTTTTCAATTCATATCCCTAATTAGAGCCTGTTTTGCCCTGACGGTATTTGATGAGTGATCTCTCCCAGCCCTTACCTCCACCCATGAACCTTCCACTAAATTTTCGCTCCTCTGGTCCAGCTGCAGAGGAGAGTGAGCAAGCAGCTTTTGCGGGCTTCTGGCATCCAGCCAGTGTCAAGCCATGACAGAAGGTTACAAAATCATTACTAACATAAAAAAAAGGGCCAGTACCTGAGAAACAGAGGTAAAAAGACTATGGTGAAGCCACAGCAAGAACATCTCTAAGCACAGGCAAGATGCCTCTGGGAGGACCTGGGTTTAAGCAGGAAAAGACAAGGAACATCTAGTAAGTGCAGCCAGTGGATCTTCAGGTGGCTGAGTAGAAGACAGGCAACTACATTCTAAGTGTTTACACCTGCTTTACTAAATGTTTACAGACAAGATTAAAAGCTTTAGAAATCTCATTTATTTCTACAAATCTTTTGTTTACTAAGAAAAAAATCCACACAAGACTATAACTTGCTCAAGCTGAATCTGCAACTTAAATATTTTTTTTCTGGGTTTCTTCTGTCTTGGTAAACACATTGGATATAATGGAACTGTTTGTAGCAGATCATATAAATCGTTTTGGTTTTTAAGGCATCATGTTTTCAGTTAAGCTTACTAGGCTTTTTTGTCTGTCCTTCATCCTTCTTATTTATCATCATACACAAGCAATTCCAGGTTTTGCTCTCTAATACATTAAAAAGTGCCCACTCATCCGAATTACAAGGTATCACATATTCTGAGGCAAGCAAACAGCTTTACAGGTAAGTGTTTAAAAAGGGAATAGTGGTTCAATGATTAAAGTTCCAGGCAGTTTAGCTATTATATTTTAAGAGAAATGTAAGGAAGAAAACAGCAGCTTGAAGAAACATCTTTGAGCCACTGTTCATAAACACAGCTAATCCTTTTCTTAATGCTATCTTCTGTTACTGAAAAGACTGCACATAATAACCAATTCCCTATTAACTCTTGGGGTTTGTTTTGGTTTGGTTTTTTTAAGACAGCCAGGACACCTTTAAGCTATCAGTTATGTACAATACCATATAGCAGAGACAACTGCAGAGAAGACTTCTGGAGTCCTGTAAATTTTCTGGACTTTCAAACAGGATTAGCAAATATAAGCCCTAGTAAAGGAAAATCTTAAATTTTCCTACAGTCACAGTTACATTCCTAGTCTAGCTCACCTACATCAGAAAATACAAAATGACAATGAAACTTGAAACAAATTACATTATCTTTTGAAGGAAACAAAGGGTCTGGCTGGATCATTTAGTGCCTGCTTTGCTGTGTGAACTGAGAATTGCTCTGACTATACAAAATGGCAATCTATTATTTCATTCCTATTGTACAGGGTTGCAAGAAAGATCCTTTTTCACATTAATAAGTTTGACTTGTGGGACACTACTTGATGATCTAGGGCAAAATTTTGCATGTTACAAAAATGAATGGAACAGACTACAGTGAACATTACATGCCCAATTGTGCAAGATCCACTTTGTTCTCATTTCTATAACTTTAAATAGAGATGAAAATGCACTTAGAACCTTATCCTTTAATTTAGCCTTCAATTTAATTACTCCCCCCTGCCCCTCCCTTCCCTGTGCTGAAAATTTTCTGGAGTAAGTCCTTCACTGACATCCACTGGGATGTCATCCATAATCTAATATGAACCTCTTTTTACATAACACAAGGGGTACAAAAAGGAAAAGTAAAAAAAAAAAAAAGTTAAAAGGCCCAGACAATGGCCTAATTTCCAAATTAACTCAGTTCCATCAGTGTTCACTAGCTTTGATTAGATGCGAATGCTTTAAATTTCTGAAAAGTTAGGTTTCCTAATACTTTAGGCATTGCTCCCAAAAAATAAGCCACAATTTTCCTGGAAACAAGTACACTGAAGAATTAAAGCAGAAAGAAACCTGAAATACTTGGTCACATAATTAAACTCTTATTAAAGTGACCACAGGTCTACTTTTCTGTAAAACTGTTAAAAATTTTCTGAGGTAAATAATCAGTAAATTCGTAATTCAGGGACTCTGTGACAATTTTACATCAATGTATAATGACAAAATCGAGCAAAGTGAGTTTTCCATAATGCTTGTTATTTATGGTGACTAAAACCAGGGCAACTATAGAAGCAATCAACACAACTCCTGTCAGTTCGCAGAGCACAAGTGGAACCTCAAAGCTCTGAACGAACATTCCCCTTGACATGTATAACTGTAATGCACAGGCAGAGAAACAGGTAGAAACAATTTTCTGCTCTCTTGAAGGACAGAAATTCAAAGCTGTTAGAAAAATTTCAGGCTGCATAACTGCTAATAAGGAATATTAGCACAAATTTTGAAACCAAGGAGTTGCAATGGCATATACTGACTGTTACTGAGATCAGAAACCATCTGTCTCTCACATCACCGGTGTCACTGGGCATCAAAGAAGCAGGGCTTTACTCCACCTTCTGGAAAAATGCAAAATCCTATTCACGCAGTGCAAGAAGCTGGAAAACCAGCCATGGGAAGGAGACTGTCATCTTTCTCATCCTCCAAGACACAGACGCAAAGTTTGCATGAAGAAGTAGCTGCAAAACTTCATCTTTCAGAGATGTCAATTCAGCAACCCTTACCAGTAACCAGGTTTTTTTACATGTAATGCAACCCAGAGGCAAGTGTCTTCTTCCCCAGTCAGCATGGTAGAGCTGGATCCAAGTGTGTCTCTTGTACGTGCAAATCTTGCACAAGTTAGCCAATTCTGGAATTTCAAAGCTAGAAAATGGCCAGTTTTGCAACACTGATTTTGAAATATTTTTTCTTCTAAGAAACAGTTAGTTTCATTGTGCAACTTTTCAGTTTGGCTCAATATTACATACACTGCTAAGTGGACCTAGTTTTATTTTGTATATGAAGGTTAAAACCAAGAGAATTTACTAACACACCAGAAACAGTCAGCATCATAGCTGGGATTGTTGTGACTCCCAAGAAAAGATCATTACCATCACAGAGCACTCAGCCTCTCCCTGAAGAAAGCCAAACAAGCACTGGCCATCCTGGCCTAATTCTGTCACTCTTTTTGTGATTCCCCAGCCATGTTAAGTGCCCCCATAATTTTCCTCCCTTTTATGTATTGCACTTTATTCTCCTCCACAGGGTTTATCTTTCCTTGCAACCCCTCACTGACTCTGTACTTATGCTCCCACTGATGCTGTCCCCGACTCTTCTTCCCCAACACAAGCAATGCCCAGCCCTGCAGTGAGGCTGCCAGACAAAAGACCACCTTCGTTTAGGCTTAAAGGAAGGCCCTTTGAAATATATACTGCCCTACCTCTCCATCAAATCACTGTCACACCACTCACTGTCCAGGGACAGCAAAATGAGGACCTCACAGTAAGGAATAACCACCTGCAACACACCCTTCCTTCCCACTGCCAGGAGCAAAACAACCATGGCAGGTTTACCAGGCAGTCTACCCTGCTATTTTTAGAAAATTTTAAAAATGTATATATACATTTACAAAACTTGCAAGGAAGAACTTGCAAGTTACTATGATGAGGGATATGAATCTCAATACGTGGAGACAGGCGAATTTATGAGTGAATTGCTTCCGCCAGAAGAAAAGGGGGAGTTAAAGGATTCAACTCTCAGACGGCATAAATTTCAAGTTCTAAAACTTCTAAACAACTCTTCTGAAAGCTTTAACAGAATACAGGCCTGCTTTAATACTTATTGATGCCTATTTTATAACAGATTCTAAGGTTCCATACAGGCAAAACAAACCAGACAAGTTCAACTGTGAGATTTTGCTTAAACCTTTTCTTTTTCAATTTTGTTTCTGAAGGAAAAGTTAGCAACACTTGTCTATTAAGTAATCAAAATGACACAGTGAGAAGAATACAAATTACCTTTGACAGCTGAGTTCCATTTACAAGTTTGTGAATTTCAGACCAGTAAAGACAGGTTGGTTATATCCTTTGCTTTAGTTCTCACCCTTTTAAAGACCTCAAGCACAGTGCCATTTTTATACAGTCTCATGAAAAACATCACTATTTACAATCCTTTAATTATAAAATACATATGGACTCATTTTCTCCTGAGGTAAGGTACAAACTCAAACTAGCAGACCAATAACCCTTTATGACTAACATACACGTAGAGCATGGGATTATTTGCATTTCAAACTGTAACCAAAATATTTTGTAGTTGCTAGATGCTTACAAATCAAAGATTCTTAAGACAACTGGTGTGGTCTTTATCTCTACCACAAAGCCTGCTGGAGGATGTGCACTAGTGCTAAAAGAGGATACAAATCCTGAGGAAACAAATTCCCAGTTTTAGGTGAGAAATCACTATTTTCTGTTTCTGCATGATAAATATGCCATAAACAAGTCCTCAGGAAACTAATGCTCATGCTTAAAGAAGAGAATATCTGTTCGGAGGGATACTTCAAGAGATCCTTTATGTTTTTAAACTCACATTCCTGCTCTTTCACTACTTTGTGCTTTTTCTGTGGGCAAAGATTACACAAAGATAAAGTGTTAGGCAAAAAAAAAATTTTAAGAAAAATTTAGATTTGTTTTTCAGATTATTGTGGGTAGATCACTAGAAATAGGATTCCACTTGCAAGAGCAAAAAGGAATCCAAGGAAAAAGCTACCTTGGATGCTGAGCTATCCCAAATACAGAATTCAGGAGCTGCCCTGGGTGTGTTTTAAGACCCTTTTCTGCCCGACTGGGTACTCTCAGATACTGAACCTGGATTGTGACAGTGACAGTGCTGCAGTTAAAACCAAGCAAGAAAGGAAGTCCTCAAAGTTCATCATCTCCTACCAGTAAACACACTGTCACAATCAAAAATATTGCTCAGTTCGTTTCTCGTTTCTTCTTGGGCTCATAGGACTGAATAAGTCATTCAAAGCTATTTGAAGATGCCTATTGGCAACTAATGGCAATGTGACAGTACCTGCATGTCTAAATTAACAGGCATGTGTGCTTTATAAAAAACTATCCTAGGCATCCAGCAACACTTTCAGAGTCAAACATCTCCAAAAGCAAGCCCAGTACCCCTTCATACACATAAACTGCATAAACCAGGGAAGGTGCAACCCGGAACACGACCTTTTAGTGATAACTAAAGAACAGGTAAATACAGAAAATGCTCCCAAGTGAAAAAAGTCCTTCCCTGGTAAGTTTCCAGAGTATTTTGGTCTTGGAACAAAAGAATGTAATAAATCAAACTTATAATTCAATCTTTATTTACATTTTCCAGTATGCACTAATTCCCTAGTATTCTTGCAGTACAGTTATTTGTTTTGCTAACAAAGACACCTGTTAACAGAGTCACCATGAATCCACCACAGCCCCCCTTGCTGTGGGGATGTACTTCTGGTTTCAATGTAGAACCTGCCACCCTTCAGAGCCTCTTGAACACCTCAGAGCTGGGAAGCTGCCAGAGACACGTCCTTTCTGAAAAGGGGTAAGAAATAGGCTTTGACATCAGTACCACATAATCCTGAAGGGCAAGTTCTGATATGGGAATTATCATAAATCCTCCCCCAAAAGTTTGGCTTTTCCAGATTACCAGGGCAGAGCATTCCTGACAAAAAACAGAACTGCTACATTTGCATCCAAGGAGCCAAGATCCTGACGTTGCACTTAACATGAAAAAATATTAAGCAGACCTGATAAAAAGCAGACACATCAGCCCTTTTAAAACTCAATTTGTTTCTCCTATCCCAAGCTAGCTGATACCTACTCAGTACAAAATTATTCAGCACTTGCATGTAGTAGCAATTACTGATACTGGAAGAGTCTGGGATCCCTCACATGCTGGTACGGGATGTACTAGAGAAAGGTTAAACACCAGCCAGCACCATAAACACTCACCGTTACTAAATTCATATAAAGCAGTTCCAACACTCTCCTGCATTATTAAAGAACTGTATGATGCACAAGCTTAGGAAAGATGATCTGAATACTGACAACAAAACTTGGCATGCTCGTATTTATTTTGCCGTAATCACAGGAGAAGAGTGGGCCACTCTGAAGTCAATCACAACTGGGCACAACAAAGCAGTTATCCCAAGACTGTTCCAGGTAACATGCTTCCAATATGCAGATCCATAACACTGTTATATCAGATTGTATTTAGCATACACATTTCCTAGTGTTCATCCAAGTACTTTTAGAAGGGTGTGAGCCATGTGAAGGGATAGTGGTTTTTAAATGCAAGTCACTGTAGGTCTGAAATAGATTTCATTGAAGTCAACAGTAACAAGGTTCCCAAAGATGCAAGTGGTAAAATGGTGCACCTGACAAAAAAATCTCCATTTAACTTCTGAAGGCTTCACTCTTGATCCAGAAGATTATAACGACTCACAAGACAGAGGCCCCAAAAGAAAGAGGCCAGAGAAAATCACAAGAAACAGTTCATACTGCGGGTCTCTAAGGAAAAGGAGAGCCTATACATGGTCCTTTACAGAGATCTTCAACAGTGCATGTTTTGTGACTACCAGTATGGTAAAAGGCATCAAACCCACTTTTGCTTACAAAACAGTATTTTCAGTATCTTTTGGGTCTTTTGGGCTAAAAAGAGGGCAACGAAATCTGATTCTCCCCACAATCTTTTTTCAAGAAGATACTCCATGAAAATCCATTACCCACCTATGTTACTGCCAACTGACTACTTTCCCAAACAGTAGCAGAATACAACTGACTTATTTTTGATGTAAAAAACCCCCATCCATCTTTCATTCTGTTGAAAACAAATCAGAGCAGGCAAACTGTTAATCATCCAATCAGTTATGAAGCTCTCCACAAACCAATTTACACCAGATCATCTCTACGGCTGTAGCTACTCAGTATTTAAGTGAACAGGTAAAATTTGCAAAGAATTCCTGCTTGCCGCAAGAGGCCATTGATCAACATAGCCACTATGACTACTGGAGTTTTCAGATCCCAGTATGCCTCCTTATAGGTTACTGCTCACACAGCCAATTACAAGCATCTATTTTAGCTGCAGGTATCTTAAGGGAAAAAGAAAATTCTCTTTTGCCTCTCTCGAGAGTGAGGTTCCAGCAGCCTATAGCTTGTACAAGCACTTTCACTGTAATGAAGCACTTGCATCTAAATGATTAGCTAAAGTAGGTGTGAAACTCCTCTGAGAAGTCTAGCAGCAAATTAGCTAACCTGTATACTTTCCTGGCTTACTTAAACAGCCTTGAAACATGGGGGTTTCCAAGTCTCCACAAATAGCTCCAGGTTTCTGAACTGTGATCTGAGGTCACTGAGGACTGAAAGATACATAGAGAGATGGCTGGAGGTCAAGCCAGCCCTCACCCAGCCTCTGGATCTTCACAGAGATGTGAAGAGGCAGATGAGCTTCTGGACTTACAAGCTGTGGCACCTCAGCTAAAGAGCTCTGCTCCCAAGAGCAGTCCATCCCTACTCAGTGTGGTCCTTGGGAAGGGGCCACTAACCACCAGTGTTTCTGGCAGAGAAGCCCACAGACACGGGGCTGGGTGTGAGGGCGGCTAGGCTAAGGTGAAGAAGGGTGGTTCGGAAGTAGGAGTCCTCTCCTCATTCCTCTCCTTCGGTCACATTGCCACTGGCTGCCTGTCAGGACACCATTTGTAGCCATGCTACGCACATGAATAACTACTCTCAGCTTGCCAGAAGCTACGACATAATTAAGCCCTTTAATCCAACCTCAGTATGAAATTAAACATCCATATAAGCACTGCAGGTTGGCAGACATCCTTCAGGTCCTCTTGTTCGACCCAAACCTCACAGGTGATCCTTTACAGCAGGCACCACAGGAGCTCCTTAACAAACCTTACACCCTGTCAGGTTTTAAGAGTACTTAAGTCTAAACTTACAGTGGGAAAAAAAACAAACCCTAAACTGTTTCTTCTGTCAACAATTACTTAAGCTTGGGGAGAAGAATTACATCTTGAATAGCTCATTATTTTGACAACTGTGACTAAGTCTTCAAAGATTAAAGAAAACACCTACTGGATTATAACTGAAAGACAGCCTGGAATACATTATGTAGAATAAAAGGATAGTATCCTTAACGAAAATTTTCATAAAAGATCCACAATCCTTCATATACATGTTTGCATATACTTTATTTATTTGAAGACCTTCTAATCTGTCAAATTCCAAAGCACATTAATTTATTACAAGGTACTTCTGGCTGTCACATCCTACTTGCATTTAAGAAAAAAAAAAATTCAAAGAACAACTAACATGTACTACTTTTCCTTCTGCACATCAACTACCATCCAGATCAGCAGCATTTCTTTCATTTTCTATTCAAGTACATGCCTGCTGTAACCAGGTCCTAGTGATTCTAAATGAAAAGAAGAAAGGAAATTTAAGAAAACCAGACTATAAACAAATTTTCTTTACTCAGAGGTCTCTTTGGGAACCCATAGATGCAAATTCTAAATCTGAGAATGTTTCTAGTGTTCCAGCATCATACATCAACCTCACTGAAATGCAATTTCTATATACCTTGATGATCACAACTGGAGCTATATTTGCTGTACCTCAAGTTAGCCAAAATCAATATATACCGCCTTTCTTAGGAAAACTATTTTAAAAGCTTGCATGGAAGCCACAATAAAGCCAACATACAGCGATGAGTAACCAAGGCTGCACAGAGAGCTGCCCATAGACAGCGTCTGTCACGCACACCTTTCCTGTAAATGCTATGTGTGGTTTAGAGTTTCTAGCATAAAAAGGTAGGCTAGACTACAGACTTCAAGAACAGTGCATCATCATATAAATACCATGACTATATTTAAATACTTGATCTGACATACCGAAATAACTGTCCCTGACACCGCCATAACTTCCACTCCTCCCACCCCCTCTGGACGGGGCTGGTGATTATACCTGCTAACTACCCGTGCAAGACACCGGGGATGAAAAAAATCAAGTAACAAACATGCTACAAGACTTAGAGAGCAAAGCGCCAATGTTTTTTCTCCTTTCATGCCTGCAAAGTTAACTTCTCATAAAAACATCTTTATTTCAGACCCATTTACTGGCCTATCAACATCGCTCTATTTTTCTAAACATTATAGGAAAGATAAGCTTTAACCTGAGCTTTAACCTGAAGCAGAGGACCATGCCAGACCTTGTTCTGAAACAACAAAGTAAAAAATCCCTGTTAGGTCTTGAAAAGACATCTCAATCTAGCCTGAACTGTGCTCAGTTTTAATTCCAGTCACCTTGGCACTCCTCAGATCTAACAAGCATCTTCAAAAAAGCCAAGAAAAACAGAGACTAAACTGGTGACAGAGAGATACAAATGCCTTCCGTACCCTATGGCAAAATACAAATACCAAGGTTGGGCCAGCTACTGCCATGATGAGAGTTTCTCCATTTTTAAGGGTATTGAGAGAATCTGTAGTGAAGCAACTTCCATAAAACTGAATAGGACCTTTCATTATAGTATCTATACATCCCTACACTTCTTCAGGAAAGGAAAGGAGTGGTTAGTGGTTCTGAATCAAATACCAGTAAAGGTAGAGAACACAACTGTGTCAGGCCAGGAGCCACAGTGCATTAGAGAAAAAATGAGGAGGCACAAGTGCATAAAGAAAGTAACAAGTACAAGCACATTTGCTTCAGATTAATCTTTTTAAACCACCACTTCAGGGACATGTAAAATTTTTATGTATTCACACAGCCTTTGCTTAGGGAAGGAAATAATTCAGAAGGAATGCTGGATTATTCCGGTCAGTAAAAAACAGAGTCTTTGAAGAGCAGAGATCACTGCGACCACCTCCATATTCACCAATTTTTTTACTTCAACAAGATCAATAAAAAGGAGACTAAGCCTCTCGCCGTAAAATCCCATGAAATCCATGTTTCCTTCACCTTCTATCAGAAAAGGAGCAATCCTGGAAATTATTTGCTGGTTAAAAAACCTGCACAAGAAGAAACAGCAGGTAAGCCTTCAAGTTTTACTCTTGGTATTCAATGAAAAGTAACAGAAAACGAAAGTCTAAATTCTGCCTAAAAGTCTAAATTATTTTTCACTGATGTTCTTTATCAGATGATCTTTAGGGTCCTTAAAAGAAAATCAAGAGTTAAAAAGCCCTAAAAAATCCACAGAACCATGTGTCTTACCTAAAAGACTATCAAGCTGCCAATTATGGGGAAACACCGCCTAATATTAGCAAGAGAAGTTACCTATTTCCGTATTCATTCTCCCAACAGGCCAACCCAGGAAAGCTATAACTAAGATCAACATGCTGTATTTATACCACCTGCTTTCTCAAGAGCTTAGATCTAATATTTTGTCACTTCCAAAGAACTTCATTTGTTGCTTTTCAACTATATAATACTACAGCATTTCCTGGTTTTACTTTTCTGGATTATTCGTATAAACTGCATCAGCAGCGTTTACAGGTGATAGTCTGAATACATTTAAGAGAGTTACTGGAACATACATTACAAAACACTTAGGTTTCACAGTATTTCATATTTACTATTTTTCAATGCTGTCTTGGTGTTTTTCTCTCTTGTCTTGANAAAAAAAAAAAAAAGGCAGGCAAGGAAAAGACATGACGAATCTTTAACATTCTTTAGAACTGAGTATTTTACCATCCTGATAGTGCAGAAAAACCCAGTTACTCAGTATCAGATTCTAGTTTTTCAGGCTTTCAAGCCAGATTTTAACAAAATATGCCAGTTACTGAAGATAAATACCCCAGACTCTGAAGTTTCTTGACTCTGAGAGGAGGCAAATACAACAACTACCTTCTCCCCACAGCAGCAGTTTTCAGTACCAAAACATCTCTGGCCAGTTTGCCCACAGAGAACACTCAACTTGTTAGGCTGTACATATCCCTACACACTGTCAACACCATGCATTGCTCAGGGACACTAACAATGAGACGACACAACGCAAGAACAGCTTTAAACTAACTTTAAAAGCACATTCAAAACACTGCCTTCCTTCTTTTTCCTAAAGTAATTTGGCATTAAGAGGAACAGAAGGAAAAAGAGGAGTAATTCTCATCATCTCAGCACATAAAATTACAAACCAGTACTTCTTCAACTGCACAGCAAAGCATTTTGCACGTTAAAAAGAAGTCTTGGAAGAGGTTACTTGTCTGTCCTGAGAAAAAGCTTCTGTGCTGAAAAAAACAGGCAACTTCAGTTCAAGGAGCCAGAGAGTCAGCTCCCTGGTTGTGTAAGACACAGCATAGCCTCCCTGAGGGAGCTGCAGAAGGTTGCTGAAGTAGGGAATTTGAACCAAGTTATTCAAAACAGTGGAGAAGTAAAGAAAACTAAGCTTAACTGTGTTTGGCAATATAAAAGTCAGAAATTGAACCTTGCAGCAGTATTTACTATTAAAAAAAGCCCTATTAAAATTCTCAAGTGGAATTCACTCAGTTTTTGTAAAACCAAAACAAAACTGTTCATGTCCAAAAAAACCCTAAAAAACTGTAAAAAGGGATTTCCTCAAGCATTACAAGTTATGTATGGACATCTCTGATATGTGAACACGTAAAATTTGTTCTGCTTCTGAGTCTCTACTTCTGAGTACCTTTATCTTACTATCCTGCATCACACCTGCCTTATCACACATGCTATTTTGAAATTATCTACCTCTCATGTTCAATTGCACAAATCACAATGTAACAAGAAAGTCACTAGAACTAGAACAAGAATGAAAAAAACCATACTAAAACTGGCAATTTCCCTCAAGTCTGCTTACCCTTGCATTCATGAAAACAACACAAACATCTTATTTTTACTTTCCATACCTATTCTTTGATACCTGACTTTCGGACAACAAAGGTAAAGTTCTATTTTCAAATACCACATCAACAGCACAAAGAAGCAACGCAGTTTTCAAGTTTTCATTGCGCTGACACAAGCAGAGTTTGACATTCTCAGCTCTCACACCTGGTCTACCACCAGGTAACTACTTTTTTCCTCTTCCTCCTGCAGTATTCCACTTGCAGTATGAGGTAACTCGCTCTTGTTTATACAGCACATTTAGGCTCTATAGGTCCTAGACACCAGCTGATAAATTATATGAACATCTGAGTTTCAAGACATTCATAAATACAGCAACGTGTCAGGGTAAACAGCTTAAAACAATCATCCCCTGGGTCCCCAAAATGGGGCTGGGAAAAACAAGCAAGATAACTGCTCTTCTTCCTTACAGTTACAAGATGTCCAGTCTGCTTACTTAAACTGTCCTGCCTCTGGCCACTTCCATGCCTTCTGGTCTCCATCCATCCCTAACTCCCAGCTCAGACCTACACCACTGATCAGGGAGGTCAACCGATCAACTTCCAAAGGCTAAAAACGTACTTTGGGGAGATTCTGGATCAAGGGAGTTTAAATCCCCTCATGGTGACCCTTTCAGCAGACATGCTAGCTTGTGGTAGATTGAAATATAAGTGGAACACTATAGGAGACATTATGTCTGGGCCTTCCTTGGGCAGGCAAAAATAAAATGGGAGTGGCAAATAAGTGTTAGACTCACTCCAAGTCCTCCTTGCCTCATCTCAGGGCCAAAATAAGAAAAAGCGAGGAAGAGATGAGGCATCCTGGTCCACAAAAGAAAACCCTGAAGGACTGAGGGCTGTATATGATTAGGCCTGTGACAGATGTAACGCAGCTCTCCCCTCTGACTCTGAATAGCACCCACCAGGCACGGAGCTTTCTGCAGGATTGCTTGCTGAAAAAGATGTTGAAAAGACAAAAGTGAACCCAAGGGTAACACTACTTCCCCAAGAATAAACACTGCTCTTCTGCTGCAACACCATTATGAAAACAATTTACTTTATTCTGCCAGTGATAAGCAACTACAATTCCTTCTCATCAGCTAAAGCCTGGCCACAAGCGTGGTACCCCTACATTTGCTTGCATATTCAAGAAACTCCATTGTCTCTGAAGGACAGGCAAAGATCACATACCACAGCACAACTGCATGTCCCAGCCAATCTCGCTCAAAACAGAACATACAAGGTTTAGGGTCGAAATTCAGAATTCACCACACACTGCAAAGGTCATTTTAAATAGTTGAGATCTCGACAAGAGATTAGCTCCAATGGCAATATGCAACTCATGCTTACTTGTCAAGCACCACAGAAATGCAGTAAAATAGCCTTGAAATTTAAGAAATCATTTCACCTTAACAGATACACCTAATGCAGACAGCTTCAGTGGCAAGCATTTCAAAAGGTTTGGGACTTTGCTGTGTTTACGGTTCTGCTAGGTGAGAAATGAATTATCCTTTTTTTATTTGATTAAAACCTCTACATCAACCCTTGCATTTTTTATGCTGAAAAGTAACAGAACCACACTTCTGAAATAAGCTGCTAGTGCTTTCCACAGACAGCACAGACATGGGATTTACAAATAATCCTTAGATTATTTTAGCATTGCTCATTAATAACCTTTGCTATTTTTTAAACTATGGACAGCCAGGGAGTCTGCACTCTTCTGTAAGATATACAAAGAAATTATAGATACCAGCAAATACAAAAATGTTTGCACAGAAAAGAACAGAAAGAAACATAAGCAGAATTCAGTTAGTAACAATTCAGCAATGATCGACTCTGGAGTTTGAAAAAAACCAAAAAACCAAAACCCTCTGACTTTGGGATATCTTCCACAAATTCAGGGATTCATCATGCGCTGTTACATCTATTCTATGGGGTTACAGAGCATCGATTGTAACTGTTCCTGCCTCAATACAACCCTTGTGTTGATACTAACAATCAAAGGTCATTTTGACCTTTACCTAGTAACTAGGTATCAGTTTGTGCCATATTACTGCTTTCTGTACATCCAAAAACACAGGTGCAGATCTTTCAGTACAAGTGCTTCAGTGTTCGCGTCAAATTATGCGTGAGCATGTCACGAAGAGGATTAATAGAAGCTTTGCTCACAGAACATTCTCATGAGCATTACTGGGATTTTAACTCCTACAAAGCCTAAAACGAGCTTTTTCTTATGCCAAATGAAATGCTGCAGAGAGAGTCATTATTACACTAGACGATTAACTTTCAAAACCTTGTTTGCACTATCATTACAGATATTTTAATAGGAGAGAAAGGAGGTATGCACACCACAGAGGTTCTGCATCAAACTTTGTTGACAAAACACACAATTATTGCAAGTTTCTAGCCCTTGAAAGGTAAATTTGAGGGGTTTTAGTATTACAGAAAAGCAGAAATGGAAAATTACATGAAAGCATTAGAGGCAAGATGAGATTTATGTGTTTCCTCCAAGGTTTAGTGCTCAACAGAGACAAAGCTTCCCTAGGCAAAGCTGACCTCCAAATACCACAGCAACCGCCATTCATGTCTTATCTCAAACCAGAGACTCTCACCCCAGAACACTTACAGCTTTCACATTTCAAATGTCAGAGTGGAAAAAATTAGGTTAAGCTCAGCCAAATGCAAAAATTAATCCCAGACAAGAGAGCGATGTCAGAATTCGGTGGCAATAAATGTTACTTTTGAAATAGATACTGCAGAGGTGTTCAAGCCATTAGCTGCTTCCCTGTATCCCTTTATAACCTTCTGAGGTCATCATATACCGGTAATACACCACCAGAAAATATGCAAAGAACATCCTTGAACCTGCTATATCCTCTTTCCTTGCTGCACAACCCAGAACAAGTAGAGACAGGAGTTGAGAAGTTACCTTCACTGTATGTATTCCTAGTGTCATTCTACACGGCAAAAAACCTTTCTCTTCTAAAGTGCACTTAACAGAGCACGAATCAAACAAAAGCTTCCATATAGCCTATAAAATAAACGGGCCCTTCCTATAAAACAAAACAAAAAAATCATCCTTCTACATTAATTAAAATCAATTAAACTTTTAAGTTGAAAGTTCTTTGTGGATGTAATAATTTTCTAAATTTCAATTGTTATGCAGCTCATTTGCTGAAAGTCTGGCGTTTTGATTTGGGACTCCTGGTTTTGGCTTTGGTTTTTTGGTTTTTTTGATAAGGGCAGATTTAATACAGTAAGCAAACCAGTGACTCTTACTAAGCACTGGTTTCCTTCTCACTCTCCCTTGACACTTCCCCCAATTTTCTCTAATTGGAATATTAGCTTTAAACTAGTGCAAGAGTTTGTAACAAAACAATACAATGTCTCATTATTAAAATGTGAGCCCAGCTAGATAATGTTATTTATTTGTGGAGCAACTTCTGATAAACAGTTTTCTTTCCAGAAAACTATCATCTACACCTCTTTTAATCCAGAATTTTTTTTTAAGAAATTGAAAACCACCAATCTTCAAGTTTCCTATACAATGTGCAGACATGCACTGAGAATTTAAATCTACTAGCAATCAGCTTGTTTTGCTTAAGTAGATTTTGCAGATCTATTAGAAGTCATCCAAGGTAACAACGAATATACACACTACAAACTGAAATTAGTACTCCAGATTAACACCCGTATACTAGCTGCTTTCTTACTGCTCCTCTACAGTTTAAGACAGAATGACAGATTTCATTATCTTTGTTGCTAAGAATTTGCTAGCAAGCTTCATTTATGCTTCGTTATTCTTAAAGGCTGCAGACATATTTCTGCTTGGCAAAACCCTGTCTTTAACAACAGATTTGTTGTTCAGTGACACATGAGAAACTGCGCTACAGTTTGCATGCAATGGTCTAAGTTGCTCACCAGCAAGGTCAGCCAAATGCACACCTCGAGGCACAACACAAGCTGCTCCTTACTGATCACAAAACTTCTCTGATTTCCCTCTGGGAAAGCCTAAAACTAATAGTCACTCTGCAGAAAAAATATAGGTACTAGAGCATCTATGGTCAAACAGCTTCTCTATCTTTCTAACACAATGAGCATTATGAATTTTACCATTAGCTCTTTTGAGCCATGGCAATTTAAAAGTATCTGAATAGGCTAAAGTTTTTTGAATTCTAACGTGCTTTGAAAGGCTGGTGGCATATCCAACATTTAAGTGACAGAAAATGGTTATGCAATTTCATTACAGCTGACCCCTCCCTCAAGACTGCTAGCAAAACACTTGTCATGCTGTGTTGCCTTAGATGATGTTACATGGCATCACCCCTCAGCAGCAAAAACGCCCTAGCTTAGTTATCTTTGTATTGGACTGAAACAAAGAATTTAAAATGTTAACATTTGAAAGTACTGCTCAAAATGAACCTTCTGCAAGACAATGACAAACTTCAGAAAAGCTAAAGAATTAGTTTCAGCAGTGATATAAAAGTTTCTTTTTGATGACATTCAACTCAGTTCTCCAAATTACTCCCCATGCACAGGGAACAAAAGATGCATCTCCTGCTGCTTCTTAAGAGTATGAAAACTGGTTGCTTCATTCTACCTACTACAGGATTCTTTGCAAGATTTCCTGCAGGAGTCTCTCCTGTCTAACAAGACAGAGGGTTCACAGGATACTTCCTGAGAAAACACGTCTTGAAAACAATCTGGTCAGCTCCTGACCAAGATGAGCTGCTGACTAGCAATCGCTCAGACCACTCCATGGGTGATGGGTCTTTTTTCGTCCAAGGCTCAGAACTTGTCATTGGCATTTATCTTCCCTCCAGTGCTCTGGTACATTTCCATCTCTCAGATACGTGTTATGTTTAAGCTTCTCTGATACATGACAGTGCAGTTGCCAGGTCCATGTCTGAGAAAGAGTGCAAAAGCCTGGCATCAACCACTTCACCTCCAAAGGACACAGTAAATGCCAAAACAAAGTGACCACGCCTGGGAAAACAACTACTCAGCAGAGCACTCCACCAGCTCCTGTGGCACAAAAAGGCTGCCAGGAAGCCTACTCAAGTGTCACAATGGACTCAATGAAAGCCTCTTCTTGCTAGGGCACTCGAACAACAGTTCAAAAAAGCAAAATTTTATTAATCAGAAAGATCTGAAGACTTCAGGAGCTCCAATAGAAAGAAGGTGAGAAGCCTGCCCACTGAGGATTTTCATGCGGCTTGTAAAAGTGACAATTTGGATAATTCAGTGAAAGTTTGCACCAGTTTCAGCTTACACATCTCAATGCTTATGTCACTTACCAAGTAATTCTCTCCCAGTCCACCTCATAAGGTTTTGGAGGGAAAACAAGTTTAATAAATCTATGCCTCTAACAGTCTGAGGAGCTAGCGGCATAGCCTGTGAGCACCTCCCACCACTTGCCATCCACCTCCATCTCCCAGCCACTCACCACACTCCTTCACACCTATCTCAACATCCACCAGAGCTACCTCATTCTAGCAGCCACTCCTTTGCCACCACAGGACTCTTCCAACTGCACCCAATAAAGCACACCTGCCACGGGGTAGTACAACCACACTTTCAGTACAGACATGCAAGCTTAGAAAACACCCATCAGCAAAGACAATCACACGCACGTGAATGCAGACAGGTTTGAAAAAGTGCCTATTCTCTCAGCAGCACTCTATCTGGTCTTCTAGCAGCTAAACCCTGTGCCCTAAATGAACCCATCTCCATGAGTTGCTGATAAGTGAGATGCAGGTGCAAGCAAAGACCCCATGCCAGTCCCTCTACTCTCTTCCATGCTGCCAGAAGAGGCAAGGGCCAGGTGGACTTCTCTCTCCCATTGCTATGCAGGGTCCCGTTTCATAGCTTTGACTCCAAGATGACTGATATATTTTCAGACCAACAAGCAACAAGAAGCACTCTCTAACAGCAAAGCACATAGCCTGTTCTTGGGATATCAACAGCAAAGATGTACCATTTCAAGGATCCATCATTTGGATTGCCTCACTGAGAAGGTACTAAACAACCTAGAGCTGAATGATATTTTTCAGGTGAAATGCTCATCCAATACAAAGTCTGTAGTCCTCCAATCCTTGCCCTTCCAGCTTGAAACTGAGACAAATAAGATTACAAGATCTTTAAGTGATCTATTAAAGCAGATAAAGCAAACACTTCAGTGTGTTACTCAGCACACTGAAGACTTAACCAAAACACAAATACTGTTTCTCAAAGTAAGAGAGTAACATGGAAGAACATGGAGTTTTTTCTGCTGCTAGTTTGCCAAATTTAAACAGAAAATAGCAAATAAAAATGCTTAGAGAATATAAAATATTGTCAAACCCCATTTCAATCATGTCAATTGTTTGCAGTCCAAAAGATTAAACTCTATTGGATTAGAAAGAACCACTTCCAGGAGGCTGGCTGTGACAATTATATCCATGAGACTGCAGAAGGCTGATCACCAGCAGAGGGAGGATAAGGCAAGTCTACAGGCCTGAAAGTCAAGTTACTAGTCCACTCTTCAGACAATACTATATACACCATATATACTATAGTCAGGCCAGGTTTTACACAGCATTCAGGCTCTTAATCTACACAGTGGATGCTGCCCATCAACCAGGACTTGAGGAAGCAAGTGTAACGACTCAGTTTTTTATACCTGAAACAGAAACAAACACCACTGATTAGCAAGATTTGCATTAAGCACCAAAGAGAACAATACAAGAACAGAACAGGCACAGCTTGTTTAGGCAAGGAATATGCCACATGGTACAGCGAAGATAAAATGTAAAAATAAAAATGAAATTTAAAAATCAGACAGCTGTTTCCGAGGAGAGCTATCTCACAAATGAGACGAAGAAAAAATATTTAACCAGGACACTCTACAGTCCCATCATAAATATCTCACTCAAGAGAAGCAGCAGCACAGGAGGTCAGGGAAGGACAAAAGGACAAGGAACAGGCAATTGCAGTTACTCAATTAAGCACAACCTGAAGCTATGACTGAAGGCTGCATCCTTGGAGTACTGGCCTTCCACCCACCCTGCTCCCGGGTCACTTTCTGCAGCAGCTCAGAGTAGTGTGAAGCTGTTCACACCTATGAGCTGCAGCACTGATAACTAGATCAGAGTTAAAGGAGCAAATACTGGAACACCAGACTCTTTTTTTTTTTTTGCTGTGTACTAGGAAAAATCTGGAAACAAGGCAGACTCCAACTAAGAATTATTTGCACTCTAGTCTTAGCAAATATTTTATCTTCTTAACATATGGATCATTATTACATCTCCAGTTTCAAGGAAGCTGATAATCTACTCCACCAGCACAGAAAAACACTATCAAACTAGCAAAAATGTTTTCAGATGTTTTGTATTATTTGATCCAAACCAAGGCTGAACAGACACACAGGAGGCATCTGATCTGCTATATGTCTGCACACACCCTTTCCTTTGCTTCTGCTTATACAGGGTCTGTGGTTGACAGAAGCTAAACAGAGAAAGAGCAAAAGCAGAGAATTTCCATGGGTCGAAAGATTAAACCTAGAGAGCAAAGTAGCAATCACTTCTGCCTTTATGAGGAAAAGGCCATAGTTAGAACAAGATGAGTGAATTTAGTTAAATCATAACCACATTAAGCCATTCATCTCTGTGCAGAACATCCCAGGCTTTGCAGCTAACATTTCTCTATGTGAATGGGTAGAAACATTTGCTCACATAAGCTGGTTAAATGTGATTCAGCCCAGATGTCCAAACGGCTTAGCAGTCTTTATTGTGAGATGTTTGCAAAACATCAATAAAGAATGACAGACACAAATAAATGACTGAGTTCCTGCCCAAAGGACGTGCAAGGCCTGGCATTTAACAAGACTACTTTTCATAGCACATATTACTAACAATCACTGATGTACCAGAACTACAGTTACGCAACATTCAGTTCGTGTTCAAATGAAAAGTGAAAATGGAGACACTCTAGAATCTAGAGCACCTGTCCAATGAGGGTCCCCACAACCTTATGCAGCAGTGCTGCACCTGTCAGCAACAAGGAAGCAAAGAGAGAAAAGAGGTAAGAAAAATGCTGCCCATCTTGGAAAAAAACTGATACACACTACGGGGTGGGGTGAAGTGCTCCACTTACAGCCATGACAGTTTTCATAAACGTGTACCAGGGTAAGTCCAAAAGCTCTGCCTTACAGACAGTGGCAAGGATAACTAGAGCCAGAACTGCATTTACAGTGGATCTGCTCAGATACTTCCATCACAATAGTGTCACTGTCCAGCTCTCTTAGTACCTTATACAATTTTGGAAAACACATACATAAAAGACAGCATTTTAAAACAAAATATCATAGACATCCAAAGCTTAACAGAAGAATCCAGGGTGGGAATAACACAGGGAAAAACTTCAAACAAGGCCAATAACATGCCAGTAATTCATCTTCCCAAGTACAAGGTCATTTTCTACTCTCATTGTGGAATGTATTGATTCTAATTAAGCACAAAATTTCCTCCAGCAATATGATGTCTGGCTCAGCCAGTTTCCGCAATGCATGTGTACATTACAAATTCACCCTTAAAAAAGCAACCTGGGTAAAAACCATGGACTTGATCTATTATGCAAATATGTGTCAACATTCACATACAAACTTCCACACAACTGCTACACTGAGGTATTTGGTTCAGTATGGTGAAACAAACTGATGTACAAGCACCTTCATAAATAAAGGCATTCCCCTGACTCAATCTCAAACAACAAATTAATCCCAACACTATTGTCCCAGATTATCTGCTAGGGGCATTTTAATAGAATACAGAGCTGAAACCAACAAAGCAGCTTCTTCGGGTTCTGACCTACCGGCAGCAGATGCACCAGTCCTCCTCCACTACTTAAAACAAGCTAACATCTAATTTGTAATAAAGAGGCATTAAACAGACAAAAAATGAATATGCAGTAATCAATACCAATAAATTTAGCATTATATCAGGACACTGTCTTCCCATATACCAGTTCATTGCCTTCAAGTTTAATTTTTAAGACAACAAATTAAAGGAAACACTCAAATCTGGAAGGGCCTAACAGCCCTTCAAATTCTCCTTAAAGCTATCCCCATCTGTGAAGCTCAACAGACATTCTTCTGCTTGTAGAAGGCTATTCAGATACTGTAACTTGAGAGTATTTGCCTTGACCCAAGCTTTAGAAATTCTTTTTTAACACTGGGGCTAGAAGGATTGGGAGAAAATTGAACATAAAGTACCTAATTACAGCTTAGGTGCAAGCAAAGCAAAAATTTGCTTACACTGTACACATGAAACTATTCAACACAAGAATATTGAAACCCTGAGCAACCATGCTCTTGATACACTTCTGCCAGAAGTTTTTCTATTCTAAAGGAAGAAAATCATCTTTTGGTATCACTTTCCTTCAAAAGTCCTTTATAACTCCATTTTGTTATATTTAGTCATAAATGTAGTTTTCCACTGTGTTCTTCAGAAAGGAAAGCAAAAAAACCAAAACAAAGGACCTAGTGGCAAAGAACAGAATTCTGGGGTCGAAGGGCAAAAAAAAAATCAACCAGCAGATATTCCCCTGCCCAATATTTAAAACACACGGAGAAAGTTTACTGGTGAAACATTCAGTCTTTTCTTCCAATTCGTACCTATCGTTTCACGGAACAGAGGCACCACTCTCCTGCATCTACATTTTGAAGGTACACAGACCAGTTGTTTTACACAGAATTGTACAAATATTCTTTCTACCTGCCACACACTTATGATGGCAATGTACAAGCAGTTGCTCTAGCCAATTTTGTTCCAAAAGAAGCTGCTCTCCTTGTTCCTAAAAAGAATTTAATGAAGCCATCTGCTCACAGTTCAGTCTATTCTAAAAACATCCTGCATTCTTTATGCTCTCTTTTACAGTTCACAGTCTGGCTAGCATCCCAAGGCTACAACCTTTGCAAAAAGCAAAGCAAGAAGCAGAAAAAAATTCCTGAAAATATTTTGTTCATATTTACATTAAAATACTTCAGTATCTGCATATATCATATGCAGATATCACATTACTGACAACATTTTTGGCAATATTTGTATTTTGAAGAAAGGCAATAGACTAGTAAATCAGAATGCAAAGTGAATCTTGGAATGCTTGTTTCTAAATATTTGAATAGATTATTTCATAATGTAAACAACGTCCAGTCAAAGACGCTAACTAATAGACAATTTAAAAATACCTCAGTGTTACATCCTCATATAAGCACAGCCAAGAAATTAAGAACTTATGTTCGTTTAAACTCAGTCCGACCCATCTGTAGAACAGCAACCAGGAAATACAGATTTAAAACAACTGATGCAGGGGCTACAGGAAAGAGCCATGTTTAACTGCCACGCACCTGTGAGACCTGGTTTCAGCTGTCAAGACACTGCCTATCCATGTGGGATGTACAGGACAAAAGTACTGGAAGTGGCACAAGTAGGCAAGAATGAACCTGAGGTAGGTCTCCTATGTTAACTTACTGCTTTTACACAGAGCACAGACAGGGAACATATACCAACTTTTAATACTCCAAACTTAGAGGCACATTTCTCCAATTTCCCATCTGTTAGCAGCCCTCTGGCAGCAGCTTAAAACATGATTTTTCATGATTAACTTCTGCTGCATCTGGCAGTACAAATAAACATTAAGTATAGTTTACCAACTGAAAAACACTCCCTTTACCCACAAGCTCAAAACCTGTTTCATTGTGCATCCAACACAACTATGAAATTAATAGTGCTGCAAATCCATCAGGAAACAGAAAATACATTCATCATGGTATCAAGTACAACGGAGCCTTCAGTTTTGCCTGGCTCTTCTAGATCACTTTCAAACACAATTAATGGTTATGCTAAATTACAAACAAAACACTATAAATAACAACAACAACAACTACTACTACTTAAAAAAAAAAACAACCCAAACACCAAAATCCTGTAAATGGCACAATAAAAACACCTAAGTTTGTTAGCAGGGAAACAAGAGACTTCAGACACCAAGAGCAATAGCCTGAATATACAACACGAATATTTTGGGTTTCATTGTTTCCACAGCAAGACTTTCTGGAAGGCTGAGGATAAGAAAGGGAGAAGAATCTCTTTAAAATGTTTTTATTGCAGTTTCCAGAAAGCATGGTTTCTCTATGGGACTCACATTTAACATACTAAGACTGCATATCCAAAATGTCAGTAATCATCTGGTGCCTAAGGGAGTTTTGACAGTAGCACAGGACAGGCAAAAATCAGACCAAAGCTGCTGCTAAAAAAAAAAAACATAAAAAACCAACAAAATACCACACCAAAACCTGGGCGTGAACATCTGCTCTGTTCTCACAGCACTGAGTGTCAAAATTCCATGCTTACAATTCAGAACATATTGTCAAAGAGCTGCTTCTTCAGAGAGGCAAGCCCGTTGTAGCATGAAGAAAGAGAAAAAAAGAAATCTCAATTTACAGTTTTTTCTCCCAGATTTCTCCGTAATAAAACCAGAATTGCACCTTCCAAACTTGGCCTTTTCATGACCATAGAGCAATGAAAGCAAGGCTGTAATTTTGGGGTTTTATATTTGGAGAAAAAGAAGTAGAACTGCAGCGTACTGCAATAATTAAGTAATTTTTTTCCTAGTGCTGAGATCCTTCAAAACCAATCACGTGCCTACTGCCAGAGCCACAGCTAACTCATCTGAATTAATATGTGGCTTACAGAGACAGCTCCCAAACTAGGCCAAAGCTTTCCAATGGCCTCCATAAGGCCAAAATTAAACATCTCATAGAAGTCAGTTTTCCAGCTGCAAATGGTGCCATTTCCTCATTCTGCATGTGGTAAGTGACTGAAACATAAGATTCATGAAAATCAAATCAGAAAGCACCAAGACAGCGCCACAAGTGTTGAAAACACACAGCGTCTCCTGTTCTAAGAAGCAAAACCAGCCCATAATTCAAAGGAAAATGGTGTAAGTAGGGTGTTTGCTATACTCACTGATTTAAAACACACAAATATACCCCTCCTCCTCTGTTCTGGCCTGAGAATTTGTGCCATGACAGCAAAAACTTTACTAACTGAACTGCATCAGCCTCACTCTGTGCCATAAAAGACAGCACATCTGCAGAGTGAGGGCAAGATGGGCCTTATTGTGAATGAACCCAGCATGCTGTGCCTTCCATCCCTACACAGCCCTGGTCTCAGGCCAGAAAAAGGGCAGCCAACAACACGTCTCATCACTGTGCCAAGGGGAAGCAAAAGACCTTCCCACACAAGGCGGCACAGGAGTCTGCATTTGGCTGTCAGTGGCTACTTAGGAAATTACTGCTCAAACAGCACCATCACCCAGCTCCTTCTCATGTTCAATGAAAATTCCCTGCATCATCCCCCACTGCATACTGAACCAGCCTAGGCCACATGGAAAGAACACTGGCATTCCCTACCAAGATGACAAAAAGAGAAACACTGCTCTCCCAAACACCACTTTCTTAACCAGGGATCCTAGCTGGAAGAACTAAGGCAGGGATCCATACCGCTGCTTGTTTCAGCACTTCTCGGACCTGACATGTTCTGAAGAATAAACTTCTGGGATATACCGAAACAAGTTAAGCAAAAACGTATTTTCCAGTTTTTTTGCTACAGTCACATCTGCACACGCCCCTTTTTTCTCCCCCTTACTGTCTGGTGTCTAATCAAGTGTTACTCACCAAGGATTAAAGAGACTGTAAACTATCAAGTGCTTGAAATTTGCTCCATCGGAAAAGCCCCCAAATTGACTTGTTTGAAGAGTATCAGGCATGAGATGGAAGGTCATTTGAATAAATATTAGCAGTGCATTAATGGAGATACAGAGATTTGCCAGGAACAAACACAGTCTTCTCTCCACCTCAGCCAACCAGGAACAGAATGTCATCACCCAAGGGACGAGAAGAACAGGACCAGGTACACAAACAGAAAAATTCAGACTTTATACAACCACCAGACTGACAGTGCCTGAAATGACACTTCAACAACAGTAAGTATGAAACATACGTATTAGTATGAGAGATGTACAAAGCTACACATGCATACGTTTTTCCCCCTTCTTCTGTTCTTACAGACAAATGAAAACACTAAATTCGAAGTTTCAAAAAACTTATCAAGAGGAAAAACTACACCATTTGCTTCTATGGGGAGAAATGGAGGTTTGACTTTTCAGCCAGATCAGTTTCTAAATGCAGCTAAAAATACAGCCAGACAAGTTTTAGTACTAATGCAAGAAAAAAAGTAAAAGCTCATTTAACTGCAGATTTTCAGGAAGAATATGCTCTCTTTCACAGTGCAGAACTACAGTCTAGAAAAGTGTTAAAGTTTTTACTGAAATTCTGCCAATCAGAGAAAACACGTTAGAAGCTACCAGAGCAGTTGCTGCTATGGAACAAAGCATACTGAATGTGTTCCTCACAAGTTTGTGTTTCCACTGATCTACCTGTCTTTTCAATTTTTAATTGCACGAAGGTATCTTTTGAATCTTTTTTAAGTAATTTTCCTTCTGGCAGCTGCACCAAAGACTTGACAAACTGTGAAGCATGCCTCTTCAGCTCACAGCACACGCAGGGTTAATGCTATTGCTAACCAAGTGAGAAAACACTGCAGAATACCAACCTATTTTATTTGAAGTTTGTGTAACTTGCATTGGAGCTACAGTGGAAGTGAGAAGCATAGAGAGGCTGGACCTCTGAGGCACTGAAAACCCCATGCTGATCTCAGAGGACTGAATAAACCTAAGTGCAAGTGCACAAGCTGTGCTTCTGTCACACACACACATAAGAGAGCACTTCAAAAACACCAACCTGAGCGTTGGTGAAACTGAAACACACAGCCACAGACAGCTAAAGGATTCTGATCTACAACAGAATTAACAACATGTCAAAGCCTGTAACGCAGGTGAACTAAAAAGTGGAAGACTTAGAGTTCAGAATAGCAGGACTCTATGCAGAACCCATTGCCTTTGCTCTTTTCCCATCCTAGATCTTGTTTCAGCCCCTTAAGCAGACAGATAATGTGGGCTTCAGCTGCCTGCAAAGCCTCTCTCTACAGCAGTGTATGAGGGATGCCAAGCCTACATTACTCCATTCTCACTTCCAGCCAAAATGTGAGCTGCTCCCAGAAGATTAATAAATAAATAAATAACTGAATGACAGCAGTCCCACAGTTCTCTTCTGTTCCCATGCTGATGAAACCTAGCGGACTGTGGCAGGGACATAATGATTTAGCATTATGAGAATATAATGATGCGTCATAAATGGTCAGCAGCAGGACCCAAAAACATACACTGAGGAAGAACAGAAAGGAAGAAGTCACCTATGCTGAAGCCTGTTTATTTACTTTTGTCTTCCAACTTTAGTGACTGCAGAATGCCAAAAGCCATTCGGAGCGCTGTGAGATAGAACAGATAAATGCCTGACGACAAGTATAATTTGTACCACAAGCTGGTTTCACTACTTGGATAGCACAAAAAAAGTAAGAACAAGCACTGTTAGCATGTTTAAAATTTGCTTGCCACATGTCGGAGACTGAAAATGTACCATTAAGGATCACTAAGAAAACCAAGGTACTGGGTATGGCAAACACAAACCAACTGCATTTACAGTTTTCATGCAAAGTTTCACAGCCCTCAGCCTGATGCAACTTCAGGCAGCAAACAAATGCTCCAAGAATCAAAACCAACCTGAAAGGCACAGTTCTGTGTAGAAACAATATGAAGTAAACTAATTTGAAATAAACTGATGTTTAACCAAATTCTGCCATCTTACTCTATGAAAGCTAGACTGGTATTCTCATCCAAAGATTCTAAATGCAAAACTGCTTGAGAAGCAGGTAGTGGAATGAGTAATTAATGGCTACCCCCCTCCAGATCAATGAACAGTGACAGACTGAATATGACACACAGTATAGTCACGGCAGCTGCAGCAGACAGAAAATGCTTTGTACAAAAGCTGTAATCAGGAGAGTTTAGAGCTGCCAAAGAAAAAGTTAACATACAACTAAGACTTTCACACACAGGCACTTCATTAACCTTTGCTTTTCACGCTATGCACCCTTGAGTAAAGGAGTATGTGAAACTTTGCTTTAAAAGGTTTGTGTACCTTACTGTAAATGTAATGGAGACCCGGAGAGAAAGCACTGCAGTTACTAAAATGGTTTAGGTGGGTACTGCCATCTTGAGAAAAAGAACTGGGTCTGTGATTAAAGCCCTGCCTAAGTGTGATGGCATCCACTTGCTTCCCTGTCAGAAGAACTGGATACTAAGCCTGTCACCCTCGGAAGCAGAACTTCAAAACTGATAAATCATAATTCACAGCTACTGGCACAAGTCTAACTTTTCTGCCAACCAATGAGTTTTAGATGTTGCAATTCATACACCAGTCTGAAAGGTTTCCAAGGCAGACAACTAAATATTCCTGTAGCTTAGTGTATCACTGAGCAATGGGCCTCCTAGCACAGTTCAGATAAACAAACTGTACTAACACACTGTCCATTAATTAAAGCTGACACTTCCTTGCCCATCAGGCAACAGCATTCAGGAGCCATCACATAACGAAACCATTGTTAGTCAGTCTTTTACATATTCAACTGGAGAACAAAAGGTGACTGTTGTACAGTCAACAAGGACTTGAACTTCTGCAGGTAGCTCCACTCCTCATCAACAAACACAACAGCAAAAAGAGATACTGCACTAAAAGAAGAGGTGAAAACTCTTAGTAAAAATAAAACAAAGAAGTTTCCCTAAAGTTTTCTGTTACAGTTTTTCACTGAACAGCACCTTTTAACAGCCATCAGATTTTAAGTTCAACATCACACCGCTTAACAACTGCCATTAGCTAGAAAAGACAGTACAAAACCTCTCCCCAGGAAGGACAGTTTATCCTCCTTCCATCTTCCTAGGTCACCATACTTAGTGCTCTTTTGCAACTTTTCAAACCTATGAAAAAAATACAACATTTTGACACTCAAGTAGGAGACAAACATCTAAAAAAAAAAAAAAATCAGATATTCACTTCTTCCAAAACATTTCTGATATGACAGTTATTTTTCAGTAAAAATAGGACATAAGAAATTGCAAAACACTTACTGTAAGGAAAAGGTAAGGAGAAAATCCCTTTCACAAAGGAATGTAAGAAGGACTTCAAGTTTCTGGTGGTGTTCTGTGAACACATACAACACATTTAAAAACAAAAAGTTGTTTCTAAACTGTGATGTTTTATCAACCACACTTATTACAAGGAGCAATCACAGGTGGCACAATGTGAGGACCAACTGAAGAGACCTGAATAAATACTTTCATCCCAATTTTCATGAGAAGAAAAAAATGATGAAAGAACAGAAAAAGCTTCATAAAGAATTAAAGAAAGAAATCTCAGAAAAAAATGAAATAGCAGGCTGAGACAAGTAAAGGGCTTCTAATGGTAGTGATTTATTCTATCACAGCCTGTTAGTGTCAGGTTATGTAACAAACCCACATGATTTAGGAATTCACATAGGGAGAAAATGTTTTCCAATTAGCAATATGGATCTGAGCTGCCTGATGTTAAGTGCCTGTAAGTGATAATCTCATGAAAATGACAGATGAACACTTTAAACAAAGTCTTAAAATTCATTACTTTTTACGACCCTTAGTTTATGAAGACATGCCTTAATGCTATCCTCATAATCAACTAAAAGAAATTAGAACACCAGACACAAGCCGTAATTCTCCCAACTACCAACATTTCTCTTGTTTGCAATTATCTCTGCTTCCAAATTAGGACACAGATGAAACAATGTATGAAGCTGAAACACAAAGGTAGGTAACACACCACTGTGAAGTACAGCAGGTAAAGGCTGTAGGAAATGAAACAAACTCACAAAGAACAATTATTACATGACAAACACTTACAGAAGGGAAGATACGAATAGAAAAAACCCACACAGCTAACAAAGACAAAGCTGTAACTGAAAATTGGTTTGCCCTTCTGAGTAACAGAGGCGGCTAAATCCCTCCACAAGACAGCTGAAGTGAAAATCTTCTCTTAGAAAAGCAGTTCCCAACATACAGCCTCCTGTAGAGGTAGAATACATTATCACTTTTCCTTTATGGAAGTGTATTTTATTACTGCTCTGAAATATCTGGCTTCAGTTTCCAAATATCAGGGTCCTACAGGTTACCCAGGGAGTCAGCTAAGTTTTTCTTCCCCATCATTTGTACTTATCCACTTATGCCCATTACCTTCTGTTTGACAAGTCACACAGGTAGTGCTTCTTGAATTTATCCCACTGTAAATGTTTTTTAGCACTTTTCAACCCTCCATGACTCAGGTAATAGATATCCTTCACTCCTTCACAGAAAAACAAGATAATGGAAGGAGACTAAACCAAGCTTTTGTGAGCTTCACGAAACTGATACGCATTACAAGCATCACAGATTAAAAACATACATAGCATCAGTTCACAATGGCCAAGACATTACTGATGCCTTGGAGCGGCTACCTGAAAACAGAGGCTAGACAAGATTAAGAGAATAAAATAAAATAAAGCTCCAAACTTTCAAGTGAATCCTTGCAAGTGCCTTTTAAAACTGGTTTTTGAGACACTCAGACAATGTCTGTCCAAACCTTGTTTTTTCAAAGCAACCAGGTTCAGAGCCAAAAGCCATGACTGAGACCAGCAGCCTCTGGGGGCTGTCAGCACTGGAGTCCTCTGATGTCAATTTAGGTAGCTCGAGTTACTGAAATGAGAAGCCTACAGCAAGCATTTACCCTCCAGAATCTCTAAGACACAAATAATCTTTACTGCTAAAAGGCATAGATAAAGCCATTTCTTGGAATTTGTTTCAGTTTGAGTTTTTTTCATTCTTTTTAAAACAGTTACTTTTCAGTACCCTGAGGTCCTTCATTAAGCCACACAACTCCAGCCAGTTCAGCACAGTTCCTACGGTTAAGGAGAAAAAGTTAAGCCTTAGTGCACTTCTGCATTCCTTTTCCACTGCAGTTATGTAATTTCATATGGGTAAAGGAGGTGTGTCACCTTGAAATCCTTCTGACCAAGCAAAGACCAGAGATAAGCTACTAAGACACAAGAGATTTTCCCTGTGGCACAACTTTGGCCATGCCATGAATATGTGTACTTCTCTTCAATAGGAGTTAAATTCTTGAATTGCTGGAAGACATAATACCCTCGTCATCCTCTTACTCCCATCAGCTAAAACCAACATAAAAGCTTGCAAGAGGAAGAGAAAAAAATAGAATTATAAAAACCAAAATTAAACCTTTTGACTCATTTCCTTCTTCCCCTTTCATTCCACTACAAGCCAACAAACCTCTTGCCTTCACCACTCAGATGAAATTGCTCAGCTTAATCACCATCTGAACTTACCTTCTTTAGTCAATGAAAATCCCAATGTCTTCCTCTTTAACTGAGCTTAAACATTACATGGATGAGGGAACAGCAATTTCAGGATGGGTACAAAGAAGCAGCGAAGCGAGGGGAGGGCCACCCAGCTACAACACCAGAGACGGCAAGAGTTCCCTCACACTATAATGCCCAGTGCTGCACATGCTCCACAACGCAGCTTTGCTTCCCCACGTCCTGCAGCCAGTCTGGCCACCACTGCATCTGGCTCCTGTCCTCCCAGACATGAGTGCCCTGCTCAACCACAGGGAGGAAAACAATGGGGAAAGCAAGGCCAGAGAAAGAGTCCTGTGTTTTCCACCAGCTGGCTCTCTGGTTTAGGGGCCCATTTTTGTTTAGAATTTGACTTACATGGGAAGCAACTGATGTCATCTCGGTTCAGTACTCTAGGGTACCAGGACAACAGTGACCATGGGAACTTAAGGTAGTGGCTACCACATCTGCCCTAGAAAGCTCCTCAACAGAACAAGCAAAAATACTTTAAAATTGATACTACAGAATTGAGAGGATTACAAAGAAGAGTTCAGCAACACCAAAATAAGAAAAGAAGAAAAAAAAAAATACAATCCAATACTATGTTGTAAGTGAGCCCTGGAAATTGCAGAAACCTGATGACCCAGACTGCGTGAGTTAGCATTCAGACTAAACAGATCAGTTTGGACAAAGAATACTCCCAGATTACACATTAGAAAACCTTATTAACAGCATCACTACCCAGAAGAGACAGAGGCCAACCCTCACAATAGGCCATGTCATTGTCATCAAATACAAATACCCTAGAAAGGCATCTTACTTGTTAAACCTGCTATTTTTCCTGAATCCAATTTCTACAGATACAAAGAGGCAATTCACAGTTCTTTACCAACATTAAATGGGACATGGAGCTGTTGTGGCAAGCCCAGTTCCACCTTCCAGGGCCAGCAGAGCAAGCCCTGTGCCAGAGGGTTTTGGTTTGCTCTCCCTCCCTAGTGCTGGATCAGAAGCCAGCCTGGACCCATATGCTCACAAACCACCACTTCAGCTGTCTGCAATATAAGCCAAACCATGCCACACAGCACTGTTCCCCAAAAACCACACGGAAGGTAAAAGACTGAGGATGCGCTTCTCAGAGGCTCAGAGCCTGCTCTCTCCGGCAGGCACTGGAAGGCAGGGAGGGAGCAGCCAGGCACACAGGGACACAGCTGGGCAAGAAGCTGACAGAGGCAGTGATCAACCATGAGAAACAGTGAGTGTAAAAACCTGGTAAGAGCCATCAATTACTAGAGATAGAGGCTGCTTTTGGAGTGCTGCCAAAATGAGCTGTGGCATTACAACTTTCTCAATCAGTAACTGAGGGGAAAGCAAAACAACATGCTTCCCACCCATCCTTCAGAGCGGGCTTCTCTTGGCCCCCTTCAGCTCCAGCAGCCCTTCCCAGAGGCCGGTGCTGGACAGGCACGGCTCTCCTGTCACACTACCTGAAAATAGGGAAGGGCTGGCAGCTGCTCCTCCTCGTCCTCCATCCTTGCCCCATGCCTTCAAGAAGGGCATAAAGGCCTCAGAGGACAGCCCTGCTGACACTGGGGCTGATCTTGCTATGCCAGACTCCACATATTTACAACAAAGGGGGAACAAATAAGTTAACATCAAGATATTCAATATAAGACTCACTGTCAAATGATTCTAACAAAATCTACTACCTGAAGAAGAGTAAATAACTCCACACCTAATTTAGAAAGAAAATTAAGTCTGTGCTCTTAATAATCTTCAGCTGACGTAAACTTGAAGAGCCTGCCATCCCAGCAGTAACTATCCTTCCTTAATGGATGCCCAGTTTTGTTTTTTTGTTTGGTGAAGAGTTTGGGTCAGAGCCCCCCTGGATCCCTACCACATCTCACATACCCAATCAGCCTTTGGCCACCCTAGAAGTCTCTGGTCACACCAAGCCACTGGCTGCTGGCCAACACTGCTCCAACAGCCATAGGGCCCCTACACAACAGACACTGAAATACCTCATAGAAGAAGGAAGGAGGTCTACAGCTATCATCTGCCATTAATAATTTAAGAAAGAGTATCCGACAGTTTTATTATTTTTAAAAAGGGCTTTGTTCAATGTTAAACCACACAACTGATTTATCAGACCCTTAGAAGGCATTTTATCCATGCTGAAAACATCAACTGATCAGTTTGTTTCACATTAAGGGTCAACCCTCTTTTCCTAAGGCATACAAAGACAGCTTTTATCAGTTCACATTTTAGACCTTGAAACTCTTGCCTATGTTTTTCACCTAGAACCTGTCATTGTCATATGATGTGTATTTTAATTAGACATTAAAAAAAAAAAAACCTCTAACACTAAACTCCACCAAACTCATCTATTTCTAGCTTTGAAGAAACCCTGCTGACATGTATTTTTCTAACCCATGAGCACAAAACACCATACCACCCTCATAAAAGGAGGAAATACCTTCTCCATGCCTAAACCCTATTCCACAGTCAAACGTGTTATCTGAAATAAACGCAGTCAAAACAATATCGAAAATTAGGAGTTTAAGGTGCTAGATAAACATACACAGCATGACTAAGCACATTCTTTTCTCCAGGCACCCTTCAACAAATAGACTGAAGATTTATCAGGTCTATAGCAGTCATTCTTCCAGGTAGATGATTTAAAGAAGCTGCACACCATACTACCACTATGATGTAAGTTTTGTACAGAAAGATTTCTGCATACCTAAAAATTTAAACATCAAATCAAAGAGTAAATTAAGACCTGTCATGAAACAGCTGTGTTTTCCAACACACTTTTCTTAGAATTTTTCCACCATTCAAAAGCAAACAATACTCCCATAAAAGACTAACCACATGCTATATATATGTACTGTGTGATTCTTTGCAATGTGTATCAAACTACAGAAAGTTAACAGTTTTTAAATTAAACAAAACCTCCTGTTTTCAGCCTTCTTACCTAATAAGGAGTCTGCTGTTAAGACAACTGGACCAGCAAACTTCATGGGAACTGTCACATATGGGTGAGCTAAAGAGAAACAGTTCTGTAGCAAAACACCACCTACTACCTGTGAAGTCATTACTAAATGAAGATGCCATACTAAAATCAGCAACTTGCTCAACATAATAAAAATATATAGATTGGAAGCAGGATATTAAATCCTAGGGAAACTACTTAAGCAGAATGCAAGCTGTGAAAAAGCACCAACCACTGACAACAACAAAAATGCAGAAAACATCCCCCAATTCATTAGTAGCCAAGTAATTAATCACAGTGAGCTGGTCAGTGTTGGAAAGTTTCCCCAAAAGCCAGATTACACCACCCTTACATACTCAAGGAGAGCCCTCCCTCTACATTGAAGGTCTGGGATTAAACGAAGACAGCCCACAAAACAAGATGCCACCTATTGAGAGTGAACAACATGATGAAAATCTGTGCCTGCACAAACGAGATTAACTACTAACCCGAATTAAAATCAAAGAGAAAAGAAAATATGCAGCCTACTCTAAGAAACTGTCAGCTGGAGACATTAGAATGACAGACGCTCTTATTAAATTGACCCACAGCAACAGTCAAGCTGCACAGAGCATTGAAATGTGAGGCAAAGACATCAGCACCAAAAGAACAGGACATTGTGCAACAGGTCTCCAACACGCCATCCTCTGCAATTCCATCCTAAAACTTGGGGGGAGAAGAGATAGCCTGACAACTCATCATCACAGAGATCATAATCTCTTGCTTCAGGGAGAGGCGTGGAATTAAAATAATTCCCTCCTTTGGTGGCTGCCAACGAACATGACCTACAATTCCACACGAGATAATAAGTGAAAGAAAGCCAACACTTATGAAATATTTTTGTCAGCTGAAAGAAACTGTCACTTCAGTCAAGTCAGATCTACCCCTAAATTGTTGATGCCCATTTTCATGTTTCAGCTCACCACAGCACAGATCCCACCACGGTTTCACCAACACTCCTCTTGCTGGCAAAACCAGCTGAGGCAGCTCCTGGCCCTGCAGCGGTGCTGCTTTGTCACTGGTGGAGCCACACCATCACCAAGCAGCACTGATGTGGTGCAGCATCAGGCCTCTAAGCAGCAGCACTACCACTTCTGAGGAAGCTACATGGGAGCAAGGAGAGAGAGTGGCAATCCACAGAAGTAGCTCAGACTGGCTTTTCTGGCATATGCAATGGCAGTGGTGCACCAACACTGAGAGGCACAAGCCTCCATGAATGTGATGACCATGAGAAACACATAAGGCACCACTAATGCTGCTGCATTTGAGTTGATCTTCATGAACAAGTGGCAACGTCAGATATTTGCATATGTACTCATAATAAAGTTTTATTGTGCAATTTTCAGGCTACATTAAAACAATAAATATGGTCTTGGAGAAGAAAGAGGCAACTTTGGTTTTACCCACAGGCAAGCCTAAGTGGGGAACAACCATATTGTCCTGCCCATAAGAGCTTGCATTTGTGCTTCACATGTCTCAAATCACACTGACTCCTCTTTCAGGCAGCAGGAGGGCAGCATGGACACTGCCTCATGCCCAACGACATGGACAGGCCATCACACCACTCCATATCCTACCCCCTGGCAGCACCACTGTACCACCACAGCTAACCAACCCCAGGTCAGCTCCTCACAAGGTCTTTCTTGTAAAGGTACAGCACCTGCGTGCCCCAAGAACCACTGCCATACATAGGCAGCTCAAAGCTTATGGTCCTTTGCAGCATGACAGCCAGCCCATCCCAAGTTGCAGGCATTTCCATACAACCAAACACTACACCAAACTCAGCATGGCCTTTCTGCTTGTAGTACATTACAGATATCAATTACCAACACAGCAATACCATGTGAAAACCTGCAGTCCCATTTCTTGTGGGTTTTCATGCATGTGTAACTAGTATGCACAAACAGTTATCCCAAGGCAAGGTGCCCACTTCTTGCTATAGTTAAGGTAAAACGTCTGAGTACCACTGCTAGTTGAGAAACCACCACCATACCTGAGTAATCTTCGCAAACAAAACAAGCCTCTTCAATGTAGACTGTCTGGGTAGACATTGCTAATGAAGATGAAGGACAAACAAAGGTCACAAAGCTAGGAGAGTTTTAAATACCTGCTTTGGAGGCAAACCTCAGCAAAACATACAAGTTTCAGAAAAAACCCCAACCAAACATATTCTTCATTTGAAAAGTACCGTGAGATGTCCTGAGCTTCTATATCTTTACCTCAGGTTGTAATTAGGACTCTCTCAGTAACATGTGCACAGGATTATAGATTTCCTTCCCTCCCCACCCCACCCCCCCAATCAAGTTTCAAGTTTGTGGACCAGATCCAAGGAGCTGGTTTCTATGCATTCCTGAGGGAGAAAGGGCTATAGAAAAGTCTTTTATTTCTGCATGTATTTCCCAGAAGGCCCAACTAATGCAAAAGGAAATGTATCATGCTTCTTCAATGGGGGGAGGGCAGGAGGGGATTAACATGTTTCATGGGCAGAGTGTGTGCAAGCCGGGAGGGCTGAGCACTTCAGTCTGAGCAATTAGATGCAACTCTTTTGTAAACCTTACGGTACAATATCTGAAATACCCTTTTCAACCGAAAAACCTGCTCAAGTAAGTGTCAAAGTAAATTGTGCTGAAAAACAGACTATGCTACAAAAAGCTACAGTAAAGGGGCATGCTTGAACCTGAGTATGTATACCTCATGAGAATCACAACTGAAGCACATCAGCATCGTGAAGTTAAGGGTATTAATTCAGGAGTGCATGTTTTCATTGCAAGTCAGCATCATCTGCATGAACAGTTTCATATAACTGCTAGCAATGGTGCCCCCTTCCTAAACTGATTTTGTACATACTTCTCTACAAAGCTTTTCAAGAATTTACCAAGTTGGAGTCCAGCTTCAGAAAGGTGCATCAAGATTTAAAAAAACAAAAAAAAAAACCACCCAAAAAAACCCAAAAAAACCCCAAAAAACCCCAAACAAACAAAATAAAAACCAAAAAAAGGCAACCAGGAAAGAGCAACTGTTCCCTTTACTAAAGTAAGTATTACAGGAAAACTGAATAAAAAGTTATTGCTCCAGGATTATGACTCCTGCTGCTGAGTATATTTCAGTGGCAAAGCATATCTATAGGCAATGGTACAAAGCAGCTTTTGCCTCACCTCACATCTCCAGGGACTCAAACCGTGACTCCAGCTACCACATACAGTGTCAAATGCATGTTCCCCAAGCCTCTGCTGTTCCCCTCAGGGTTGTTTTTTCTTTAAAATACCCCCCCTTCCACTTGCTCGCAAAAGTAGAATTTAAGGCAGACAAAGCGTAAATTTGCTGAAGGTACATGCTGCTTTCACTATTACAGAGAGGACAGGCAGCAGACCATGCTGCTCAGGTTAAGAGGCTAACATACACTTACTAACATACAACTAATTGAACAAGAAGCTCAATTCAAGTTTTACTGCATTTGCTGGTTCAAAAATTCCGACTCCACCTGTATTTAAAAACTGTTTTCAATTTAATATAGCACGCAACTATTACAGCTGTCTACTCAAAGTAAAAACAAAGTCACTCCCAGAGTTAATCAGCATTATTTGTTACAGTGTAAACAGCCTAGGATATTTAACAAGTACATTCAACAACATAATCACTCATCCTCCTCTTCAACTCTCACCCAGAAAAGTAAAAACAGCCAAATTATTTATTTACTTAAAACAGAATGATCAGATTGATCGTTTCAGGACTGTGCTTTTAGATGGTGAACTATTCAGCACTGTATTTGCAACATTAGGTAAATCAATGGGGAGAAAAAAATCAAGATTTAGTACTGATTTTGCTCAGTCACTTCTTTCCTATGATCTCATCTTACAGTATTTGAAGGCTTCCACTTTCACAAAACCATATTCTGGAATTTTAACACTACATATGATAGACTCTCTGTACACAAAGATCAACACTTCCAACAGTAACCCATTTGCCTATGAAACACTTATTACAGTCTAAGCAATATGCACGCAATTTAGGAGCTTGTCATGTTGATAGGAGAAGGTGATATTGAACAGCACGGTCATTCATTTAACAAAGTATGAAAAGATCCAGCAGCCAGAAACTGATGATCAACAATAAAATGCACAGGCTCTCACACAGGAGAGTAATTAATGCTTGGAAATAAGATGACATGGGGGATTTGCAATCATTAGAAACTAAATGAGAAGAGATCCATTTTCTGCATGGGGAACATGAGAGTAGCGGACAAGCCTGGGTAAAGAGTTTCACTCAGTCATTCCAGAGGTCCATGTTACTCAGGGCCTAAGGTAACACCTTTTATTTGCTTTTTTCATCAGGTTACCTTTTCACTTTCAGCAGAAGCTCGCCACCCCGCCCCTGCCCGCCCTTCCCCACCCTGTCTCAGGCAAGAGAGGGGACATTGAAAGCATAGGCAGGACCGCAGCTGCTGTAATTCTGGGATGCTACAAAAAACCTGATTTTGTGGCTCTATCAAGAATTTTACTATCTTTTACATTTTTTACATAGTTCTACAATGGAGCCATGTCACAAAGCTGCAGAAGCAATGAAGGATAGAGCACAGCTGCAGCATTAGCAGGCACAGCCCCTTCTCAGGGCAAAACCCACTCAGCAGTCTTCTGCTACACGTGCAGCTGCCTCACGATCCTATGCAGTGCTCAGAAACACTTCTTGTGCATACCTCTGAGAGACAACAAAGACCAAAGCAGCAATCAGTCTTATGGCTGTTTTGAATACATTTCTCTATTATTTCACCCAAAACCAAAACAAAACACAAAACCAAAAAAACCCACACCACACCAAGAAACAGTAATACATCATATTACAGCACAGACTTTTTTCATTATGAATCTGCCCAACCCATTGTCAAGCTGGAAGCTAAACCCTAGCATCAGTAGATATGTGATTTGGAAACAATGTCTAGTCATTACAGAGCAAAGCTCTACTCAGTGACCTATCTGAAAATCATTGTGAAAAAACCTTCCTAATTTCTCTTCAGCTGTGTACACAGCTTTGAAAAATCCCACTTAGATTTTTAAAAAGTTTCTGTCACAAAGCCACACTCCTCTAAGTCTGTTCTTATTTGCCATGAGTCATTTCAATACAAGTTCTCCATATTAACTCCTCCAACCTTGCATGGCATAATTACAAATGTTCTCTCTGCATATTTTTACATATTTAACTGAGAGATTTCATGCCATGCAAAGGAAATGTCTCAGTACACATTTATTTCATATGTTATGTTTACACAGTGCTACACCATTTACTTTTCAATTTCTAGATAAACTCTACCATAGTGCAGGTGTAGTTCATAAACAACAATTACAACACAAGATAAAACACAATATAACTACACTGACAGGACACCAGCTGAAAGTAATGCAAAGGAAACTTCCCAAATTGCACGATAATTAAAGGCCTTCATGAGAAACCCCATGTGAAGAAAAATTTCATTGCAAAACTGGAAAGCGATAGACTTTAAAACCAAATAAATGGGAAAGCAAGTTTCAGCCTCAAGACACTGTGCATTCTGCATGCATGCCAGACCTCAGAAAACTCTCTAAAAACCTGACATGGGATCTGAAGCTGCCTGAGACAGTCTGGAGTGAAAGAAAAGCAGCATTATGTCATGTTTTGCCAATGGTAGCAACACTGTTTGGAGAAACTCTCATCCCACTTGGTATCACACATCTTAGCCAAATTATCATTTAGCCAAAGCATTTGTGTTTGGTTTTGACCAAAGCATTATGTTACTATCCTGAAGAGGGCACATGGCCCGAAGGGTTACTGAAAATACACTAGCAGAACACCTCACTCTGCATATCATCCACTAAACCGGAGTCAACAGCAAGTCTCAGCACAACTAAGGATCTTTCCTCCTACACCAGTCTTTCCCTTCACAAGACTACAAATTCTGAAGCAGAGGAAGACCACTGATCTAGTGCCTGATGTTATAGTGCTACTCTTGACACAGAGTTAAGCATTTCCCAGAAGTCTTGTATGTCTGGAGCCTCTGAAGGCATGGGTGGTCCCTTCCAGAAGTAATGAATCCCCACCACCCAGAAAGATGAAAAAAACATAGTCAGTTGACACCGAGCTCAAGCAGCCTCCCTTCTCCATTCTTGACTACTTCCTGAAATATTTCATCTGCTTCCGTCACCCACAAATCCAAATCAAGAAGGCAGATACTACAATAAGAGTGGTAAACACTCCCGAGCTTTTAACTAGTAGCTTCTCAAATCAAAGAAACAGGTATAACTTGTTTTTTCTTCTTGAAGTTCCTCATCCATCCTCAGAATAACACTGAACTTCAAGCAAATAGGGCCCTTCAGGATCCTGACCTTCACTAGACTTCCAGACAAGAAAATTTGTATTTACATCATTAATAATGTAATTACTATAATTACTTCTAATGATATATTAGATTATATTACATGTTAGGTACTACAATACATATTAATAGAGTGATATAACTACTTACATTTATTAGAAAAGTTTTGAAAAGTACAAACTTCTTTCATTGACTGATGCCTTTAAAGTTTAAAGCAACATTTAATATAAAAGGAGAAAACAGTCATGAAAACTGGGCTATGCACTCATCTTACTCTGGTCTTTCAAGCAAATTTAAGCACCTTACTTTATTGAACTTTTTGAAATCCTCCCAGTTGTAAAATTCAAACAGCAAATTTATATTGTCCACATAACCTAATTTCAAGATTATGAGGCTATCACCCAAAGTCACTTAAAAGTTTTTAGAACAAACTACTTTTTAAAACAAACTTCTTTGTTTAGTTACACTGTGCCTTTTCCAGAGGCCAAACAAAGCACGGCAACTTAATCACTGCAGCTCCCCCCAAGCTTCCTGACTGTTAGCAACTCTGGTAGCTAATGGAGTGGGGGTGACTTTGTCAGCACTATTTCTGCAAACCATTTTAACTGCACAAGCCAGCATGCAGCCCTGGCTTCTGCTCTGGCACGCTGTGCTACATGCCCCCAGTCTGGTCCTTGGTCACACTGCTGAAGCAGCCACATTAATCCCAAACGTTTGTTATTTTTTCAAAAGAGACCACTCATTTCACAGCAGTTTTGTGGACCTTATGTTACACTGATGAAGGCTAATAGCAAAAACCAGAACAGCCACAGCTACTTTGTTCACACAGAAAACAATGCGGAACTGCCGGCATAATTCTGAATTGCCAAAATGGTTAAACTTTACTGAACTATGTTAAATAGCTGGTCTACAAAGCAAAGTCACAAAACTGATGGTTGATAATTTCCCTCTCCCATTCATCCTCCCTCACAGCAGATGCCAGCTACTCAGCTACATTTCATTAATAAGAAAAACACATAGTCAGCTGATACAAACATGGTAACTGGAAACCTCTCATCGTTTTAACCATTTCATTCTTGACAGAATAATGAGAAAGGAAGCCTGAACACTGTGCACTTCTAATCTGCAACTACACTTCTTCAGCTGGTGTTTACAGCACATTTCTGCAACCAAAAAGCAGTAACTCTCAGCACACAAATAAAAACTGCATTATGAAAATTACTTGGCAAATCCATGATTTTGTGAGCTAAAAAAGAAAAGAAACAATGGCAAAATGTGATTTGTGTAAAATGAGAGAAGCAGTGGAAAGGGACGCAACTTTCACGTGAGGAACACTCTCAGTTCTGCTTGCTACCACTGGCTGTGGTTTATGCCCTGACACCTTGGGCAGCCCAGCGGCTCCCTCTGAGAGGGCTCCATAAGAGCCCATTCTGGCGCTTTTATTCCTGGAGCAGGCAGCCCGGGGGCAGGCTGGAGAGAAGGCCATGGCCAACAGGCAGACAGGAGTCCCAGTGAAGCTCCCACAGCAGCAGCCACTGCTGCCAGGCTAGCAGAGGACCTCCCGAGCCGCCCCACAGCAGTGGCACCTCTGCCCCTGTCTGCCAGCACCTGCAGAGATCAGGGGAAAACTAATCACCACATAAGGGACAGTGACAAAAGCAAAGACAAAAGAATAGTTTGTACTGAAGTGCATCAATAAACAAAGCTGTAGAGAGTTATGCAAGATAGTGGTCATGTGGCATTAGCTAAAAAAAAAAAAAAATTAAAAGGGAAAGGAATAGGAAAAAGCAGACACAGCTACATACTGAGACAGAAAACAGAGAGAGCAAAACACCCATGACAGCTACTCCAGATCAGAAATATCAGCTCACCATTCCCCAAAGAAAGTTACACCATGTGCCAGGTTTCAGCCATTCAGGAGAAAAGCAGGTCGGTATCACACACATCTCCCACTGATAGATGGGACCACCCTCTCAAATCACTCCGAGTGCAAAGAAAAACCACTTGCACCCACAAAAACAATCCTCATCTCCCAGCAGCCTTGAAACCAGACCAAAACCAAGAAAAGCCTGCTGTGGCAAACTCTTTCTGAAGGACCTACCACCTCCAGGCCAAACTCTTACTCCCCTGCCTGCACCCATCCAGTGCTCCCTGCACACTGATCTACAGTCACCATCTACTCAGCCACACTCTTCAGGAAAGTCTCTCTTCCCAACAAAGATGAACTTCCTCAAGAGAGGTATCCAATTCTTTGTGTGTGCCATGGTCTCACTGTAAAATCCTTCCCCATTTTGCACACTACATCATCAGCTCTATTTAGTCTGCTACCTGCTGATCTCTCCGGAAGTAAACATATATATACACCTTTTTTGTCATAGCAGGAGGGAAAAAGAAATTTCCAGATATCAAACTTCAGATAGATAGCACTGAATGCACAACCACCACAAAACAACTCAGTGAGAAATGTTCATTTCTCTGAATCTGCTTTTCTGTCATTGTTACCATTTTAGTCTTCTTTTTCTGACCAAACTAAAAGAAAAAAAAACTAATTGGGAATTCATAGGTTTAGTGACACCTTGACTAAAGGTCATACTAAACATATTAAAAAAACATATTAAAGAAAATATACGTGTTAAATGAACACCAGGTAAGTCTCTTCTCAAATTCTTAGCTTCTCAAAGTGCTCACAGATTCACCTCCCCATTTGTGAATTGACAAAGCATCAATGTCATTAAAATGCAACAGCATCCTTTCAGTAATTAATAGATTCTTTCTATCAAGGAAAAGAGATCTTTTAGAAGTATAAAAGATTATTCTGATGTCTTCTAAAAGGCACATTTTATTCTTGGTTTGCCTTTTGTTTTGCACATATTTCTAAACAACACCCTACTGATTTTGCATTTCTGTGGAATGCATTCTGTTCATTTATTCAAGTGAGCTTCAGTGATGCTGATAATCAAAGTATAGTTAAATTTTTAAGATCACAAAACTGGAAAAAGCAAATACTAGTTATGCAATACATACCACAAGTTTTAATAAAAAAGAAAAAGCACTGGCACGATTTAGAAGCAATAACCAGAAAATGCAATAATACGTTCTAAAGCACAAGCACAATTGAGGTCTGTGCCTGTCATCCCAGCCCCCATGTATTCATCTAACTTCAGCATGTCTTTGGGCAAAAAATACTGATATTCAACTGACATTCACTTTTGTAAACACAGATTTGTAATAACTTATACAGAATAATCACATCAAAGCCTGATGTCTTCAAAATAAATTTCAAGAGTCAAATTACAGTTTTGCACACTCATCGTGTAAACAAAGCAGCCAACTGTTCAGCCACAATTTACAGAAAATGGGCATCAGTGCTTTTCATGAATTCTTCTCATTTAAGCTGTATGGCAACAGAAAACTTACAATATCTATAAACAATGTACCAACAACAACAAAAAGAAAACAGCTTCCCAATGGGTCATATTAGACAACACAGGCACTTTCTCAGGCACTGCTGTTCTTGGGAACTACACCTACACATGTCTCTGGCTGAACCAAGGCTATTACAGAAATGATGAAAACTACGCATAGAAAGAAATCTCAATGTACACATACACGAAAGAGCATTTACAGTTAATCTCCACATAGACAACATGACTCAGAGTCAGTTTAAGAAATTTCAATCTGCTAAGCAATTCAAACAGCTTCATTGTTAGTTATGATGTAATGAAATTGACCAGTCAACAGTGACAACACTGCGTAAACCTCTCCCATTTGAAGCCTAGATTACAGGATTCTACAAGTTAAAAAAATCTTTTCCACCACCACTAAATTATTCCCTATTGTGACAACTAATTTACTAGAAGAATCTTTAATGAGCTTTCAATTCACCCTGCCTAACAAAATATCTAAAAAATTAATTTCTTACCTGCAACTCAAGCTGCATGGCTTTTCTCAGAGCTATCTAACAAGGACTGTAGCAAAAGGTTGCCTCGAACATTTGGCAATGCCCTGAATTTTGTCAGCAAGTAATGAGTCTGCCACAAATATAACAACCACACAGCAGCAACCTCCTGGATATAAATCCCTTTGCTGCTTATAACTAGATTTTGGATCAACATTAAAACAAAACCAAAACAAACCCCCTAATATTATCTGAAAAGAGCAGAAAGAATAAAAAGCATCAGTGCTGGTCTCACTAACAGGATGCAAATTAGCACTAGGTTGTTTTACATTTGAGCAAGTGTAAAGATAAGAGTATGAAACAAAACACTTAGCTCTGCACATAGTCAGCTCACAAATGCTAAATACTTCGGCATGTAAATGGAAAATCTTTCGCAAGAGACACTAATACTAAGAAACAGCAAAATAAATGATTTTGGAATGGCCTCCTCCCTCTCCAGCCCCGCTTACCCTTTGCTCCCATAAGGCTTCGGTTCTCGGTTAACATCCCTCTGTCTGAAAATAATTGCCTGCCTCCTAAAGGCACCTCGGACAGTGTCACTCCTTAATCAGCAGGAGGACAGCTGAGTGATGTGAGGCATTTCCACCTTCTCCCTGGAGCAATCACACCATCTCCACAGGGCACAACTGCAACATCAAGAACTAACATGACTTTAGATGTGGTACTCTCCCATAATGAGAGCCATATTCCAATAAGGTTGCCCTCTAAAAACCCAGTTCTATTACCAGCTGTCTATTAGGACTTAGCTTATTGATACAGCTATTGCCAAGGATCAATCAGTGCAGCCTGAATACAAACCTCAGGGAAAACCCATTTGCGGAAATGAGCTCCCAACATGTTTGGTATACCTAGATACAAAAACACAAGCAATAATCAATTTCATTATCTTTAAATTTTTATCATAGTGTGAACACGGTAATCAACAGCAGTAGGTTTGCAAGTTCCAATACTTTGGCATAGGAAGGATACCAGTAAAATTCTACCGGATTTACAAAATGTGATTAATTTACTTCCTTGCACAAATACCTTTAATAAAACCCTAGTTATCTATTTCTCAGCAAACTGGAAGGATGGAGAGAAAAAATGTGATCATGGGCTTTATTAATATACTTGCAGTGGGTATACCAAGAAGATAATGTGTGAATCAGAATTATACATATTTCAGCTTTCATGAGATCAGTAATACACACTATAGTCTCACTCCACAATGAAATATCCACATCTAGAAATCACATGGATGAGTTCCTTGAGAGCAACTCACCTTTTCTTTCTACAGGACACATTTGCTTGAAAATCTAGACATGATCCTCCCCATCCTCCCTCTCAAAGAGACACCAAAATCACCTTTTCTGTAAGAACACTTAAATCCCATAATTCTCTCTTCTTATCCAATTTTCCATCCTTCCCAACCCCACACCCTTAACTGTCCACTCTTGATGGCTGTGCCACATAGCTCAGACATGTGGCTGATGCCCCTGCCCCACACTCCTCTAATTTTGCAGTACATTCAATAAACTAACAGCCACTGCCACCTTTCACTCCTCCAAGCATTTGGGATCCACTTCCACAAAAAGCCTTACCTGGAAAGCACTTTCCAATAAAATGACCAAAAGCAAAGTTGAGTGACTCAAAGGAGCAGGATTACTCAAATTCTCTTCCAAAATTCTGCTTCTCCTCCTTCCATGAGGTCCACTTTCTTCTCGTTTCAAACTACGCTGTCAACTTCATAGGGCAGTGACCATGTCTCCCACTGGTGTTTCAGTACCGTATCTTAACACACCTGCGTGTTTGGGGCCCTCAAACGCCACCAGAATATGAGAGCCCTGGTAGTACCATAAAGCCATCAATTACACTTGAGCCTAACGTCTTTAGATTTTTGCAGAAAATGGAACTCATTAATTGTGAAAGCAACAAACAGCATCCTTTTACAACCTGCAAGCCCCTCTTCTCCACATAAAGGGAACTACCTAATTTGGTTATATCAGGCACAGTTTGACTGCTGGGAAGAAAGTTTCAGAAGCCTTCATAATGACTTCCACAACCTCTCAAAAAATCACTTATTTCCTCTGTTTCCTGAATGTTTTTTAATACTCACATTTTCATCAACTACATAAGATTAAACTGCCCTTGTTTCATGACACATCACAGAAACATAGAAGCCTTAGAACGTTTTCACACAAACTTTGAAAAATAAATAGTTAGGTATTAAAATTAAAGCAAAGTTACAAAAATGGAGAAAGCAATCTTTGCTTTGGGAGGTCAAAAAAAAAGAGAAGTGCTTTATATCCTGAAAATGATCAAGGCATCCTGAGAAACTTGAAGAAACATGGCAGCAATGTAAGCAAATACAGAAAGCCTGAGTACAAGAAAATTTTGCCAAATGCTTACGGCATTCAAGTCCAGAAGTAAATAAACTCCAGTATTTCATCATACAGGGGCTAGACAGGGAAAGGGAAGTGCTAATGAAAAGCTCAGGTTTTTAAGTGTTTCCTGCTCACACTAGAAACACTTCCTTGATTAATCAATGCATTCCTGTATGATGCATGTCCCCATGATCCACGAGTACAAAGACAGCCAATACACAACGAATAGTGAACCTCACCAACACGTTTTCATCTCTGTAGATGGCCACAAGAAGAAGCATTAAGCTCCATTACTGATCCTCACTGCTATCACAGTTTCTCCCCCTTTAGCAGTTTCAGACCTAGGCTGTTCCACATGCCTCTCAGAGATGTAAAAGCCTGAGTAGTTGACCTCAGGCTTTGGACCGGATCACACTGTTCTCCTGCCAAAGAGCTGAGCAAGGGGTTACAGCCAAAGCCCAGACACATACCACAATCACCACAGCAAACACTCAGCTGCTTTAGTGAACTCCAGTTTCCACCTGCCACAAAGTTCAACTCCAAAACAAGCACAAGTACTTTACTCCACCGGGTAACCCGCTGGCTGACAGCTGGGCTGAGACAGAGCCTCTGATGAATTCTGCATTTTGGTGTGCATTTTATGAAAAGTTAACGGCTTTCACCCTCACACTCCCTGCCTCTGCCACAAATGCACCTGAAATACTAATATAAATATAAGGTTTTGAAGGATTGCTACATAGACTGTACAAATCACAACAGAGCCCCAAAAAAGACAATCATACTCCTGGCGCTGTCCTGGATACTGCATGCTTTGCCTCTCATTCTATACACTTAACCCTTCGGCACAAATCTCACTACTGGTTCGGCATGATGAGTCTGGAAAATATGTGCCAATGTGCAAAGAGAACAAACAGCTATGTGTGTAATTTGTTGTACATGACAGGACTAGGAATTTAAGGCAACTGAAAAGCAGGCTTTATATACAATACTTCTTTATCTCAGGTGTTAGAAATACCTACATATATAGCCCAATTTGTACAAGCTACATACACTATTCACTAAAAACTCACTAAACCAACTTAAACTATCTATGCAGTTTGAGACTAAAATTTATATTAAAACAACTGCTAAGCAGCTTGGTATTAAAATTTAGACAAAAGTGATTTTAATTTTAATGAAGCCTGACTTCTAAGTCCCATGGAATATACTTGTCTTCAAAAGCAAAGAATCAACCATGTTTTTATGAACTCCTTTGGAGTAAAGGAAATGAAACATCAAGAATTTAAACTAAACTGAATTTTAGCTACAGCTTTTCCCTTTGAGTGAATAGCAGTAATCATCAGTTTTTATTACAGTTTTGTCCTTCACATTCCTCTACTCAGGATGATTCAGGAAACACTGAAGTTGCTTGTTCCAGTACACGCAGTACCCACCTTACATTGTTCTGGCTCACGACAGTACAAACAGTGCCATCAATACATTTTCAAAAAATGACTTGCCAAAACAAACAGTGGCTCAAAACTGTACTTTCCCTCTTTGAATGCTGGAATTGATATTCATTATTATTGTCAGTATTAAAGCAATAAAACTTCATTTTTTCTTGCTTCCCACAAGAACCTTAATATATGCCACCTTCAAAAAGTATGGCCTATAAAAATTCTTGTGGCTTTTCTGTCAATATCTGATTAATTTTAACCCAAACCAAAGGTTCCTCTGTCTGAACAGAGGGCATGCTCAGGGGAGGCATTGTATAAAGAAAAATCTAATAGCACGTTGCCTAAGCAACCAAACATAGAATCTCAGCTACATTTACAATTTTCAAGTCTATAAAGTCTTAAATCTCAAGGCTTGAACATGCTGAACTCATGCAACCACAAAGGATTTTCAACACCTCAGGAAGGGTCTCAAAAGAGCCTACTGAAGTCATTTGATCACATCTGAAGAAGTTTTGAAGTCACAGCAGCAATCCCGCAAGGACATCTAACCAAACATTTTCATGGTGCTACTGGCTGCAATGTAAGTACTACATTAAAAATCCACACTGCTCTTCCTAGTGAGATCAATAAAACATTTTTCAGAAACCAACATAAAAACCTGCAAATCCTGAACAAAGGCTACAGTATTATCTTCTAGATGCATATCTATTCCAGCTGAGCTTTATCCAGGCAGACATTTCAGGATCAGTGTGAACTGTTCAAAGACTGCCCAAACACCGTGGTCTGAACGCTCGAGTTCAGAGCTGCCACATCACCTCTCCAACCGGAAGCACACGTTCAGACCATCAGCGCCTATGCCGCATTTTATGGACCCATCTTCAACATACACTCTCAGTATCCTTAATTTTAGACCACTTGATTCCCACCTCTACACATCTCTATCTCCTTTTTAGGCAGTTTCAATTAACGTTATTTATCTGGATCTTGCTTGGTTTTATTATCTCTTAGTGAAACAAGACATAAACCCTCAAGAAGCTTGCAAACAAGTCTTCAGGACCCTAAAATAGTGGTTAGAATCTTAGCTGTAATTGATAGAGAAGCCAGCTAGCAAATAATGTTTTCTATTCTCAAGCATTACCCCAACCCACCCCTGTAAAACTCCTATGGAAATGTTCTCCTGCCACATCGCAAAAGCAGACAAAAACAGCACAATTTTCCTTCTCTGGTGGTAACCACTAGAACAAAACCCCAGAGAGGGGGGTTGTGACTTTAGTGTTTTACTGAGAGCACTCTTCTCTCAGAAGAAAAACGATCATGCTCTTCCTGGGTGTAACTGTATTCACTTGCATAATGTCTTATGTTCAGGTGGTAAAGCAACTTGACCCAAAAGCTAATTTGGCCTTAAAATGCTTCTGTTTAACTCTGATTAAAACGAAAAATTGCCAAAACAACACCTCATCCTCTGTCTATTAAAAACAAAAAAACAATCCACCCTGGCTAGTGCTACACCTCACCTTTCCAGTTCATGAAAACTGATGGAAATACTCTAACTATGCCACCATGTTAATTTGACATTTGGTCCTGACTTCACAATAACTTCAGTTTTCTGCTGCTTTTACTATGATCCCAAGCAGACAACAGTTATCTCTTATTTCAGAGTGGCTAGAAATACTTATTCATATCGCAACAGTCACTGTAAACCATTCCCAATGCAAAAGCACACAAATTAACAACAGTATCAATATCATTTGCTAGCTTAAATGAAAAAAAGTAGTTTGCAATACCTTCTTATTTTCCTCCAAGTTTTCTTTTTCTTTTCTCTTATAGAATGGAGAATATCCTTCTAAATATCCCAGCATCATGAACTTTCCAGTCCTCTTTGCATAGTCACTGTGAACAGTAACCAACTGGGTCTTTCAGTACCAAAAACTGTCTCAAGGAATGTCAGAGATCTGTACATGAAGGGCTATTCGCTTCACAGTCAAGGCAGAAGTGGTACATGAGGCTCCCGGTAACCACACAGTGTGCTCAGTCTTAGCAATTCAGATGGAACAACACATCTGTAGCACTAAAACTCCATTTTGGCAGCCACAGGCAACCCTGTCCATTCAGTCACCAACCACCAAGCTTAGTAGTATCTATACACTTCTTCCATCTGAAAGAAATGACAGTGAAATGCTGGAGAGACTCTGCATGCAGTCCCAACAAAGTATCTGTCATTTTCCCTCACCAAGACAGCAATCGCCAGCCCCTTCTGCCCTCACCTAGACTCAGCACTGACTAGTCCAAAGCAAAAAAAGTCCAGCTGTCCAAAGTAAAGGCACAGAAGAAATACAGTTTTATTTCATCCCTCTGCAGAGGTCCCACTGCATTAGTTTTGGTATTACAGTTTAATTTCTTCTGGCATAAATGTGAAATCCAAAAGTAATTCACTATTTCTTCACAAGGATGATCCAAGAAAAGTGATGGGTGGCAAAATTCTATTGCTTTTCAGTAACAAAAATTCCCAGGAAGTGCAACATGGTGCACCTGAGAATTACAAGTGAGAATAGCTAACCTAGACAGAGAGCACTCCTTTAGTGATCCTGATACCTGGCCACCACTGCTTGAAGTAAAATACTTTAAAGAATACAGTGGTGGGTAAAGGAGGGAGAGATGTGAAGATGCACCAAGCACAAATATGCCCTTCCACAAAGCTTGCAAGCCAAGAGCAAGTCTAAGTTTCTGCAGGAATAGCTTGCTCTCCCCAGCAGTGTAAGATTTTTGTGCATCAGCCACTACACTGCTTAAGAAACTATGATTTAGGCTATCTCATGTTCCTCCTCTTTCAAAGTAAGTCTTATTCAGCAGAGAATTATGGGGTTTTTTCCTCAAACACTTTTATCAGAGTAACAAATCTCTTAAAATAATAAACTTCAAGTATAAGTTTGGTACAAAATACACTAATGTAAATAAATAGCAACTAAATTGGTGGAGTGATGTTAGTGCAGCTATGATCAAAGTCAGACAGCCATCTCCAGAACATCACATTTGCCCCCAAACGTCATCTCGAAGTCTACCAAATGGGGAAAGGACAGCTGTGTTCCTTAGAAAATCTCCACACTCCAAGAAATGTAAATAAGGGATATTGTTAAAATGAAAGATCTAGTTAAAGCTATACATTTGTAACTTTTAAAAGGTTTCCCCCCTCCTTTTTGTACCTTTAATCAAAGGTTATAAATGAGTAAGGGATGGCTGTTGCCATGGAAATATGCAGGCCAACATCTCTCTGTGGGAATCTCAAAGCTCCCTTCACTGCCGGGCGCCTTGTAATGACAGGGTCACATTAGCACCGTTGACTCTCAAAGCCCATTTATTGCATAGAAATTAGCACAGCTGACTCCATTCACCTTCCACAGACCAAACAGCAACCACCCCTGCTCAACCAATTTTCTGCTGCACTCGCCCATTCCCCCAGGACATGCTCCCAAACCTGTTTCAGCACCATCCTTCCCACTTCAGCAAATTCATCTTCCATATATACTGCCTTCTCAGCAAACACTAAGCAGAAACCAGGGGTTGCACAGGCCATCAGATGTTTCACCTGATCAAGAGCACCATTTCATAATATGTTGAGAAATTTCTTTTTCCAAAGCAATTGACATACAATAAATCTGCATTCTACTCCAGAAGATGGAAAGCAGAGCTATGAAGAAAAACAGAGGCAGACACGCAGCGACAGGAACTGAAGTCTCATAAAAGCCAACAATTAAATTAGAGAACAGCAGACAGCCTCTGAATAATGGTTACTTTTACCTCTGGTGGTTGTCCGTGCTGAAGAGGGAAAAAGAAGTTCTTAAAAATCTCAGTGGAATTCCTGGATATCAGCATGTACCATTTGATGCCCAATCAATTTACAGGAGGCCCATTTCAAAGCAAATGCAAACAGATGCCTTTTATTACTATTATTTTAAATCAATTCCAAATAGGCAAATTCAACCATCTGAGAATGTCTTCTTATCAACATTTTCATACACACATAAGTCAATATACACATTTAATCTATGCAGTCATATATTTGTATGAAATAGAGATTTGTGTCACATACCCTGTGACATTGCAGTAATAAATCCCTTAGACACATAAAAGATAAGATTCAAAATACATTCAGAACAAATTCATCCACATATTTGAAGAAAGAAACTACGTCAGTAGTATCCACCCTCATTAAAAATGGCCAGTCAAATCTTTTAAACAACTAACATACTGTGAATGTATACCTATGGGTTCGTTCTTCTATTTTTTAATTCTTTAAGAGAACATTGTAGAGAGAAAAGCTCTTAAGCCTATGGAAAGGTCTCACATATTCATCATACAATCCTTCACAACTAATTCCAGTACAAAAGAAGTGAAATGAAAATTACATTCCATGTCTCACTTACCTAGAAGATAATCAGAATGACCTTTCAAGGCAGTTTATCAATTTCACTGACGCTGAGTAAAACCTAAGTCAGATTCAACTGAACAATAAATTTATTTCCACAGGGCCAAGCATCTAAACATTTAACTGCAGATTTTTCACAATCCCAATAATTTAATGAAGAAAAAGGCAGTCATTCACTCATTTAAAGACTACATTTTAACAGGAAAGAAAAATTCAATTCCCACTACTTAGCAAAATACAGACACTTTTAAATGGCTTTGCAGGGGGTTTTTTTTGTTATTTTGCTTTCTTGGTGTGGGTATTAATTCCTTCCAGTAAAAGGTACTTATTTTCTTTACACCTACAGTTCTGACGGATGAATAATTTTCTGACAAATGGACCCTTCAGGTCGGGTACATCTACAGCCATATACAGATGGGGATCCCTGTGTGCATACACATGCACCTCTAGCAAATCCTTAGTAATTATATGCAATTGCTGAGTGGAAACAGGAATGCCTAATTTCTTGCCTCTGGCCGTTTTAGGCACTTTTTGTGAAAAGGAACAACAGATACATGGGAGCAAAAAAAAAGCTTTAAGCACAGCACTGATCCAGCAGACTCGGCAGGTCTGCAAACAACTGAAGCTTGTTACTGGGGTCTTCTTTTTGGGGGGGGTGGGGGGGCATTGTGTGGTTTTGGTTGGTTTGGATCATTTTGTTCCTGTTGTTGTTTTGGGGGGCTTTTTATTTGGTTAGGATTGCTGTTGTTGCTGGTTTTTTGAGAGGTCAGGAGAGTACACTTGCACAGGACCCTGTGCCGCAGGGAAACCTCTGGAGGCATATGCCCAGCCTCAGCTACGTTCCACCCACACAAACCTGCTGGCAAGACCAGGGCCCTGATTATTAACTTCTGTGTACAGATCACTCTTCTCTTCTTAAATGCTTTGCAGACAATTCTTACCATACTCAAATTAAGTGCAGATTTAGACACAGCAGAATCTCGTAGCCCGCACTGCAATGTCTGGCATGAATTACTGAGTCTACTGAGAACATCCAAGATGGGGCTCAGAAAGAAATGCAATAAATATTTTATAAGATTAGGTTGAGAGAATATTGAATGCCCCAAAACCTGCCATTGTATCAGTTGGTCCAATGATCCTCTTTCCACAAACTGTCTTCCTTACATCCTCAGACAAGCAAAAGGAATCTCATCTGATTTTACTGAACAGCCAAACGTTCTGCTTGCATTAACAACTGGGATTTTATTTCTTAAATGTGACTTAATGTCTTCTGAATAAATTCAAGCATTACCAGATGAGGTGAAAGTACAGAGTATCTGTAAAATATTGTACTGACATGCATTCTTACAAGTTACTGTAACTCTAGCAAACAAACCAGAGTTATCCATGTGCATATGACAGTCCCATTTACCACAAGGTATTGCCAGTTTAGTCTTTCCTGCTGTCACAAGAAATGATCTGCAAACCAGAAAGGTAAAGTAATGCATTTTATGGAGATAAATTACTGAATTAACTGTGTCCTCACACAAACTTTGACCAGTCTATATCATGCTCAGCTAAACAAACAACAGCTCCTTTTGAAGTATTCCAAAATTACGAGTTTAATTACAACAAACCTAACCAGGGCCAAGTACAACTTCAGTGACCTGATTTAAGACGTCAATTCAATGTGCATTTTGTTTTTTAAAAAGTCTATACTGCTCCATTCTCCCCAGAACACATAAAATTTACACAGATAATTCAAATACAAATCCAAGAGCTTCCACATCTGTAGGTCTCTTCTCTACATCCTGCATTGTTTTACCAGTAACACACAACCATAACTCATTAGCTCTCTTAGTGGAAATGAGAACAAAGACATTCTATAAAAAACAAAAAGCCTCCACATTTCTATGCACCTCTTTGTACATTCAATGACAAAGTTCAAGCAGTATCATTTGTTTATTATTTAAAAAAAAAAAAAAATCAAGCACAACTGAGCATATACTTATAAAATCAATTATTTGGGGCAAGAAGAATGCCTGCTTTATATCGGGAGAACGAAGAAAACTCAGAAATACTGTTAAAGCCTGCCCGTGAAAACTACTCTTGAACAAAGCAAGAACTATAATCACGTTTCATGCATTTTTCTCCCGACTCCTCTGCTCTGCCATTTGCAATGCATGCAAATATGTGTGGACCTGGAGGTTTTACTAAGGCACGGAGAATACCAGCCTCCCCACTGTCTCGCCTTGCTGCAGTTCTGTCAGACCTGCTTTAGCTTCCAGACAACCTTTGGTCTCTCTGTTGCACACCAGCAAAGAGCTAAACGAGTTTGTAAAAGTTTTTCCTCTCCTCCCTGCTTTCCCAGTAGAACTGCCCATCTCCATAAACCTTCCCCTGCTTTGCATATCCTTTTCTGTCTCCCAGCTCAGCTAAGTAATCAGATACACTAACGATGTCACAATTTCCCGGTCTGCTAATTCCATATATTTCCTAGTCACTTCCACACCAGTGCTCCATCACCTACACATCTGCTCAGCATGCACAACCCTGCACAGGAACACACAATCAAGCTCCATGCAAGAGACAGGGGACTTGCCTGTCCTTGCAATGAGGCCAACAGGTACTAATTTTGCAGCAGTGTTCAATCCTCTTTAGCCTGCCTCATATATAGGCTAATACTAATTTTTTAAGAGGATCAATGCAGAAAACGCCTAGTGGATTATGAGTTTACTGCTGTACATGAACAGAGACAAAAAGAAATAGGTGGAAGAGCTGAGAAAGACAAAAAAGTGTGTCCACTATTTCTTGTACCAATAAACTTGGTTCTAAACTTGACAAACGGTCTTCAATTAACTATATTTACAGTCTTTACAAAGGTTCCTAAGTTCCTTATCTGCTTACAGCTACAGATTTTTCTTATTTTTTCACCTGTTTACAGGTTTTTCTTATTTTGTCAGCTGTTTTGTTTCCCCCTCAGGCCACAAGCACTGGCCCCCTCAGCACAGAACAACACACTCTTGAAGTAATGGCTGCTGTTGAGTGCTTTAAAAGACTTACCTGTCAAAAGTCTCAGAGTTACACTACTGAGAACAACATGCACGCCTCTTCATTCAATACAAGTCTTTTTTTCCTCCTCCATCCCATCATTAAAAAAAAGCACTACTCTTACTAAAAATAAGTTTTGGCATATTTTTTCATTTTGTTTTCAGAAACTCCCGCATACTCAGAAGCTCACTGCACCACAGCTTGGTGTTACATGGAGCAGGAGGAAAAAGAGCAGCTCTTGGACATCCTTGGCTGGAAGTAGAGCTCAACACACTTCTTACTGCAGGCAATATCCTCCCTCATAGTGAAGGTAGGCTACAGCACCTCCAGAAGGCTAAATAGGTCTCCGCATTCCTGGAACTTTACAGGCAGATAAAAAAACATAAAAGCTTTTTGGCCAGAATACAATTAAATGTAAGACCTCATTAATCCAGTTCTGGACAGCAAGATCTGTAACTTCCCAATCCAGGATTGGGAATCCAGGCACACATTAGTCTGAAATATGAGGTGCTACCTTTTTCTTTGTAGCTGAAGGGCTATGTGAACGGGAAAAGTAATTTTTGGTTCCTTTCATTAGTTCATCCAAGAAACAAGGACAAAACCCTCTTATCAGAAGGGAAACAATTAAAACATCTTCCACATCTAGCCTGCACAGCTGTATCAACACACAGGCACGTTAACTGCAAATGGAAGCTGCAGCGGAGCCTTTTGGCATTCCCAGGCTCCTCCTGGTACACAACTAGTTGTATATGCTTCACTGAAAAGCAACTCTTCAGCCACTTCAACTTCCAAAACTCAAATAACCTAAGTGGGACTTTCCTCATTCTTTTCAATATACTTCTTTACCTATCTACCTAAACACTCAAGCATGGGACTACTATGCAAAGACAAACGAAGAAGGCCTTATAAAAGACTGCTTTGTCATCAGAGAAATGACTAGTTACAAAGAAGGAGGCAGAAAACCTCAGAGAAAGCAGAAGCAAATAAAAAGCCAAAAGCACTTCCCATCTCCTTGTTTATTATGCAACTTCCCAACTGAGCATACCTTTCTTCAGTTAATTGACATGGCATAGAGCAACTGAGTATAGGGCACAACAGAGAACACCCCCCCAACAAACTGTTTAGTATTACCACAATGAAAGTTTACAATCTGCTTTGCCTGTTTTTGTTGTCATCTTTAAATCTCCAATCTTATTCTCACATGCTACCCAGAATCTAAAACACTGAAAAATTGTCTCAGTCATGTCTACAAGTACTTAATTCTCAGTTTAATAAGACACATAGTAGATCAACACCCATTCATGAATAACACTTTCGTGGTCATACACCCTCAGAAACTACTTTTCAACCCATTTAAATCAGAGAAAATGAATCCAACAAGATCCAACACTTAGAAGCACTGAAGGCTTACAAGAAATGTTAGTCAACTTTGGAAATTATTTCATTATCTCTGCACAGCAAAAATGGGGATAAGTCTTCACCTTTGAACATTCAGGGGAAACATTTTATATTCTTGTTATCTACAAACTCCCTATTGCAACAACTGGCTTGAGCTTCCATTTTTCCTAGAGAAAACCAAAACTAAAACAAAATAATCAGCAGAGTTCCAAGATAACATAACCATGATAGAAATGGTCCAAGATTCTATTTATACTGATTTAGAGTCACACTTTGGAAAGCCATCCTTAAAAATCAGATTACAGCACAATCGCTCATCAACTTATCTAACACCTTTTGCAAACTAGGTGGCATATGCAAGTATTACACCTAATGCTAGCAGCCCAAAACAAGAATTAATTTTGACATGACTGAAAGAGACCTCCCACTTGCTTCACTGCAAGAAAACATCCAAGAAAATGTATTTTAACACAAAAATATTAATTTGGCACACACCCCCTCAGACAGCTGGGAGAGAGAGCAAGAGTGCACTGCAGAGCAAGCACAGTGCAGATTCCAACTCCAGCTAAATGGCCTTCAGCAGATGACAGATCCTCTTTGACTTCTCCAGCTCCTCCCCAGCAAGAGGTTGCATGAAGCAGGGAACTTGAAAGCTCAGGTGCTCAGGAGGCAGGCCAATAAGGGATGCACCAAGGCATCCAAAACATCTCTCCTTCTTGCAGGACCTCTTAGTGGTATAAATCCACACATTTTGGCAGGGTATTGTTATATCCATTCAAGGTTAACAAAAAAGGTTATCAAGTGTGCATTGTAATAGGTGTTTATACAGGGACTGGGGTGGGGGTGGGAGGAGGAGAGGGGACTGAATCATAATACCAGCAAAGAGATGAAGTGTATTGAGGCTGTGGGCACACCTGTACTTACAGTGTCCAATGAAAAACCAATGAATCAGTGTCACAGTTTTGAAATAGAACCGTTCACATCAAACGCTTCATTTGTTGTGGAAGTAGCTACCGCCCTCCTCACCACCTACAATGGCTTTTGTTTCTCAGGGGGGGAAAAAAAAAAAAAAGAAGTTTTAAAAACAGCTATAGACCTGTTTTGGTAGGCATGAATGCAAGCAGCTTTTGTCAGCAGACTCTGCAGTAACCCTTGACCATCGAAAAAGGTATATAAAGTAATTGCTTTGGGAGAGGGAGAGAGATGGTGAAATACTTCCTTTCCAAGCCAAGAGATCATAGTAAAGACAGATTTCATCTGTCTATCCAGTTCCCCATTTACAAAGCTTTCTCCCCCCACC
>VZRR01007832.1:522-36342 GCA_013398015.1 Oreocharis arfaki | reverse complement strand
CCCCCCCCAAGAATATACACGTAGTAACATATTCCCATGCCACTCATTTGCTTTCAGTGGAAAAAAGTCACCTATACCTCATCTCTGCTACCGGAAAGAACGATAAGTGCCCATCCACACACAGCCCGCTCACCCCAGGCAGAACACTATACTAATGCTCTTTGCTGCACAGCAGGGAACATGGTACATACAGTGCTTCACCCTACACGGGCTACTCGGATCTCTCTTACAATGCCCCTTTCTAACTCAGTTTGTAAATGATACTCCCACTCCGGCTCGGCCTCCACATACACCATCCATGCAGCCAGCACAGCTTCCTTTAGGCGCACTTGCGTAACTGCCTGAGCTCGCGCTCTTTCTAATAAAAGAAGTCATTAAAGAGTTCTCCAACAAAACCTCCACACAGGTATCCAAAAGGGAGCATGAGATCAGTAGCTATTTCGGAGCCTGATGGGCATAAAGCAGTCAACAGCCTTTTACTAACTACCGCAGGAATTTTAATTTTCTTTAAAAAGGAGGCTTTATTACTACACTGATTTCCAGAGCTACTAGAAATACTTGGGTGCCATAGAATTAAAGGTGATGTTTCACATTTTTCAGCCGAAGTAACTCCCCACAAGAGGTACATGATAATAAAGACATGAACGAAGATAGAAAAATGTTTCAACGTTAAACCAAAAGGCAGACCTGAAAAGCCCTTCAACCTACAGATCCATCAGGTTACCTCCCACACCAGGGCAGGATCAAGCTACTGTTCCCCTCCCTGCTAAAAGCAGTCACGTAATAGAACGGAGCTGCAACAATGAAGCTACCACTTCCACTCAATCCCTCTCCCCTAAAAGCCCATGATGCGTAGTTTCGTATACGCAGAAAATACCAGTCAACAACCCACACCTCCGGGAAGCAGTAAAGACATCCCCTCAAAATTAGCTGAGGGCCAAACGGGGACAGAAAACTCTCTCTTCACCCGTACCATGCAAACTAGGCAGCTCTGTGGAGACGCGATTTAAACTCTCCTGACAGCTGAAAAATAAAACAACACATTACAGCTCTTCAAAACAGATGCAGCCAGTTACCCGACAGCAAGCACCCGGTACCGCGTCCTGCTCTTCGCTGAATGAGGGACGGCGGCTCGCAGCAGACAGCGGCCTCCCCGAAGCGCCCGGACACGCTCCTGGCAACCTGGGCTGCTGGCCCTTGGAAACCGACCGCTTCCCAGCCGAGCGAAAACGCCTCGCACTCGCCCTCACCACCCTCGGGCGCGGCCCCTACCCCTCGTCTTCGCGGCAGGTGCGGCCAGGACAGGCGGCGGGGGCCCGGCCGCCGCCCCGGGCACGCACCTGGCGGAGCCGCAGCGGGCGCGCAGGCGGTCGCTCCTGCCGGAGCCAGCGGGGCTCAGGGGCAGTGAGAGGAAAAGCAGATTTATAAACCTGGCAGCCCTCGCTCACTTGCTGCTGCTGGAGGCTCCTCTTCTCCGCCTCGCTCCGGCCGCGTCGCAGGCGGGGGCTGCCAGAGCCGTCGCCCCCCGCCCGAACGCAGCGGCGGCCCGGGCCCCGTCAGGCGGCAGGACCGACTGCGTTCCGTAGGTGCGGCGGCACCGCCTGCCCCCACGCCGGGTCCCTCAGCCCCGCACCCACCTTAGTGGGAGAACGCGCGGCGGGCACAGACGACCGCCGCCTCAGTGCCGACCGCTCCCTCGACACCGCCTCCTGCTCTCTCCGCCCACCCGCCGTCTCCTCCTCCCACGGCCGGCGCACAGCCCGCCCCGCCGGGCGCTCCTACCTGCGGGGGGCTGCGGCGCTCCACTCGCACGGCCCCCGCCCGCCTCAGCGCCTTTCCCGCGGCTGGGGCTGGGCCGGCGCAGCCCCCTCCTCCTCGCGCCGGCGGGGGCAGGGCGGCGGCGGCGGGTTGGGCAGTAGCAGCAGCAGCAGCAGGAGGAGGAGGAGTTGGTGCCCGTGTGTAACAAGTTTGGGTTGCCCCGCAGTATGGCGGCCGAGCGGCGCTGGGGGCGGACCCGGCCCTCGCTCCCGGGGGTCCGGCACGGGGGCTGAGCCGCCCTCTCCTCGGTGCTGCTCGTCCCTTCCCTCGCGCCTGGCGCAGCGCCGTTAACGGCAGCGTCCCCGCGAGGCGGCCGGAGCAGCAGCGGCGCCGTGTGACACTAGCCCGGTCACGGCGCCGGCCGAGCCGCTCCTCCCGCGCCACCTGGGGCTGCGTGGCTTGGCAAGGCACCGAGGCGCCTCTGCCGAAAGCAGGTGCGGTGTCCCGCAGTTCAGCCGGGCCGTGCAAGAGCCGCCGCAGCTCCTCGCACCTAGTGCCACTTGTCGCGTTCCGCTGCTCCTCCTCCGCCTTTTCGTCTCGGGCAGGATGGATCCGCTCGCCGCAGACCACAGGGAAAACCGCACCTGGGATCCAGCTTCTCGGCACCATGGGAATGGAATAACTCTTATCCAAAGCAAATGTTATTGGAATTGATGCACCTTAAAGCATAGGTTCGCCCAGGTGACTGCTTGGCAGTATCTAAAAGGAGGAAAGAAAATAGGTCAGTGAATGCACAGATGTCACCCGAGATCCTTCTGCTGAGTCACTGATGAGTTATTGATTACGATCATGTCCGTGCACGCCTGGTGTGACTGTTCGGATGAATGACATGGACCAACACACGGGTGTCTGTTTTGGGATTGAGGTTTGGTTTGGTTTTTTTTATTGCTGTGGAACAGGTGATACCAGTGTCGTGAGATTGCCATATCTCGGTTAGCAAGAGTCATTGAAGCAAGACTGAACAAAATATTTAGTTTGTCAGATACTGGCACTTGCTTTACTGGCTGACCTTTAGAGTCCAGAATTACACAACATTGTAATTTTACAATAACATGGTAGTCAATCTCTAATAATGCACATTAGCATTATTAGGTAAGAAATACTATCAAGAAGAAATCATTGAGGAAATCAAGCCTTTTAAAGACATGGAGACATGACGATAACCTCAGATGAAGAAAGTTTAGATGCAAAGCAACCTTGATATTTCAGGGTCTATAAAATAGTAGAGTGTGAAGGAGGATACTAGCATAGCCAGCAAACAGTCTGTTGTGTGGAAAACACTGGGAAATCAGTTTTCCTGCATTACATTATCAAAATGGTGATTTAACTTAGGCCAGCTTAACATGGGGTAACCAGTGTCCACACCATTGACATCAATTGGGGTCATAATGCTATCAAAACATTGGATATGAGGCATGGAGAAGAAAGTAGTCATACTTAGCTCTGGGAGACAACAGCAGAAGGGAGCAGGAGGGGCTGAGAAGCCATGGTCTGCCAGGAAGGGAGAGAACCCCTTGTGATGCTTAACCTGAGCCTCACAGGAGCATAAAAAAGGATCAAATGAACCATGCCAGAAAAACCTTGCTTTACAGTAGCATGATAAAAAACCCTTATCATATTTTATTTGGGCAATTGCAGTAATTTATACTATCAGAAGATTAACCTGCATCTCCACTGGGACTGACTGCTGGTATTAATACATGAGCAAAACCTTCTAGAGTAGACAAGACTTTAAGCATCTCCTGAGGGGTACAACTATGAAACTCTATTCCAAGGGAAGAAACAAAGATGCTTTTTTAATCTCTCATTTTACAAAGTCTAAGCTTGGGCAGTTCTTAGCTCTGAGTAGGAAAATCCCAGATATTTTGTTAGGTTTCCCCAGGGAGTCTGCAGTCTGCACAAACTTCCAAAAACCCAGAGTGGCACAGATGAACTGGAGCAAAGGCTAGCACCAAGATAAAATTTTCATTATTTCCTACTCTATCCAGGTGACATTTCATGACCTCTTAAGAATTGTATTGTTAGTTTGTATAATGTGGTTTTCAATCTCCATTCTCAGCAAAACCTGGAAAGTCTTGCAGATTTGGCGGTAAAACAAGGAATTGATATATGTACCTTGTCAAGTGCCAGATTCTCAGTCACATTTAGAACCTTCTTTGAAGTAAAATATATTGCCAAACGGGATTTGCTGAGAAGAAGAAAACACTAATAATGTTGGGAGCACACAGCTAGTACCATAAATTGCACCACTGAAAATTCCTATAGTTCCAATTATAAGTCATGTCTTTCACTGGACTGAAAAACAAATGGCCTCTGACACAAATTTGAGAGGTTTTCCAGAGTTGTATCTGAACTAGTGGTGTAGCGCTAAAGACACTGGTCCTCACAGTAATTATAACTGATTTTGTTTTCCTAAAAAATATTATAATCTTCCAAATACTGCATGCTGTGGCAATGAGATCATATAATGAGCAATTATTAATACATGTCCACATCAATTCCATAATGGGTATTCCAAGGACATGGAGGAAACATGCTTTTAAAAACCTCTACTATAAGCATAATAAAACCTAATCTTCAAAAGGACACACAATGCTTTCTGCAACGTAATAATATGTAAAGAATGCCTCAGTCATAATACACTTAGTTCAGACAACATGCTGAGTATGTAAAATACCCAACATATGGGTATTTTAAGTCTAGGCAAAATCTGTATCAAATCTGTGCCAGGAAAACAAAAAAGCAGTTAAGCAAGAAAAAGGGGTTAAAGAAAGCTGTAGCAACTGACAGTGCTCTTAAACCTTCAGTCCTTTATTAAACTCAGAAACAAGTAAGCTACAGGGTAGAAGATACAGGAGCAGAGTAGGGAATGAGAGGAGAGACCAAAGCTGTCTCGGGAGCCAGGTCTGAGACTGAGGGCAGATCTATCCAAGAGTGAGTGAGTGAACAGGTGGAAGGTTTTTAGTAAGTCAGTGAAAAGGGCAGTGAATGTGCCCGGAGGTTTGCAAACCGATATATAATCCAGGGAATAGGTCAGTAGCAGAGTGCATGAGAGTATGAATGGATGAGAGGATAAAAGAATAAATAGTTGGGTTGAATGAATGTGACTGTGAACAATTCTGAATAAAGTCAAAGTTTCAAGCTCTACCTTTATATTGCTATGATGGCATGACTTTTCAGATCACTTGTCATTGATGTAAGCCAGCATCAGAGGAAAACAACACATATTGCTGAAAAAAAAATCCCTTTTCACTGCCAGTTGTGGGAAAATAATATAGTAAAAATAAGGATTTTAAACACACTTTACAGTCATGACAATAAAAACAGTTTTGGAAACATTATTACAGAAAAATAAGCACACAAAAGGCATTTTAAAGCATTGCCCAAGAAATTAATGTTGATTAGCATTATTAAACTACTAGAATTGACATAGACCTAAAATAATTTGCAGAGCAGGAAGATTCCATTAACTATCCTAGTTAGGAACCTGATACACAACAGCTCAAAGTGATTTGTGCAAGATTATACACTAAGTCAGCGGCAGAACCACAGACGGATAAAGCCTTGACCTTTTACTTTTGTATCTTCCCCATCAGGCAGAGAAAATGCATTGACTTCACTTTTGCAATTACAGAGGCAATGAAACTAAATTATAATAGTCAAGGGGTGTTATCTCCTAACCTTGGGGTTTTTTGGGCTTTTTTGGACTGAACACTTCCTATATCATTATGGATGAACATGGCAATTATGTAGAGGATACACTCAGAGACTTTAAAACTCTCCCTGTATTTACCATGTGTGTATGCCTAAGACAGAAGAAGAGGGAGCTAAGTAAATCTTACACAGACTTCTGCATTTAGATGATGTAGCATAGGGGAAGTGCATTTCTGGATGACGTGGCAGAGGAAGGTCTTCTTCTCTGCCTTTGGTGGATCTAGTGGCTGTAAAGATCACAGAGAATATTTTCCTTTTCTTTTTATTTCCTAATCTGGAATAACAGATTTAGTGGAGCTACACTGTAGGTTAGTGTCTAGCCATGGAGTTATCTGTAGTCCAGTCTCTTAAATCTCACTGTAAAGCCTGTCAGAAAGTTTACTAAAGGGATAAGGGACACGGTGGATTTAGGGAAGGATGGCAAAAGTGGTAGAGATTTCCCTCATTGTGGTGCTGAGTCAGCATTTGTATTTTAAAATGAGGTGTCACTAGCAAATTACTAACATGCTTTGCTCCTAGACAAAATAGCAGCAACAAATATTTTGTGTTTTCACTTATCAGTGTCCAAATACAGAGCCTGTAATTCTTACACAAACAGCTAAGTTATGTGCATGGGTACAAAATTAGGAAACTAACCACTCTAGTGGTCTTTTCATTGGAAGATGACATGGAAATACTTAGAATCAACAGTCAATGCATAATAAATGAATGATAAAAGACACTTTATCCACTCTACATGGTGGAAGAAGTACATGGGCTAGTGAAGGAGGCACATGTTTATTAATGAGAAAAATAATAAAAAAGGTGTCAGCAGTGCTTGCCTCAGGGGACAAGGTCAATGAGGCAACATCAATAATGTAGTACATTAAGAATAATGAAGAAACTAAAACTCAATATATTGTTTTTTATGTTTTTTGAAAATGCAATTACATTTCCAAAAAGATTGAATTAATGAAAATTGTTTAATGGAGTCATCACCAATCACAGGAATTATTTCTGATTACATTTTTTGCACATGTATAATATCAATATCAAGCTATTGATGTGGGGTAGCACGTGCTTGTCATGAATAAATATGAAATCAGAGGGGTAACAAAGGTGTTCAGTTGTTAACACAGGAAAAGCAAATGTAGGGTTGGACAGTAATGGATTTATTTATAAACTTTATTCTAAGCTTGCATTCTTCCTGTATGAACCCTACATTTTTATTGCATGCACTATTACAATATTTTATGATGTTTTCTTATTTTTTCATACTTCTTTTTATAGACTAATAACTTCATATCATGCTTTACAAAAACAAATTAAGAAGTGGAATTACAAGGGATTTTTATGGCAGCAAACTTGTTTGTAAAAGATAGTAACCTGTCTCCTTTATGTACGCATGTCTCACATCATAGTGTGCCCTGAGAAGGAGGGAATGCAGCACCACAGCAGTGAGCGAAGAGTTTGCCTTTTTATCACTCAGCATAGCATTTTAATTCAGTTGCTTTCCATGCACATGATTTACTCAGAGAGGATCACAAGACTACTGGGATTCTTTGACTTGTATCAATGCCTGTAACTTATGCTGAATGACCCTGCTAAAACCTGTAGACTCCCAAGTTTGAACCTTGATGGAAAAATAATATTAATGTTAAAACACCTATCTCATAGTAGCTCCTGCTCTTGTACGGGGCAAATAATGCACAAGCCAATTGACTCCTGTCAACTCTCAGACAACCATGAATCCGCAAAATGAGAAGTCAGCAGTGGAAATATACTGTCAATAAAAGGTAAAAGCAGACTGCTTTCCTCTCCCTGTGTGACCATTTTTTTTTCCTTTTTTGTGCTGGCATCCCATGTCCTTCTCACTCCCAAAGAATGCAAAAACCTGATGTAACTTGCTTCATGAATTAAGTTGCCCTAATAACCACCTTTTTGTCTGAAGCTAAACCAGGTCATGGTTTCCTCGTGTGATGTTTGTCACAGGGACATTTCTTTCCTGCCCTACAGTAAGGTTTTCCTTTCCACCAGTTGGTCCTATTAGGTTTCTGTTACTTTGTATGGAGAACAAAAGCAAAGGATCCAATTGCCTCACTATTATAAATTAAATAAAAGGACATACAGTACAGGAAAGGAGGGGGTTTTTTTTAAGCTGAGATGAGCAATTTGCAACTATCAAAACTCTCCTGGGAACACAGAGCTCTATTCCAGGGAATAACAAAAGGGAAAATAAAAGATAGGTTGTAAGGGACCAAGAATAGTCCTAGACAAGAGACTCAAGAAGATAATTTTAAAAGGTCATTTTAAGCATGCAGAAATTGGTAACATTTTATAGCATCTCTAAGACTTGTGTAACAGTCTAAGTGAGTAGATGTGCATAATATCAAAATTCACATCAGTATCTTGCTGTCCCCCCCAAAAGGGAAAGAGAAATGCAAAGACTTGTGATTACCTCCTTCAATGTGCATTGAGCGGTTTGGCTACCAGGAAAATACGTCTTTTAATTATCTAAAACATTCCCCTCCTTAGAAGTTCTTTATTCATGTTTCTGCAGAACTGCCAGACCATACAGGAAAATTAAAAAAAAAAAAAAGTTTAGGAAGAAAAAGAAGCAAAAGTTTTATAGTAGAGGAAGTTGGGATTTTTTTTAATATAATCCCAAAAATTCTCCATTGGTTAACATAAAAACAACTTACAAGGAAAGAGATTAAATACTGTGATTAAATACTGATTTTGTAATTAAAATTATCAAGTTAACAAAAATTTTTATCCACTAGCCAGAAGTTTTTATCCCGAAGGTCTTTTCATTTTGAAAATTAATGTTTGTTAATTAACGCTAAAAAAAAATATATTCAATTACAGATTAAACAATTTGATTAACCATTTCTCTGGGAACAATTTCTCTATCGATTTTTTGGTGTTGCTTTAATATCAAGGAAACTTCTAAGGCAAGAAAGGATGAGTCCAAATTCTTATTAGTCTTCAGGGTAATAGAGCATGATAGGAAATAATGACAGTGAAAGTGTGTTGGTCACCCAGGTTTTCATCTCATGATCTTGTGACAGTGTGTCGCAACTCCACGGCACGCTGCGCCAGAGGTGCGGGCTATGGTCACTGAGCACGTTGCTGTCCAGGAGCTGGGCCCCTGGTGACTGATTTACCTGTGTTGAGCCTGGCAAAACTGTTGAGTAAAACCAGTTAGCTCAGATTTTGGTTCTGCATTCTTTTAAGTGACATTAAAGTGATTTGTTACCCAGACAGCTGTCTCTCTTCCCGCTGCCACAGCGTGGTCACTGGCAAAAAGGGGAGGCAGGAAGGAGCCTGGGAGGGCTGTACTGCACATTTGGGCTTATGTCCTGGACAAAAGTGGAACCTCTTCCCTAAACCTCGTTGCTGAGGAACCCTGACTCTGCTACATTCAATCAGGTATAGCTGATATAGCTACCTACTAACTTTAGGGATAAACTAGAAGGTGGGTAAACAAAATTTACCCTTTGTTTTTCTTTGATTAGGGCTTAAAATTTCTAATTATTTTAGGTTGAGGTAAGAAGAAAGCTAAGAAAAATGTCAGCAAAGGAATTATGAAGGACCTTAGCTGATACCCAATGTTCTTTGTTTTGGCTTTAGGAATGAAAATACAGAAAGAAAAGTCAAGTAGAAAGCAAGCATCTTTATTAAGAAATAGCCAAGATAAGGAAAAAAAAAAGAGGTAGAGAAAAAAAGATCAGAGAAAAATATTAGAAAAATGTAATGACTTATCTGGGCCTGTTATTTATATGTTTCTTACATTTAAAATATGTTTTTCTACTGAGATAAGGAGAAAGAGAAGAAATATTCTGTAATTAGGAGCAGTAAAGAAAGTTCACTCCCAGACTTCCTAGGGTTTTGAAGTTGCTTTCAAGGCCTGTTGTTTCTGGTTGTTATATGTCTTCAGTGTTAGGGCAGGTCTGGAGTTTCCAGCTTCTGGGATTTGTTGAGTGATATGCCTTGGGGCAGACATTTTAAAGCAACGCTTTTGAGAGTCACTGGAAGTCTGCTTGCATTGTGTATTCAGTCTATATCTACAGTGTACACTCCTTTATTGGAAAAAAAATACCCTACCACAAAAAATGACCCTACAACAAAGGATAAGAAAATAGTATTTACTGCTTTCTGTGCCCACTTTTTCTTTGACCTTGCAGCTGAACAAACAGCTCAGTCAAAGACTGTCTGAATGGATTTCAGGGATCAGTATCATATCAGTCCCTTCTGGTCACTGTCACACTTCATACAGATCCTCCTGCCTTCTTTCTGCATGAAGACCCATCATTTTAAGGCAAAGACACACACAATGCCAGACTCCCTGGCTGGTGCTCCTTTACCTGGTCCAGAGCCCAACCTCATTTGTTTGTCTGCAAGTTAGTCACTTGGAAATCATCTTATGCATAACAGCCAAGGAAGTCTGGTAGTATGAAATTATTAGATAGTATGTAATGTTGAAAACGCCAACGGCATCAAAAGAACTGCTCATGAGTGTCTGTGTGAAGCAAAGAAAGAAGTAAGCCAAGCCCAAATCCAAACATGTTAAGCTGCCTGCTATTTTTGCAAAAATAACAGATACATTCACAAATGCTAAGTGATAGATCTTCCAGTGTCTAAATACAGATTCAAAATGCAGGCTGGGATTGCCCATTTGTGCAGGAAATTACCAGTGGTAGGAGCTGGGGAAAACAGTGCCAGTGGTACAGTAGGCCAAATTGAGAAGACAAATTATCTCCAGTCTCACTGCAATGAGGTGGTACAACATGCACTTGTTCCATGTATCATTCAAGTTTCATGCAATATACTTATTTAACACATTTCAAGATGGGATAACACACTGCCAAAGGATAAAATCCGAGGGATTTTAAGCCTGTTAATACCATGTCCTAGTTGTGAGGCATTATTGTCTTGTGTCCTTGTTGAATCTTGCCAATTACTTTGTTTTCAATTAAATGGAGAAGGCAAACAGCAGAATTTACACAAGCTCCCTTTCTGGGTCTTCTAATGGCACTTGCTCATCTCTTCAGAAGTGAAAGACCTTCCTCTTCACGGTCTTCACACCTTAGCCTGGTCAGCAGTTTCTGTAGGATGGTCTCATGGGTTCCCAGCTCTCTGATCATCAACTGAATTTGATCAGGGGGTGGTGCAAGACAACTTCCCCCTGCCATGCTATATTTTGTGGGTGCAAGGGAGACTTGGCTGCCCCTCTCTCCTCTTTTCCCGGGGTTTCATCCCGGGAGAGGTGGAGAGGGGTGTCATCCCCTCTCTCCCCTTTTCCCAGGGTTTTATAGCACTCCAGCTCCTCTCCCCTTTTCCCAAGTGTCAGCAGCGTGCTCTCAGCTCAGCTTGGCACCAGAGCAAGTTGAGCAAAATCCTAACCCGATACAGAGGAACAAAGTTTCAGGGCAAATTTCTTCATCTCTAGCAAAATGTACAGATGTGGAGGACAACATGTTCCTCCCAGGTAACACCTCCCTTCTCAGAAGGATTTGTGAAAATCCCTGCAAACACAGCCCTCTTTACAGAGCTTTCCCATAGAAGCAAATGACAGAAGAAAATGCCATTACTTATAATGTTCACAGTCTTTTCCTTAATTTTGCCAATTCCGCCTCTTTCATATTCCGGGCTTTACTGGTAATTCTTGGCCAGTTTCCAGCCACTTTATCACAAACAGGTGTAGCCAGCACTCGAGCAGGAGTTGGTCTTCTAGTGGCTAACTGGAAATATACTTAGGTAAAAAGAAAAATAGTGATTTAAAAACATGTATTTAAGTCCTGATAAATCAGAATAGCATTTTTGTCCACAGAGTTAACACTCCTTTCAGTGTTTCAGAGCAAGGAAATTAAATCACACAGATTTTTTTTTCCTGTGTTCTGCAGTGAGTCTGGCTGACTGGCATACAGCAATGAGTGTGTGAAGATTTTTGTGTAGTTTTGGAGTGCTGATTAATGATAATTTGAAACTGACTGAGCGCAGGTATATGCCTTGAGTTTAAAAAAAAAGTAAACAGATTGTTATCACTAATGTATGGAGTAATAGGTTTTAAGGGGGTGCAAAAGAGCCTGTCCACAACTCCTGTCCTTTGACAGCCCTTGCACAATGCATCGGCCTCTACACTTCCACCTTCCTTCCTCCTGTCCTCAGGCATCCAAGTGACCTTTGTGGTGACAGGTTTCTCAAATGACCAAATGCAGTACAGATAGCCAGTCAATAGGCATGTTTGTTGTGCTTGTTTCACAATGTGATTGGAGGTAGGACATGCTCTCAGATTCACAAAACACCTAAATGTATCCACCAACCAGAACTAATTCACAGTATGAATTAATTAACAAGAAGTATAAGCTCAAAAAGGGGAAAACTGATGATTTTCACCCTTTATTGTGTATCGCTCCTCCCTGTTCTAAGAACAGCTCAAAATGAGTTGCAGGAACTGTGATTTGCATTGCTTGGTCGTGTTTATACATGTTGTTAAACCGCTCTCCATGCTGGTTTAGTTACACCCAGTACTGACACCCGTGATAAACGCAGGATTTTAGGAGGCAGTTTATAAAGCTCAGATCTTTGTATCCTAAGGATTCTGCCACAGCTAACAGAACAGCTCGTATCACAGGGAGCTGTGCACTTCCCTCTTTCTGTTGGTGGGTTTTAAGGATTAAAGGTGATTGATCATTCAGTCCTACCCTGTGTATCACAGAGGTCAGTCAATTCAGCCAGGGTTTCCTGCAGCTAGCATAAATGATAAACATCATGGTTTTTTCCTGGAGCACAGTACAGTAATCTTATTTGAAGACAGAGTAAAGATGGCAGGATGCAACTCCTCCAGGTTCAAAATTAAATACAGTGTTTTATGGTGTGGGAAGCTTGTCCAGCTGGTATTCAAAGTGCATGTAATTGCTTCTCACAGTTCTGCTTTGAAGGAGAGTCTGTCAAGTTTCCATGATTATCTGTCCAGCACAGTTCACAGACATGAAAGTCACATATAAATGTTTACAGACAGATATACATACCCACCATGCAAGATTATTCATCTTACTCTCTTACTTTCAAAGAGCCAGGAAGGAGAAGAAATGCTGTACTGGTATACACAGCCTCATGAAGAACAAAGGATTGCATACAGTAAAATAATGCAGCACAGATCTCAAGGAAATGAATGATGGTTTGGTTGTTGGTTTTCCCCCTACCCCATCATGGAGCCTTTAAGTCTGAAAACCAAACACATGTGGGAATCAAACAGATTTCCTGTATGCGTGGTAATTCTTCGAGAGCAAGTCTGTAACAGCAGTTACAGTGTTTTCAGATCACAGCAGTGTGCGATCTGTTTAAACCAAGAGGTGATCAGCTAATGACCAATTGGACACTTTTTAGGCACTTGAGAAAATTGTAGCAACCCCTCAAGCCTTTTACATCCCTCCACTGTGGCTGCAAGCCAACATGCTGCCTTGCTGAAGGCAGCAATAAGCTTAGGCAGCTTAGCCCAGCCAAAGTAATGAAATTACATGTCGCAGTTCAGTTCACCATGGTCAGTGCCCTCAGCCTCCATTTGGAGAATAATTTTCCTGATAGCAACTGTTCTCAAAGCTTGGTAATACCAGCTCTTGCCTCCTGCTAGTTTTTGTAGAAATAAAATCCCTTATTTTCCTTTTTGATTAAATGAAGTATCTCACAAAGCCAGAATAACAAAGCTTTACTGGTATTAGAAAGAAAAAACAATAAATTTGTCTCTACCTCAGAGACAAAAATACCAATCCGACTTGAGAGTGCATAATAAAAAGGAAGGAGCGCTGATTGATAAGTCTCTAGGCATAAAGGTATCCTAGCTGAACCCAGACACAAGCACATCTTCCCTAATGGAAATATTATCACATTTGGTAGCAAGTTTAGTGCTAGCCGTGGCTGTCTCCTGGCTAACAAAATACAGAGAGTTCCTCCCGGAGGAGAAATCTCCCTGAACATCCATGTGTATAAGCCTACCAAGTGTTTGGTGATGATCCAAGCTTGAGGCAGCCCTGCTTCTGAGTCTCTCCCCTGAAACCAGCTTTCATTCCTAATCTCCCCTCTGCACATGCATAGATCTGTCTCAGGTGTGGTGTCTGTTTGTTTGCAGGTTTCATTTTTTTAAAAGCTGGGACAGTTCCTTAAGCGTCTTGGAGCAAGGCTGCTGGAGTGGTCTCCCCACCAGGAGCAAGCAGTGGGCAGGCAAGGGGAACACCTTCAAGCAGTATTGCCACCAAATGCTCCATACCATAAAACAACAGACCAAGTAATTATACTTTTGTCAGCACTTCTCTTGATTTCATGGATTAGTACAAGGAAGACAGGCCATACTAGAAAGATCAAGGCCTGTGATGACTAAGGAGTTAATTAGGGAGGTCTGAAGCTCTCAGTACCTTCCTGGCTCTTGCCAGACCTACTACTGCTGTAGAGATGCGAGTAGGGCCATACAGAGAAGGCCAGAAGGTGAAACTAGGTGTGAAATCAGTGCCCTGCTCATGTGGCATTCAGGGCTCAGGGAAGCTGTTCCATGAGGATCCTCTCCTAGGAAAGTCAAAATGCTGCTCTGACAGCCCTCCTGCTTTGCCCTGCCAACTCAGCCATCCTGTTTATGCATTCCTCCTGGATGCCTTTATCCTGCTCTGCAAGGGTTTGGGTGGCTTCTTATCAAATTAATTTCCCATCTTTCAGAAGTTGTTATTCATTAGTAATGCAGGAAAGTTTCCCATGTACTACAGCCTTGTAAATGGAATTGGCGCTGACAGCAGTAAATGCCTTGTAATGTTCCCTTCCCAGGAAGACGGTGTGTTGCCCCACTGCCAGTTTTCAGAAACATTTTAATTTCTCAAGTGAAATGTAATAGTAGGAAGATGCAGTCTGAGCTCAGAAATCAATACCTGCTGCTAACAAAGCTGCTCCTTTGGGAACTTACTGGTATGAACTAGCATGATAAATTGGGAGAAATTACGTGTAACCAGGTTTTGTAGAAAGCAGTTACATTATTATATTATTTACTATTTATGCAGCACCATAAAATGGTAAGAATGACTTGTCCCCACACAAAGTATGTTGGTGTCATTTAATTTTCCTTAGCATGCATAGAGTTACTGTTTAAACCAGAATTAGTATTACAGAAATCTCTTGTTTATTGCTAGCCTGTTATGGTGGAGTCTAAAGTATTTGCACTCAATGGTTTATTTATAAACATTCTTGATCCTTTTTGCTCAAATAGGATAAAGTCCGTACTTAAAATTAGTATTCTGCACTACTCTTTCTTTTTTTACTTTATAAAATGTCAGGCTTCCATCCTGGATGTACACTGGAAACATATAGCTATTCCCAGCTTGACTCCTCAGTCCCCACTGGGTTAACTAAGCAAATTGATAGTAAGTGGTAAGCAGCCAAAAAGCACTTTAACCCTTTCAGAGGAGGTCCATAACAGCATTTCTTATGAATGAAGATGGTCATTCATTAATAAATGTAATTTTAATTTACTGCATGCTTAGTTAGTCCAGAGTCAGTTACAGAAGGATAAAATGTTTTTTACATAAAGTCTAGACTATGAAACAAGGAGGCACTGCAGCATGCAGAAAATACTGCTCTTGGCTTTGCCATATTCATGAAGGAAGGATGTGGCCAAAAGTAGCTTTTTCTATCATTTAAAGAGTATAATATTTTGGTTTTGGGAGTTTTCTCTTTGAAACAACGGTTCAACATAAAAACTTTGAATTTCCTCCGAGATGTGCTGTAAGCCTGGTAAAAGTGCCCTTTCATTTGTGAATCATGTTTCCTTTGGAGCCAAAATGAGAAAGAAAGATCTCCAAGGCAGATGTGCACTACGTTGTGCTGTTGTTGGTTGGCTGCCCTGCAGAGGTGTATGTAGTCTGTGAATAAGACTCTTTTTTTCCTTTCCAAGAACTTAATCTGTGTGAGAGGTCAAGCTGCAACGATAAATGAAGTCCGTGGCACCTCCAGCGTGGGGATTGCCCGCAAGGCCCCTCGGGACTCCTTCTGGGATGTCTGAATGTTGGCACTTCTGCTCCGCATCCCCCCCACCCTCCGCCCCAAATACCTTTTGTTATATTTGTTATTTTCTGAATTTCGGTGCTTCTGGTGCTGGTCTTGGCCACTTTCCAAAAAGGCAGCGTGGAAGCTATCGCATGTGACAGGGATTGCCACCTGCCCGGGTCTTGTCAGACCTCCTGCGGATTGCTGCTGGAATAATCAGGTAGGAGTGGAAGTCTGAATTTTAATGAAGCTTTTAGGCTAGACAACAGTGCTCTGAGGGATCGGATGGAAAAAGAATCGTCCGCTATGGCTAGGGTTTGTGTAAGCATCAAGGCTTAACCTTCAGCTATGAAAAATAGGAGAGGCTGATAACAGTGGCATTGTCCTCCCGTTAGGAGGGCATTGGCACGTCCCTGGAGCTTGTGTTACCTGCCTGCTTGCATGAGAACAGGCAGTTCGCCCTGGCACTTCAGGCTAATGGCTATGCATATTCTGCACCGAATTCTTTCCTTTGAGATTAGGAATTCGCAGCTACAGCCTGAATTCCCAGGGCCCGCTGCAAAGCAGGGATATGCCCATCCATGCCTGCAGGCCCCGGGCGGGCCCGGGGAGGCTCCCGTCCTTCCCCGCTGCCGCCGCCCGTCCCAGCGCGGCCTGGGCCCGCCGGGAGCCCTCGCCGCCGGCCGCGGAGCCGGGAGCTCGGGCGGGGACGCGGCCGGGGACACGCCGCTTCTGTGTTTGAGCCGTGCTTGCCTTTAATTTATTTCCGCGGAGTTGCTCGCAGCCTGCCTCTGTTGTGCAGCCAGATAGACCGCACCGACCAAGCCTTGGCAGAAGCGTGGCCCTCGCTCATTCTCTCTTCTGAAGAATTGACTGAAAAGCCTCCCTAAGTATATAAACGCCATGTTGGGGAGGAGGGGTGGTGAAGCACGGCATTACAAGAAGTATCGAGTCAGTATCAGTTATGTTTGGACTAAAATTAAAATAGAAAATACGACCTAACAGATAACCAGATGTGAATCCGCAAGAATTACCAAAGACAGTTACGCTTAAGAAGATGTTAACAGGTCATGGTGAGGCCCAGAGCCCAAAGTTAATCACACCTAGCTAACGCATGAGTTCTTCTATTTGGAAGAACTGTAATAAAAATAAGGCTGTCAGCGTGTGAGGGAAAAAAAAATGCATCTACATCTACATCTATTCATATAAGTGAAATCCTTAACACTTCATTCTCCTTTAAAAAATTCAGAAGCAGACTTTTTCTCAAGGTAAGCCTGTCACAAGTCTAAGTCACATACTAACTGGAAGCTTTTTGATCTCAGAGGTTCTTTTTGAGTGTTATGGAGCAGACCCACGAGGACATATCAAAGGCAAAGAGGGTTTTGAACTGCGGAGACAACAATCAATAAAACTAACTCTGTACAAAACCTGGGAAAATCCAGAGAGACTTCCTAAAACGAATTGCGCAAACCAAACACCCTGCGGCTGAGGAAGTTTCTGCTGTACCAATGCCTTATGAATCCACAAATATCACGGCAAAGATGGTGTATTTACTGCTGCTAATGAGTGCAAACAGGAGTATAAACACTGGGAAATACTGATGGTGTTTAAAAACAAACAAAAAACACAGTGAAACAGAAAAACTCTCCTCTCCCGTTGCAGCACCTGTCTGGACAGGCTGCCAAATCTCCGCCCGCAGCACCTCCCCATGGGAGCCTGATCCCAGCCTCTTTTCCCCATCCCTCTCCGAGGTGGGAGCTCAGACACCCCGCCTGCCTTCGCTGATTCCCTCTCTGCCACCACCTGAGATGCAAGTGAGTGCCGGAGGGAAGATTAGGGATCCTTTTTTCCCCCTGGTATCTGCTGCCTGGGTGATTTAGCACATCCACCTTTTTTTGGTCCCTGCTGGATGTTAGCCCTGCTGTTCTCTATAGGATATTCTTCATTCCTACTTGCAAATGGTTTTTTCCTCCTTCGTGTTACTATGATTATCCACTGGGTTAGATGAAAAACTGCTGCATTCTGATTGCTTTCTCTTTGTACTCTGAGGAAATAGCCCTTTCCCAACAGTTTAGTTGCTACACCCCCAGCTGACTGGAGTTTGCTCTTGTGGATGATTTTAGTTGTCCTTTCTCCCCAGAGTCATCCTGTAAAGGCTTGCATTGTCCCTAAAGGGCATTATGACTTTCTCTTTCTTTTCTTCTCCTCACCCATGATATGGCAGTAAGTTTAAGGGACATTTTTTTTTTTCCTCCTATATCTGCCATAATGACTCATAAAGCTCCTGAGTCTATAGATGGTGCATTTTTCATCCCCTAAGTAGGACATTCCTGACAACCCTTCTCCTTCTGACAGCAAACCACTGTGCTAAGCAGCAATCTGTCATCTGCTGCTTTGGGCAGCCATCCTGAAGAAGTGCTCTTGCACACGCTGGGAGCAAGGACGGTGATGTGCAACTGTTGGGATGTATCCTGCATGAAGTTTGTCGTGTGGAGAGCTCTTCCGTGCATCCGTGTTTCTAAACACTCTGGGACGTGCTGGCCTTGCTGGGGAGATGCAGCTGGTCGGGTGTGGGGCATACTGGGCTGCCCTCAGACTAGGCCAGCATGGATGCATCTGTCGGGGAGACGCAATTGATAAGCACAGGAAACGGGGCCCACAAGTTAAGTGATGTCAGGAAATCTGCAACAGGCACTGGAAGGGAACCTCACCCCGAGCACCTCTCTAATGGCTTAAACCACGTCATGAGTAGGACTCAGACGTGACCTCACCTGAAAACGTGTAAGGTACAAAGAACTCATTTCTCTTCATCCTTTAGACTCCATTGCCTCTTTTAGGACAGTGGTCCAATATCTGTGCTCTGTGTTTCTTTCTGAAAACTGCCCAGTTACCTGATGGGACACCTATGGACTTGCCTGTTTTCATGCTCTATTAGGTCTTTGCAGGGCCAAAATTCTCTCTGTGTTTTTCTTACTGTAAAGTTATTGCACAGTTTTGGTAGATTGAAAAGCATCAATCTAATGAGAGCTAATTACAAAAGGAAATAGTTTTAATATGTGTTGAATGAAATACCCCCCCCCTATGTTAAACATTTCCAGATCTACTGCACCTAGTTTTCAAGTTTCTCTGGTTTATTTCTTTTTTTTTTTTTTTTTAAACTATGTGACAGTTTAACTGAGAACACAATGTACTTCATACTGCCTACCCTTATTAAAAATCAGTAGATTTTTCACCCACACTTTTCTTCCTTTGCTTATCTGCAGAGCAGATGCAGACCTATTTGCTTAAATCAAGGCTTGCAATTCACCAGAACATCAAAAGAGCAGCCCCTATCACTTCAGTCGCTTTTATTATTGCACCTTGTCTGCATGATCTCCACTGCATTCTTGCTGCAAAAGGAGGTGTCTTTATTGCTTCCCTTCCTTTCCTTCTGCTCTTAGTGGAATCTGCCTTAGCAATCAGAATAATAATGATTTATCTCCAAGGGAATGTGAATGCAAGCCAAGTTCCCTTGGTACAGGGAAATCAGTTTGGTATTGTTTACTTATCCCCTGTGGATTCACCAGATGGCATCAGACAGCATAATTTGGATTCTGTGCTCAAAAGAGAGACAAGACTGGAGCTGCAGGAATTGATAATGTGAAACCAGGAATGGTTCTGATCTTTTTTTTGAGGATATGGCATGTCTTTGTCATAGAGCATGCAAGGAACCAAAACAAATTGTAGCACACCTGGACCCCTAACATGTTAAGTACACCATTTTTAGTGTGGTCATTTATAAATTATTTTGGCTGCTCTTCTAATAACTGCTTGCTCTGGAGAGGATGCTTTTCCTGGGCTGGGGTGAAGGTCCTGAGTGGGTCAGCAGAGAAGAGGCAGTGGGAAATGAGGCATTGCAGCTGTTTCCTTCTAGGCTAGCACTGCTTGAATTCAGTAAATAGAGGATTTAGGTTTCTGTTCTTTAAATATCCCAAGCATGAATTATTCACTCAAAATACATTTGTCAAAGAAGAAGCACTAGTAAAACAGAAGTGGAAAGCCTGAACCAGCTACAGCTTTACTGACCGCAGCACAAAGCACTCAGTGTAGCCTGATGTCCCAGCCCTGAGGGATGGAGGAGACGATCTAATCATTCTTGTCCATCTTGTTGCTGCGATTTTATTATTTGAATTGTTTTCAGGCCAGATACTAAACCAACATAAGCTTTTCTGTTGTGAATCCTGCTGCATTGATTTATAGCTGCTGAGTGTCTGGCCTTTGAGGACTGTTTTAACCTTTAGAATATTGATTTCTCCTTTTATTTTCCCTGGTGCTGGCAGCAAGCCCCTTGGTCAGGACCCTGGTTGTGCAAAATGCGAAAGTGTGATGGTGCCATGATTTGTAAAAATGAGCAACTGAAGGGGTGAAAAGTGCAGCAATCTTAGCTGCAGCACTGCATAATCGCTAAAAGGGGCCGCGGCCTCCAAAAATCACTTGACAGCAGTGTTTGCCGGGTGGGACCCATCCTGCTGCAGATGAAGGACCAGAACCAGAGGTGAGGAGCAGGCACAGGGAACCCAGAGGAGTAGGTCAGAGGACCCAGGGCAGGCTCAGGGTATTGATGGGAAGGATGTGAGGACTTTTTTGGTAGCTGCCCACTCAGGAGCGTCCTCCCTCACAGGTCTCATTGCCTCTGACCCTTCCTTCCTAGAACCATTGCCCACTGTATCCGTGCTCTCTTTCTCCCTGCTGCTGTCCTCCTTTCAAGGTAGGTCTTCAGCTCAGCTCCAGATGTCAAGACTGTGAGGTCTCCTGGGAAATGTCTGGAGATGACAGAAACACTCATTGAAAAGATTGCTCATGGCAGAGGACAGTCTATGAAGGTAAAAGAAGTGTGAGGATCAGGAGCTTAAAAATAGTTTGCAAAGTACCAGTGGTGCTGCAGCTAGATCACTTCCCAGAAGGCATCCAGGTAGATGCTGCCATCCCAAAGGTGAATTTTGGTTCTTGAAGGATAGTGTTTGTCCTGGTTCTCAGACGGACAGTGCCAAGCTCCATCCTCACTGCCGAGATACCCAGGAAGAGCCGCTGAAGGGAAAGGAGAAGGAGGTGGGCAGACCACCCACCACGCCTTCGTGCCAGCAGCTGCAGAAGGTGTTGAAAACTTTTGGAGACACAAATCATGCACAGGCTTATCCTGTGACAGAGCCACCAGGGTCAAAGGGTCCGGAGCAGGAGCTCCAGTCAGCCTCCAGTCCTTCTCGTGACTTCAAAGATGGCTGGCCCAGCCAAAGGAGTGTCTGTCAGGATAAAATATGTCTCTCAGTTTTACCTAGGCTTGATGCAGATCTGCCTTTCTTGAAGAGGCTAATTAAAGTGATAGAGTATCTATCATCTTTACCCACACACGCTCTGTCACGAGTGGCTGGCTTCCTGAAAGGAAAGGAGCATCCCAGAGGAGACTTGCAGGAGAAAGTGCTACCTTGTGCTGTTCCTCCTATGGTTATCTGCATTGATAACAGTGATTAATAACATGTTCTGATAGCAAGAAGTGGAATTCAGAGCTAGGAGTCTACCTGCTGTCCATACCCTTCTGTGTCCTCATTTTGTAACTGATTAATAAAAAAGTGAGCTTTTGCATTATTTCGGTGCTGAATTATCATTCATTAAAAGCTTGTAATGCAGAACAAAACCCTGGAAGATCTCATACATTCTGACCAGTTTTTGACATATTCATTAGGCATACAGTGACATACATATTTATATATGAGCACAGTACGTATTTGGGTATTTAGCTGCCAGGAAAAAGGTGTGATTTTGTTCACATGCAATGGTTGTCCCGCATGGTAATATCCAGATTTAAGTAATGGAATAGCATGATGACTTGGAAAGACATGCCTATTATCTACAGCCTGGTTAACCTGCTGTTAACAGAAAACCTGCTCTTCTCCCTGTGGGAAAAATGTGCCAAGAGTGCAGGGCTCACACAACCTTTAGACATCTTTTGCACTGTGGTTTTCCAGCTCATTCTGGCCTGGTGGTCTTGCAGGAGTGGGCTTTGCTGTGCTAAAGCTGATGCAGTGGTGGTTGCCACTGTCTGGATCTGGTTCCTACTGCAGATGGGCAAAAAGGGGACAGTGGGGCAGCAGTTCTTTCCCCAGTGCTGTGGTGACTCAGTCTATGGCAGTGGGGCTTTCCGTGGACGGCAGGCTGGTGTGGTGTTCCTGGTTTTGAAGGGCACAGGCTGCTGAGGCTGCTGGGCAGCACTGCAGCTGCAGCAGGTTGGGGCTTGGTGGTCTGAGTCAGCACCTTCCAGCCAGCCTGGCAGTGGGAGCCTGGGAGAGCAGCCTGCTTCCTTGGGCAGTCTTCCATCCTGTATTGCCTTCCAGGTCTTGGTGCTTTCACCAGTGTTTCCTGTCCCTTCACTGGGGCCTCGGGTGTCTGGATGCACTCAGCTACATCTTTTTTATGGCCTTTCATCTGCAGGGTAGAGCAGTGCCCTGCTCATTCCGGCCCACTTGTGCTCTTGACATTTAAGTACGTGAGTAATGAGGCGAGTGAGCCACTGCATCAGGGTGAGCTCCAGCTGAACCCTGGCAGTGCAGGTTTGACTTGTAACTGCAGGGAAGCCAGTCCTTACCACCTGGAGCTCTTCCCAGCACTGGATTCCGGTTTGCAAAGGGCTCTCTGGTTTAGGAGTAACCTGGGGGATCCTGTGAAATATCACACTCAGGCACTTCCTTTCAGTGCTTTGAAATACCCAATTCTCACAGAAGCCAATTGCCTATAATGAAATGCAGCTGGGAATCTGGAAATACCTCCTTTAATCTCCTCCCCTATTCTAATGTGCCCCCAGCAGAAGAAAGTCCAGAGAGTCAGGTAGCACAGTGTTGTGCCAGTTATCCACTCTCCAGAAATTCCCCACTGCTTCTTGTATGGCAGCCATCCAAACTACTAGTACCATGAGACTAATGCAAAGTGATCCTCTTTACTGTCTGTTTTGAAGTTAGGGGTGGATTGGTTGGTTTTTTGGGTTGATTTTTTTGGGGGGGTGGGGAGGTGTTTGTCTTGATTTGTTTTGTTTTTCATATTTGTCTGTATATTAACCTGCAGCAAATCTCACAGATTCCTCATATGGATGAAAGAAGAACCCCAGCCACTTTTTCCCACCCTCTGTTACTCTTGCTACCTACAGCAGTGTCCTGTTGGCATCAATTGCAGCTTGCTTGATGTACTGTTTACTCCCAGGAACTGTAGACTGTCAGACAAGTAGAGAGAAAGGTATTGGCCAGCTATTTGTTCAGTTATGTTGTCATCACCAAACCATTGCATGAAAATCACGTTACATAGTACAAAATATTATATTTTTAATATTTCTGTTACTCCCCATTAAATTGTCTTTCCACCAAAGCTAAGCACTTACCAGTAGACTTGCTTGCTTCCTGGCTTGGTGTTAGCTGATCTCCTCTCAGGAAAGCTGTTGCCCTCAAAATGTGCCCAAGCACATTGGTTTCTGTCACAGGTTCATTATGATACCACCACTTCCATGCAGCCAAAATGAAATCAGCAAATACATCGGGAAAGACAGCTTAACATGACTACAGCCTTATAGATACACTTTATTCTGTAAGTATGTCCACATGTTTCAAACATTTTAGACTAGAGAATGAATAGAAACACTACTAGAAGTGGATTGCACTCAGAATTGCATTATTACAGGACCTCTTCCCTATAATTAAAACTTTTATATAACATTACCTATAAAAATACTATATATTTATTTCATTTATGTCTAAAATGCAAAGATTTATAACAGCTGTGACAACCTTAAATTATGTTTTCCAAAAGCATAACTGATTTGTATACCCAGCACTGTGGAAAGTCTTGGTAACATAGTCAGTAATCTGATCATCAGCAAAAAGTTCATACCCAAGCCTGAAATCAGGAGGGGGAAATCTACTCATCAACTTGTGTTGGTGGTTTCAAGATTGCCTTAATTATTTTAAGTGCAATCCTAAAAAAGGCTGAGAATTTTCAGCTTGCATTAAAATCTGAGAAGTCAGTGCTCAAGGCTGTGCAAGAGCAGGCCTGAGAAAAGAACAATTACAAGTGTTGAATGCCAAATCCCTCACTGCAATAGCTGATCTGGGATTGAACCTGCTTGCACCACACATCGGTTTGGCTACAACACAGTAAAGCAAAAGAGCTTGTCAAGACAAATGTGCAGCAATATGCCATGTGAGAGAGGCCAAAGTACGTGTTAAAACACATCTTTATGGCTGCCAGGAGCATGCCATAATTATTTGAGGATGCTGTACAAAGTCTCGCTAAACAGGTCTCTCTGATTTTACCCATTAAATACAGTGAGTCCCATGATTGGGCTGTTTGCTGCTTTGTAAAATGCAAGGTCTGTTAGTGAAATCTGGTTTCTCCTCTCCTTTTTGCCTCCAGACTGTGTCCTTTACATGTTCTGAAGCAAACATATGTAGCTAATTCTGTATTATTTGTAATTACTGAATGTTCTGCCTCTATGAAATCAGCTGCTCTGACTACAGTTCTGCATTCAGCTGCCATCCTGGGTGTTTCATGGGATGTGTCCGCAGACAGAGCTGCCTGGCACTCTGAGGCATCCCTGATGTCTGCACAGCAGCAATTGCATACACTTGAAGAACAGTCTTCAGCTTCAGAGCCAAAAGCAGGTTGCAGCTCCTCCCATAAGTATGTCCAGGTCAGCCACAGGTCTGTAGTTTCTCTACAGGGAGTGGTTTTCCCCCACACTTTGCCCCAGTTTTGGCTCTTGCAAGGAATTGACTTGACTAGGATAAAAAAGTGATTTTCTTTACTGAAGTCATTTGACATTAATATCTAATCCAGAACAAGAATGAGGAGCGAACTCAGGAGGGGGCATAACACAGGCCCACCTGTAAGGGAACCAGGCAGCTCCATGTCCTGGCTTTGTGCCTAATGTCTGTTGTATCATACACAGAAACATCCTCTGGAGCGAGGTCTGGAGCTCAGGTCTCCCTATTCTATTGCTAAGCTTAGGTCTTGCATTTCTTTCTGTACTGTGAATAGCCTTGATACTGCACCAAGAGCTAGCAGGCTGAACTGTTTCTCAGAATACGATTGAGGATGGTGGATTCTGGCAGCCCTGGCCCAGATTTAGCCTCTGCAGTGGGATGACATTTCACATGTTTTCAGTGCTCAGTGCTTGCTTTTGTGCCTCTGTGAAGCGAGTGTTTTGCATTGCCAGTTTGAGGCAGCGAGGACTTCCAGTATGCTGTTTCAGCAGCCTCTGGACATAACATAAAACTATTGATCTTTTTTTCAAGGGTTGAGTCTTTAAAAATCATTGAAGCACTTCAGTTCTGCATGTCTTTGCTGCATCTAGCTCACAGACTTGTCTTTGCAAACTTAGAGTTTTCACAGAATGATTTCATTTGTTATGTAAATTATTAAATAAAATAATTAATGATTTCTACAGTTACATTGGTAAATTCATGGGGTAAACAACCCTGAATTGAAATGCAGTTGGGAAAACTCTCATGCTTCTGTAGGTGCCGGTTTTCCAGTTTTCATGAGATTAGGTAACCACAGAGCACATAGATTAGGTGTATTACAGGCAGCACAGCTCTGCTGGGGTGCAGGACTCTGCATCCATGCCACAGGGAAAAAGATTGTGGCCCATTCAGATATTTTCAACCAAAACGTGTGCTTATAAATTTTGATGTGTAATTCTAAATAGTTGACTAAGTTTGGTTATAGTTACACCACTGAAGCATGAACTGATACGAAGAACATCATTTTCACTTTACAACAAAGTGAAATGTTGTATTTGTCCTCAAAGCAATGTATTCATTACCTAAAGTGTTTATACTTGTGTGTCCTGCTTAAAAGTCTCTGACGTTTGGAGGAAACTTTTATTTCCCATTATCTAATTTCAGGTGTTTTCTAGCAAAGTCTGGCCTCTGTTTAGAAATGAAAGGTTTCCTTAATCCTTGTGTTTGGAATGAGGAGAGCAATTTCTGCTCCACTCACTACCAGTTTCACGCCTGGAGGGTTAGTTATGTTCACAATTCTTAGGGATTGCAGAGATATGTGGCAAGCAGAGCTGGAGTACTCCATCTGCTTTGTGAAAACAAGCATAGCGTGATGCTGATGCAGGAGTGTTGGCAACAAGCACCCTTTTCTACCCAGCTCTCGTGCCATAAGGACAATGTGCAATCTTCAGGCTGCTCTGTGGAAATGAATGCATTTTACCACCATCAGCTCCTCATAATGTATGTTAGAAATCTTCTGTCCTTCTCTTAGCAGAACCAGCCTGCTACAGCATTGAAAATGTGTGTCAGCAGGCTTGAAGTTAGTGTAACTAACAGTAAAAGCTCATCTCTCTGTCACAAGTAAGCTGAATTAAATGGATAGGCACTACTGGAAAATCCATAAATCTCTGTGGGGTTCTTTGATGGCTGCTTAAATCCTTTCTGTTAGACTGTCTGAGTTCAGAAACACAGATCTCATAGACCTCTGCAGAGAGAGAAGGACGGAAATAGGCTGCATTTAAAAATAAAGTAGTCGTTTCTGCTGTTTGTTGGTTATCCATTCCTGTGGTTGTGACCTGTCACACAGGAACAAGTTTCTGTAAATAACCTACTTCTGTAGGCAGGTTTGTGGCCACAAGGTCTGACTGGAAATCAAATTACTATCTACCTCCATCAATGACCAAATGAGTGACCAATAGCCCCTTGGCCTTTTTGTAGGGTAGTTTGTCCCTTTGTAAAATAGGAATAATTATAATGATGATGATGATGATGATGATGATGATGATGATGATGATGATGATGATGATGATGATGATGATGATAAAACTTGTCTCCTTTGTAAAAAGCCTTTTAGATCCAGTGATGAAAAACAGTATCCAAAGTTAGAAATAATTGTTTCTTATTGTCTGAGAGCAATCATATTTCTTCATGGCTTTGGAGAATCACAATATTTGTAGCTTTAGGGAATTACTTTCGAGAGAAATCCCCTTATTTGTGACACTTTTTCAAAGTGTGTCTACATCCTGGTGACAGAAGCCAGTATGTATTTGAGGGCATGTCTAGTTTCATCGAGTGTGTAATCCAGGTTCAGTTTTTATAAACAATGGTGGTTTGGGGCATTGGTCATTTAAGAGAAGCAGAGGGCCAGACACGCAAGAAAGGAGGAAGAGGTATCAAATACACCTTGAGATTGTTCATGGAGAGCACTCCCCTGAGTGCCATGTGATTTTGACCTCCTGGCGGTGTACTGGTGTTATACTTGCTGTTCTCAGATCCAAGGTACCTGCAGCAAGGTGAGATTAGATGAGTTCCTTGGGACTGCTCCTCCTGTCTGTGGAGGACCATGTCAATGATGCTGCTCAGTTAGACCCAGCTGGCATCCACTGCTCTCCTTTGGGGCAGGGGCCGTATGCCCTTCCTATTCCAGTGCAATGCTTCCTGGATCCATAAGTGGACTACTGGGGGAGATGGCAAGGAAATCAGGCAAATCCCAGCCAAGGGTGAAAGTCTGTGAGGGCATTGGTTTTCTCCCTAGTGGTAACAGCAAAGGCAGGGCTTTCTGTGCCACTGCATAGAGGGCTGCATGCATATCTCCTTGGATAACAAGGAAGTCCTGGAGCAAGATAGGGGATGGAGGAAATAGTACAAGAAGCCATGAAATAAAGTCAGTTTGGAGCTTAAGGGCTCACCTCCTACAGGACTTCAAGGTGGCCGTTTGGCATGGCCCCAGCCCTGCCTTCATGCTGCCTCAGGCACCTGGCTGCGATGGGGAGGGCCACCAGCAGAGGCAAGGGATTTGAAATGGCTCCTCTGTGGAGGAGCCGTTTTAGTCTTTGATGGATGTGTGAAAGGTATGAGGATATGGTGATGATTACCTTCTGTTCCATTAGTGAGTGACTAGGGAGGATATTAAATGGCAGATATTAAGCTTAAACATTTAAATGTCTGCAGGATTGGATAACTTCCAGGAATTGGCCAAAGAGCTTTCTGAACCATTAGTGTCGACACAATGGAAAATAAAAAATGTAACAGTGAAGACATTGAAAAGGGTTGGAAAAAAGCCAATCTTTTAAAAGAGTAAATGGAATGAGTGGGGCAGTAAATGCTCCTGAACCTGACATCCATCACAGGAGGGAATGGAATGGTTGGTACAGGATGCAATCGACAGAGTGAAGGGTCCTAGCCTCCATCACAGGTCGATTTTAAACCAATAGTGACTGGTACTATACAAAATGACTGCAGCCCCCTACTAAATGAATTAAGAACTGGGGAACTGTGGAGTGCCAAGGCAACCATACATGGGAAACTGTTGTCCATTTGCAGCTGAACCTGAAAGAATCTGCTGTACAGATGGCACCCTTCCACACAGTGTTTCTCTGAAAGGAAACCTGAAATTGTCACAAGTCAAGTGTGGGACTGACTTCACTGCTTGGTGTAACACTAAACAGTAGTATGAGCAGGTTAGCTAAATGTGCTAAGCCAGGCTGTATATCTGTCACTGAAATGTGTATTTCAAAGCCACCAACTGGCAGATCTTGAAATAAAGAATATAGGTGGCCAGGGAGGCTGAACATTATGGAGTGCTGTGAACAGGGGAGCTCTGTGAATCTGCCTAACTGAATGTGGGCTCCTTGTTCTGTGCTCTGCTTGGGATACAAAATATGTTCCTCAGAGATAAAAGGGAATATACTTAAATGTACAAGTCTATGTGATCCCACTCATAAAGCAGAAAACTAGTGCAGTTGAGTTCTGCCTCCCACTGCTCCATATGTAAATGTGTGTCATGCATTTTTAGAAACAGATAGCTGCTACTATGTGTTAAATACTACTGCATAGAGGCGGTGAATCAGCCAAAACTGTTTTAAATTGGGTTAGGACACTAATTTGTTTATTCCCATGATACTATTCCTGCTGTACATTCAAGACCTATGGCAAATTAAAAATCAAAGCTAAACAGCCCTTTCTGTTATGCCTCAGACAAAGTATAACTGAGGCTGCTAGTGACTTACTTTTTATTTGCCTTTTGCAATTGCCTAGAAAGATGAACACTGATTTCAAGGGATAGCATTGAGTTTGGGTTCCAGGTGGTTTGGTTACACATCTTCCTCATAAGCTATGTTTCTTTGTTTGAGCTGGCCTAAACAGCTGCAAAATGGTTAAGTCAGACTCTTGCAAATTATTTAGTGTATGTCCTTGGGCTGTCTGCAATTCTAGTTTAACAAAATTATATGAGTTCATTACAAGAAGATGAGTTTTAATGTTCTGTGAAGGCTGTTACATCTGAGAGACTGTGGGCAGTGTGCCTTGTTAAGTAGCACAAGAGACTTCACTTCCAGGCTCAGGTTGCCTAAAATAAACTCAGCATCTCATACTTTCCCATCTAATGCTCCTCCTGCCTCTGCCCCTGGACAAAGTCAGTCTGTGTGCATGCAGTGTCCATTTTGTGCCATCCAGCAGCAGACCTTTTGTTAAATGAGTGACTGAGGAGTTGGCTCTCACTCTTTGTTTGCCAGCAGTGGACTCGGCAGTACTTGCAGAGCAGGGTCTGTAGGGCCCAGGTGTCACAGAGACATAGTGGGGCACAGCCAGCCCTGGTCCTCTCCCGCAACATCTTCCTGGTGGCCAGCATTGACTGGGACTGGGGCAGGAGGAATGAATGCAGAGTAACTCCTTGGAGCTTAGCAATGCAATGGGCATTTCAAGGTCACAAACAGTCTTGAAAAGCACCCAAGTAATTGTGAGGGTTTATTCCTTTTGCACTAGACATGGACTGTGGAAGCATGAGTTTTTGGTGCAGCAGCAAACTTGATCTGAAGAATCAATGGAGATTTCTCACAGCCTTCTGAAGGTTTCTTTGTGAAACAACGGTGTGACATTTTGAAGCATTAGTGCACTAATGGTATTATTTTTTGGTTATAAGCCATATGCCAGAAATGTTCCATAGGACCTGCACACAGCCAGCAGGGCTGTATGTGGACTCTGCGATATGCTGTGCATTAAAATATATGACAACACCCAGACCATGTTCTGTTATGAAGAACATGCTGTCAAAGGGTGGCCTCAAATTTGCAAAAAGAGAACTTAAAGTATTTTGTTTCTGTTTTGCTTCTTGAGAGCACTGAATGAGAAAGAAGAAGTCTTTACACTGTTCACATCAAGTCCTATTTCCACCCACCCCCACCCCCCTTTTTTTTTCTTCTGGTCAAGCCACAAACTTCGTTCTCAAATTCCTGAATGCTGATGCAAGGTCTGTGTTTTGCAAATGGTGCATTTACAGTGTGTCAGCCAGCTGTGCAGGCAGGAGTAGGGACGTGCAGCTGAGAAGTTTACCACGGAAATTAGGGGGAAGGGTATTAGAGTGTTTCTCTGGGGAGCAGAGAGACTCCAGTGAGAGAGTGGTGACCCCTGGAAGAGGCTGGTGCCTCTGTGTGTGCCAGGAGAATTGGTGCAAGCAGAAGCGGAAGGAAGAGTGGGAGACCCAAGGGAGAGTGTGTCTTGCAGGGGGGAGGGTGCACAAGTGTGAAACTTGTGTTTTTCTGCTTTCACTTCAAGTGTTGCAGATGTTCTTTTCCTGGCATCAGATGCTGGGAAAAAGAGCAATGTGTAAAACCTTCAGCTTTATTAATTATTACTATTGTTATTATCATTATAATCATCTAACTGTTGTGTAAAATTGCAAATATTTATTCAGCTTTTACTCTAGTGTAATTTTAACCAGACTTGTGGGTTTGCAAATTAGTGAAATCATGGGATCCGTCAGACATTTTACAAGCACAAATGCAATGATAACATCTAATTGCAGGGATCTGAGACTGTCTGACTGCAGATGGGATGCTATTAACCTCTTTCTGTCTGTTATGGATGTGTCAGAAAATTGTCAGGACGGTGCTAAAGACACCCCAAATCTGTGTGATGTAGCAAACCCTTAGGTCCTGAGTCAGCAAGAATTTAATCCACACTCAGGCTGATGCATTTGCAAACAGTCCTGTCGAAACAGTACTTTCAAGTCACTTTTGTGTATAATCTAACCCAGGCACAGATATGGTTGAAGGAGCAGTATCCTGAAAAGTAACAATTACCTTAATACACTTCATCACAATATATGGAAGGCTTCAGGTACTGGAATACTAACTACATTTGATTCTAAATCGTGACAGTAGGATACTGTGACAGTCAGACTGACACTGTTGGATGGCTGATTTACTTCCATAGCAGTTGTTTGTTCTTTCATTCCCAGTCATGGTCACTTTCATGCTTCCAAAGTCCTGGCTACTTTCAGCTTTCAATGGTAATAGTTTCTGTAGGTGCCTGCCAGAGGAATTCTCCGCACAGGCTTTGTCCTCTGAAAGTCAGGGGCTTTATAGGTGAAATGAGGAACCTGTTTCCTTATTTCCTACTGGTTGTCTGAAGCATTGTTTAGGCTGAGGTATGCAAAATCTATCCTATTTTGACCACTTTGTATGCAGAAGCTAAATTAATAAAAGAGAAAGCTATGTAATTAATTCCAGAAAGTGATGTCAGTGGAAACTTTAGGTGTGCTCAGCGTAGCAGTGACCAGTAGGCACATGTGCAGTCTGGTTTCAGCATGAGACATGGATGACCTGCCCAGCCGTGGCTGTAAGAGAAAACCCAGCGCTAACGGGAGTATTTCCACAGCTCTCCGAAAGTCATTTAAGCAGCTGCGTTCAGCAAATCTGCGCGAGTGTAACCCGTGGGTGACACCTTGTGAGCAAAGCTGGTGAGGTCTGTGCTGCCAAGTCCCGTACTCAGGCGTAGCTGCGGGAGCGCGGAGCAAACCTTGCGGGAGCAGGACTGCCTCTTTCTCTCATGTGCCGCCCGCCGCGGGTGTGGGCACAGCAGCACTGGGGAAACGCGGGCGTGTGCACGCCGCCCCTGTGCCATGAGCACATCAACAGGAAGGAAACGCTGCCGTGCCACCCAGTGGCACCCACCGGGAGGGAGAGCCTGCGCCGGCACTCTGCCTGGTCATGGCAGCTGCTGATGGAAAACCAAGAGCCTGTCTGTGGTTACAGTCATCCTCAGCTCTTCCCATGAGTTGCCTGGCAGTTGAGAGTTGGAGCAGTGGTTTTTTAGGGTGGTCCTGCCCAGTCGGTGACAATGCTCATCACCCTTCCTTCACAATGCTGACAACTGCCAGTGTTAGCAATGAGAGTTATGTGCTCTGCTCTACCCAATACCAAGGCCCACACACAGAAAAGAAGAAGTTTAGTTTAAAGAAATTATTATTATTATTATTATTAAATTTATTTATTTATTTAAAAATTTACTGTCAGTCTATGTATTTCATCCACTTCCAGCTTTTCTTGCAAGCTGTGGGGGGTCAAAAAGCCTTAATTCATAAAACAAAAAGCTTCTCTCCGCTAGCATGAATCCAGGAAGTGGGAGATTTAAAATTACGGAAAGCATGCAGGGCTTCAGCCAGTCTGCTAATCCTGTTTTGCATATGTGTAACTAGGCCAGGCACAGAGAGATTTACCATTTTGTCCAGGGTTACATATAATTTTGAACACAGTTAGATGTGCTGATGTCCAGATTACTAACAAGTCTTCCTCTTCTGAAAAACAGAGATGACTAAATTCTTACAACATATTCCCCATTTCAAACCACAATATGAGGTCACTTGGCCACCACTCTCTTTAATCCTAGCTAGCAAACACCAAGCTGTATGTATAATTTCTGGACTTTTTTTCAGTAATTGTCTTACAGTTTTACAGTTGCTTCTGTGTTCTGAATGACAACTGCTCGTTGCACAGTGCTGTACAGTGGAAAAGATCTCTGTAACAAGTTCAGTGTTATTATTGCTATATAAATGTCATTGCCAGACTTTCTTAATCAGCCAGGAGTGGGCTACTTCTCCAAATGTGTGTATCTTCAACGCTGAACAGAAACAGAGTTAAGTTGAATAACTGGTAAATGACGTGCACATCTTCCTCCTATTGTATCCACACAAACTGGAGCAAAGGGAAACTGTATTTCTAAAAAAGTGATGTCATTCTTAGATTTTGAAATACACATCCAGGATTCTGAATGGGGTATTTGCCCAGAAGGGTGGGAGGCAGGACCTCGTGGGGTGCTGAGGGTTTGAAGACATACCCATTTTAACCACTAGAGGTCAGTTTCACCCATCTCCTTTTCAGAGTACAGAGAGGATTCTGAATTAGTACCGACATTTTAAACTCTTGCACGCCGTAACAAATATTTAAACAAATACTTAAACTATTTTGCTTTAAGTGGCTGGTATGAAAATGCCACCCAAGAAGATATCATATATTTTTTGGTTTTTGGTCTTTCTTGCAGTAGCAGGTATATATTTTTTTCTTCTTTTAAACACTCATCTATTCAGCAGATTACTGAAGAATACTAAACAAGAAGCTATTTTAGTGTGTATCTTCTGGCAATTCTTCTAATTTCTCACTCCTAAATATGGAGGATGAAGTCACTGTGTGAGATAAGTCATGGAAGCCCACTTTGACATCCTTATCTTTTTCTCAGAATATTTGGAGACACAAGTCAAAGAAGCTTGCTAATGGACCCTCTTATCTATATTAGACAAATTACAGAGACAGAGCACCATACTGGAAAATGAAACACTGTGCCCTAAAATGAATGATCAAATGAAGAGTTGTGAGGAGAGCAGTTGCTGTTCAATAAGTTTTTCTGTGACTTTGAGGAAGCCTTTCCAGTCAAAGAGTTTGTGCATGACTGTGGGTACACAACCACAGAAAGACTCATAAGGGTAGGGCTGGGTGGGTGCAAGCTGAAGGGTGAAGATCTTACTCCTCCATCGTCTCCATGTGTGTGCCTCAGCTGCCACTAGACACGTACCTCAAACCGAATTCTTGCCAGTCTGAGTGTCTAGAGCATTTTCAGACTTTCAATGCTGCTTTTCTACAGCTCAGCCAAATCTGCCTCCTATAACTAAGCCCTGGGAGTCCAGAGTGCAAAGTCTCTATCTTAAAAACTGGACTGAGCACCAAATGCAGCTGTACTGCCTAGGCAAACCCAGGACCAGGGTCAGAGCTTTTGCTTCTGCCCCTCTTTATTCAGCTGGGTGGAAAAAACTTTGCTCAGTGTTGTCGTACATCCCAGTTTCCATTCCCAGAGCTATCAGAAGCTCTCCTTGGACATTTTTTTTGGTTGAAACTACATGCCACTGCCACAGGCAGTGCTTGACACCCTCTCTCTTCAGGCATTACAAGTAGAGAGCTCCACTCCTCACCAAAACCCTGAGATGTGTTGCACTTGAGAGAGTCCTGCTCAGACACTCTCCTTCTACTGCTTCTGGAAGGTAGCTGGCACTGGGGAAGCTGCATTCTGGTCTCCATTAATCTTTAACTCAAGGCTTTTTGATGATGAACAACATCAGGTATCAGGGGCCAGGCGTAAGTCACAGCTGACAAAGCTTATGCTGCTGGTGTGGCTACTGAAATTTTAATTGTCAATAAGAACGTCTACCCAATGTCCAGGGTCATATACAAACTGACTGGAATCAGAGAAGTTTTAGGTATTCACATTTTCTGAAAACAGTGTCATACCCATGCCCCAGATAGTAACTGATCACAGCACATGCCTCAAGAGTAGGCTACCTGCCACCCCACTTCTTACAGACACCATCTGTGCCACTGCCTGCCACACTGCCCCACACCACATGAACAACTAAGGTCTAGCTGGAAACCTGCGATTTAGGTGTGAACTAAAATCACATATTCAACAGCTGAGGAATGGGGCTACGTGGGAAAATGGCAAGGAATTACACATAGAAGCATGAGAAAGTAAAAAGCAACAGAGCAACAGTGACAACATAGCCAGGTGGCATACACATAATTTAATTAAATTAGTTAAAGCTATCTCAGTGAATTTCAAGATGGACAATTAACTAGTAAAACATGATAGTGAGGAATAATAGTCCTGCAGTTATTTCATACTCAATAGCTCCCCACCGGCCTTTTTTCTATACAGTGTTAAACTGCATCTGAACATTGTGTTATATTTCTGCACATTCATCAACTGTCACCGCTTGTTTTTTGTAACCTTATGCATCAAAGAGTGCAACTGGATTTCACTTTATGGGGTCATTCATGGCTCACTTCTCACTATGGTATTTGGAGAGTTTGATTAACAAGATCTCAAAGAGGAAATCCGAACTTTTAGCTATCATTACATAGTAGTTTAATGTGCTTCTTTATATCTAAAGAAAATACCTCTGCTCATCTTTGTGGGTGAAAAGGAAAGAGAAAATTTGTCCTTTTTCTAATTTTAAGCTTTTTCTATTTTTACTCTCACAAATATTGTTGGATACAAATGTTTTGATTTGATGTTGCTTGTGAGCAAGAAAAATTGGCAGTGAAGAGGTGTCTCAGCAAATAACTGAGGTTGGTAAAGATTTTTGGTGTTCTTAGCTTTCATTTGTTTTAAAGAAAAGGGTGAAGGGAAGGTAACCCTGCCTCCATCAGATCTCATTTCTTACCTGTTTAGATATGAGCCAGTTTCATAGATTTTCTTTTTAAAGGCAGGAAAAAGCATACAGAAAAATTCAGAGTTACACATTTAAGGTCTAGGCTGACCATCTGAATTTTCATTCTCCTGTTGACTGTCCTATTATACCAGCAACAGAAGATATCAAAGAACTAACAAAGGATCAGAATATTTCATTCAGATAGGCACATCTCTGCTGAAATATGAGAGGCTCTTGACACAGGGCATAACATCTGCAAGTTACAGAATCACAGAATCACACAGAATCAATTAGACTGGAAAAGACATCCAAGACCATTGAATCCAACCTTTGACTGATCACCACCCTGCCAACTAGACCACAGCACCAAGTGCTACATCTAGCCATTTCTTGAACACCTCCGGGGATGGTTATTCCACCACCTCTCTGGACAGCCAATTTCAAGAGTTCAACAACTCTTTCTACCCTGAGTTTAGTTCAGCTGGTCAGAGCATAGCACTAAGAACACCAAGATTGTGGGTTCAATCACAGTACGGGCCATTCACTTAAGAGCTGGACTTGATGATCCTTGAGGATCCCTTCCAACTCAGAATATTCTGTAAAGAAGTTTCTCCTGATGTCCAGCCTGAACTTTCCCTGATATATCTTGAAGCCATTTCTTCTCATCTGTTGCTGGTTGCCTCATGAAGAGGCTGATCTCTGCCTTGCTACCACCTCCTTTCAGGCAGTAGAGAGTGATAATGTTTCCCCTGAGCCTTCTTTTCTTCAGGCTAAAGTCACTTAAAAGGT